>JAXRJS010000041.1:9852500-10327500 GCA_037127375.1 Dione juno | reverse complement strand
TATGTATCTGTAAAAGTAAAAATATTAAAATATAATATAAAAATCCACGTGTAGCGCGTAGTGTCGTAACACTAGGCTCCTTGAGCCTACCCTAATATTGTTTCACCAAAAATTATCTACAACTAATTTTGGTCAGAATGAGCCTTTTAATACAATCATAAGATCGTATAAAGAATTAGGTACAAATTGTGATATTGATATTTTCTTTGATCCTCTGTATCCTTAAAACTTAAACTAGCTTTAAAGTAAGAATTGCATTTTAATCTTATTTTAAACTGTTTATTTTATTTTATCTGAAGTATATATATTTTGTATTAACCTTTATGTTGTCGTTTAAAAATGCAGTGTTGCTTTGTATAAGGCCATCATTTATTTTATGTTTGTTATTTTTTGTTTGTGTACTTAATGTAAGAATATATGTCCTGTAAGCGACCTTTTAAATAAATAAAAAAAAATTATAATATCCTATCTTCTGCCTAACCTGCTATGTGCGATACAGCATACTATACTATACTAATGCATTTCCATAGAACAAAGCTATTTTTCTCCAAAATTTTCTATAAGTAGTCTCAAAATAACGTTAGTGAAAAATTAATACAAAATTGGATTTTTAAATGGAAATAAAAATATTATTATTAATACTTACATTTTCCACTATGAAAAATAAAATGTGACCGGCAATAATCTTGAACTAAACGGTATTGAACTTTAACCCTTTATATAAACTAAATTGAATACGCACCTAATATGGAGCCAATCCCAAATATTCCGTAGAAACTATAGAAACAGTATAATTTTATTATAGTGAACCCGAGCGAAATTTGTAAGGTGGCAATGAATTTTTATAAGATTAAAAACGTCATATATGTTGTGCTGCAGTGGGACAGTATCTGAGTGTAAAAACTACGGCTGTGAGATCAATCCTCACTTTACAAGGATTGAATTATTTTAATTTTCCTACACTGGTAGTAAAGAACTGCATTAGATTCCACCACTTGACACGGAACGTCTCGAAACATTGTTTGTAGAAAACGTATACAAATTTTAACGTTAGCGGGATTTGAAATGGTGCTTCTTGGATACAGTCTAAGCGCTCTGACCACTAAACCGTACGATCTCTTCAAGCTTCGAATTTCTTGTATGTTTATTATAAGGGTACTTATAGGTTTAACGTACCTTGTATACAAATCAAACGCGTTACAAAAGTACAATATGTACATTAAGCCTTATAACGTAACGTATATTTATTAGCTAGTTCAGTATAACATTATTTATATTTTAATCGAAACACAGCGTTGACGTAAACAAAAGGCAGTGGTCTACTTTATTGAATGAAATGTGCTAAAAAAAACTGGCAACATAGGGAAAAAATAGCAACGAGACAGGAAGCTCAAGCGCCGGCCACTTCGTGCATGAGAACATTTCTAATCAAGGAAAATAAATGAATGACGTTGTAAGAATTATATTTTGTTTATTAACGACCGATACTGCTGGCCGTCTTCAATTTTAGCTAGTGATGTGCTAGTGATACTTTGTCATCTTTTTAGTTACTTTTGATTTGAATTGACAGCTTACAGTATATTGTATTGTATACAGCCTATTATGGACTCAATATATTTATTGAAAACAAATAATATATAAAAATATTTCATATTTCTACTCTTGTTCCACTCATATTTCCCATTACTTTCACAAGAATTCAACAAAAGAATTTCGTTCCTCAACACCGCGTTCTGTAAGCGATAACGCAAAGTGCGTACCTATTACAATATTCATTCTATCGGATATTTTACTAACGCTGCTCCTTCGAGTGTTCTGCATTTTTTACAACTGCTATAAAATATCCATTTGCCATTTACGTCGATGGCGATATGATGATACAGCCGTCACCCTGAATATGATATGTACAAGATCTTCGGTATTATATAAACCTATCTAGATACGTTTATGTGGTATGATTTATATTAATTTGAATGTAAAGACATAAACTCAAATTTTGCATTAAAAAACTTATACTTATAACGGGTAAAAAAGCAGTATACGATATATTTTTCTGATGTAATATATAGAACCTCGGTAGTATAGTGGTAAGTATCCCTGCCTGTCACGCGGGAGTCTGGGGTTCGATTCTCCGCCGGGGAGGTGTTTTTATATATCATCTGCTGCCAATTAAATTATAGAACCTCATATTTTGCTGTATATAATGAACAAAATAATAATAAGCTGCGTAAGAGTACAGCGTAAAAGACTTAAAGAAACTTAAAGAAAGCAGAGTTCTATGACGTTTTCTATTTTTTTTCCTCAACAACAATTTTGTATTACATTTTTTTCTAGCCACAATGTACATCATTGTACATATTACGCGGAAAATCTCAACTTCGTTCTTAACTGTTATTGAAGTTTAATATTTTAAATCTTTGTCATCAACAAAGAGTATTTTAAATAAACAAGTAATAAATAAGCTTTGAGCTTTAGGCATTCATAGTAAAGCCTATATAACCTATCTGCTACACATCGAAGCGCGGATTAAAGTATAATATATATTTGACTTTAATTTCGTTTATGCAAAAAGCTTAATACGATCTCTCTGTAAAGATAAAGCGCAGTGTTAACTTACAATATCTCAGTGATCATCTTACATATACCAATTTAGGCGGAGAACGGTGTATTTTGACACCTATTTCCCTCTGTCTAATTGGTACTTGCCTAGTATACCCGGACAGCACAGCAGACATAAAAAGCTACATTTATTTTATTTTATTATATATTGAATTATTCAACTGGATAAGAGCCACTCTCTTGTGAATTATTTCTATTAGTTCACATTTGCTTTACACTACAAAGCCAAATAAAACAGCAACTCACATCGTTAGAACGTAAATGTTTGTTTCAACATACAAAACATGTCTTTTGTAAGCGAACAAATATGACCTCATGTTTAATATTTACTCAAAATTTTGTACTAGTCGTGTTTATTTAATAGGATTTATAACATTGCTTGACCTAAATATTAATATATTTGCTAAGTCAAAGCTGTTTCAACAAAATAAGTAATTAAAAAAGCACGTTTGAAAGTCAAGAAATTATTTTCATACGGTCACTTACCTATTTATTTTTAGGCTTTTGCTACATAATAAAATCCAACTTTTATACTTATAAGGTATTTTATCTATATTTTATACTATGATTGAAAACTATAAACATTTATTTGAGGACGATAGGATGACCATGGAGAGGCTATTACAAATTAGAAACACAGTAGAACCCGCTTAACATGATTTCCCGCGTAATACACCATTTTTCGTCAGTCTCATCGATTTGAGACAAGTTTTCATACATTTCTTAAGGCTTAATACGATCGTCATTTCGTATTTATTTCACTTTCCCGTCTAAGAAGCGCATCATAAGTATTTAAAATAATAAATAGGTACATATGTATTATGTTTGTAATATTTTGGCATATGCAGTAATTTTTCTTTTCTTTCGAATTATTTTATGATTATTTAAACGGAACTAAAGAGCTTCAAAAAAATATCTTTTTTTTTAAATAAATATTTAGTTTGTCAGCTTTGGCAAAGCTTAGGAAGATAAAACCTGATAATAAAGATAATATACGAGTGCATATGTCTGTGTGTAGCTTTAAATAATTATAAAAATGTAGCTTAAATAAAATAAATGATGCTATGATTATAAACTAGATGAAATCTCGCAATTGGGAAGTTTTTAAAAAATATTTATCATAATTTGTTAGATATATTATGATTAGATATATAGATGATTTTGATTAGATCTGAAAGATGTAAAAATCTAAGATATTATTAATAAATGTAAAAAGAAGTTAAAAAAAATTTAATATAATTTGAACACATACTACGTATTGACATTAATTCATATAATAAAAAGTCGTACTAATAAAATTGATATGTAAATTATAGTTACAAATGTCCTAGATTAGCCGAAACAAAAATTATCGATTAATACTGTTTTTTGTTTATTTAGGAAAGTAATTATAAATTAAGTACTGTGTTTTCCTTTCTTTTATGTCACAGCATAGATAGAGAAAATCTAGCTCTAAGACACTCCGTTCTCCGCTTTCCACCTTGATAGCTACACCGGTTGGAGAGGGAAGAGGGTACTCTGTCCCTAAGAAGAAGCAAGCACTATCGTGTCTGCTTGAGAGGAAACGTCGGCAAGGGCGTCGCCTGCGTCTCATCTACATTGTCCACCATTAATACCTCAAACAAAAAGGTCTATGCTAAAATATATAAAAAAATATATATTTTACTTCAAAATGTAGTACATACGATTAGTTTCTGGTAAATAAACAAACTAAACTGCATTAGTAATTAGATTAAATGAGCATGCACTGAACACGTAATTCGATGGAAATCAATGGCTTAATTCATCAACACTTAGTACTCAATAGGCGTTATGCTGTTTGTAATAGAGCTTAAGTTTGTATGGAAAAAGAAACTTCATGTATTGGCTTTTGGAAACGGGCAGATAGCAAAATAGTACAGACTGATGATCTAAACCGCCATTTAAGCAATCATTAGTTAAATGTATATTACATGTAGTTTCTACTAGTTTTTGTAACAAGTGTGGGTAACGATTTCGTCATCGACGTTTGGTCATATGGCAAAAATATATGTAAAAAAGAAACAGTTTTATGTCACTTTCAAGATTTAGAGTATCAGTTAAATTAAAATGTCTAATTGTCTCGTCAGTGATCACATGAGTTAAGTTAGACGTTTTATATTCAATAGAAGTCTTTAGTATGTACCTGTACCTTTTTAAAAAAACAATTTTTGTTTATAATTAAAGTGTGCAAACCTTAAATTAATATTATTACTTCGAATTAACATTTTTTTCTAAGACTTTCTTTTATATTTCTAATTTTATTACCGGTTGCTGGCTGCCATGTTGTCACACATGAAAGGCGATTCTAGCCCTTCTACGTTATAAAAGATTGACAGCTTCGTGACTAGTAACTGTGGTTACATCACGATACATCGTGAAACTATATTTTATCATTGATCAACAAAGGATAATTGGGCATTTCATGAAATGTGGTCGATAATTACATGAAATCGTCAATTCTACAATGTGACCACGACAACAACTATATAAACATGATTTGTAAAATTATTATTTAATGTAACTAAAATAATAATACAAAAGTGCTTGTCTAATAAATAACGATGAATATACACAAAGACATACATAACAAACAAATAAAATTGAACCCGAGACCTGTAACGAACAAAAACTACAATAAATTTTAAAATAAAAACTAAATAACTTATAGAAACACCGTGAGCATATATCCATTGATGCCAAACTTTACATTTTAGGAGTTTAACAGCTTTGTAGTAAGCCGTTAATGTAGCATATAGCAAAACTAAAACTAACATACCATTAAATGTTTACCTTAAATCTATTGTACGATGGAGCAGTTCATTAACCCGCCAGTGGGATCTTATTTGCCTATGAGACCGGAAAACTTACCTGTTTTTGTAATTAAAACTACGCAAGTCATATTTTTTTATTTAATAAAATCTAACATAATGTAGCCTAGTAAGTGACTTTTATCAGCATATCTTTGAAAAGTCCAAGAAAATCAGCGACATCAATAAAAAGAAATAACAGATTAAAAAAATTATTTAAAGTTAAGAACGTTTAGAAATGATTTTTATAAAACTCTATATAGGATTCACTGAAACATATTGCAAATCTAATGCGTTTCATAAAAAATGAACTATGCAAATATTATTTAAAAATAATAATTAAAACAACAAAATTTAAATTAAGTTCCCATTTTGTCACATATTCTGGTAGAAAAGACTTTTAAATGTATATAATTACTACTAAATTATTAAAAAATAATTATGTAAAGCTAAAGCGAATCATATATGCATTTCCATGTACAGAGCCAGAGTTGAACAATTTGATTCTAAACTCCACAAGCTTCACTTGTGTGAATATGATACGTGCCCGAAATCGCTGAAAGTTATACTTACTGACAGTTGACAAGTGACTACGCTCGCGCTTGTCATAGAGCTTAGCACGTTCATTTGGTGGAAAGCTGAATTGATAACGAAGTACAAAATATGGTAATATAAATATATTATCTTGTTAATTTTTTATTGAATTAATTGAAAATGAAATTAATTAATATTATATTCTTCTTATATTTAAGTTTCTATTTACTTTTTTTTGGTTGATTTCGATTCCCGCTCAGTGGAATGAATTTTCTTAACTTCCTCGCTCTAAAAAGATAAAACGTATGGTTGCAAAACTTAAAAAAGAGCAAGGAGCAAGCACGCCTACCCTGTTATAGGCGGGACACCGCGTGAGAAGGTGACAAGATAAAGCACGGTGTTTAGTTCCGCCACTGAAAACGCTCAAAATTGAGCAGAAATTCTTAACACAAGGTCCTCTTTACCCTGCTATATACGGGAAATAGAATGAAGCTATTTATGTATAACAACTCATTTTATTAAAGCCATATTAAAAAAAAAAGTACGAGAAACTTAGCATATAAAATAATCACACATAGAATTACACCTAAATTTATTTATTTTCTTTCATGTACATTACATATGTCAATGTTTAAGACAAAGTTTACAAAGCTAGAGAAAAATAAAAACATTTCTCGGACAGATTTGGATCCCAATCTGTCGTTTTATGAAGGCTTGACTTCACACTCAACGCTCCATTCCTTTGTAGTCGTAGGAACGAGAAAAACCGAAACAGAATTCGCCTGTGCCTTTACAACATAGATTCCTTAGAATATTCATGGGTAAACATGCGTAACGCTGTCTGACGCCGGCCGTATTGGTATGCAAATGAAAAAGTTATAAAATATTGCTTTATATTGGCTACCGATACAATTTTTACGATGCCAATGTGTTTGTGTAATTTCCATTAAATTGTTTATTTATTGAATGAAACAGTTTACGCAGTTCGGAATAAGGAAACAGATACGTTAAAGAACTTTATTTGTTCTCAATATGCAAATTTTAAATATTTGTTTTCTAGTAAATAAAATAAATATTTAACGAAGTAATTGTACATGTACATAAAAAAACATTCCCTCGAATGAGATTTTGAACATAATGTATAAGTAAGTGTCATACCACATTTATATAGATATATAAATACACTTATATCTACGGTTGTATCACTGCTAGGATCTGACTGTGACGGTTGAGGGTTCGATTCCCACTTAGGGGAATGAAGTATTTTCATTTCCCCGCTCTGGCACTAAGACAAAGCTTGGAGTTGAGTTCCGCCATTTAAGTTAAAATAGCTAAGGGTAACTGGTTTATTTTATCCCATCCCATTTAAAAAGAATTCATGGCATAGTGTTACATTTAACTGTAAATGCAATAGTCGTGGGTTCGATTACCATTTGGGGGAAGGAATTACTTTCATTTCCTCGTTCTAGTATGGCACAGTGCGAAAACAAGCACAACATTACGTTTTCTCTGCGTTAGGTACTATTTGGTTTTAACAAAATAATATTTAGAATGTTTATTTTTACCTGTGTATAATATTTCTAAAGGTATATATGTATGTAACATACCAGTTATATTTTTTTTTATGTACATTTCATATATATGTCTATTCTTTATTACATAAATATGATGTTATATAAAATTTGATGTATTTCTTGTAGAATTTATTTTTTATTTTTTATATATATTCTCTTTTCATTTGTTTTCAGATTACTTTTTAATTTCTTTTTTTTTGTTTTTTACGCACTACGAATTTTCTATGCTTTTGTATGTTTGCATCTAATGTTACTTAGGTTACTAGGTTTTTTTATAACTTTTCATATGATATATCAAATAAAGAACATTATCTATTAAAAAAAAACAAAAAAATGTTTTGTTCTACAATGAGCTTATTAATTTGCAATACATTAATACACCCACGCTGGTGAACAAAGCCTGATAATTCTTAATCGTAAATCCATATTAAATTCATGTGGGAATTATGAATCAATGAAAGCAATGTTTCATGCGCAATTTGAGATCATTTATTTGTCGTATGAATTAAATCTGACTGTGCTCGATAAATCACATGAATCACGCACGTATTTGCACTGTTGATTAACTTTGCAATAAATTGCCGATGTCCGCCGAAATTCTATTTTAATATGGTAATTTAAAGTCAAATAGTTTTTTAAGTTATTTTTTTTTTATATTTTTCTATAAATATTTCTTGTTTCTTTAAATCTAAATGTATATTTTCACACTAGCGACTCCATCGCGGTTGCGTCCGCTTGATTGGTGTTCTCGGATTTACTTTATTATAAAATGCATTTAATGTACATATAAGTTTATTTTCCTTTCAAAGATATCTATACAATTGAAAATTATAATTTTATATTTGCACTACATTGAACTTTATTTGAGCTTAAACTTCATATATTTGTGCTTATTTTTTGTTTGCAGCATAGTTTTCAAATCAGTGTGTCGGTTGGCAAAGGCCTCATTTAACATTTTCCATTGTTGTCTATGCCTAGTGTCCTATCTTCCCCTAGTCCTTTCATCATCTCTTGGGTATCATTTTATATGCTATATTTCATCAGGGCAGATGGTACTTGTTGATGGTAAATCCCGATCCCGAGGAGATTCCGAGACAAAAAATAGAGTATTCACCAGTCAAAGTTCCACAAACGTCGGCTCGCAGATTAGCCCAGACAAAGTATTTAAAAACGTTTTGATTTTTTTTTAGTGACGTGTAAATAACTATAAACACTTGGAAGAATACAGTAATTTTGAAATCGCAAACACACAAGTTTAATTTTATTTATATGTATAGATTATTTAGCGGAAAAATGTATGCTATTGAATACTTAAGAACTACTGTAACTGGTCCGAAACGCGGAGAAAGTTTTGAAGCTTGTTTCAACTTGCTCAGCATACGCGTTCATATGAGTAGTAATAAAGCGTGAAGGTAAGAAAGGACATTATAAATCAATAATTTGATATTATTTGTTGAGATAGTACAAGAGAGCCGTTATTTTTTTTACATATACATATAGTTCAAGAATATTAGGTCAAATGAGGTCAAGTATCTTGGAATGAGAGATAATCAGCGATAAATTTGTATAAACCTTTATGTTAACACTCTTAAACACCCAAAACCTACTTAGCGTAAAACGGTAAAGGTCAAAATATGTATATAGTTAAACTCGAAATAAAACGAAATAAAAAATTAAAATATCATCAAATATCTCGTTTCCTATGGCTTTTATGTATGTACGACAAATATTGTAGAAGATTAAATTCCCTACAACTATTGTTTAAATATATTTTTATATCTTTAACTATTTCCGAGGTGTGTTTAACGATTAAGAGTACGAGGTTAAATTTTAATCTCAAAAAATCTATATAATCTAAATCTTAAACCTACAGTGGTATGATTGTAAAAGTCTTTTATTAAAAGAATATTCTATTAAAACTAACAATATTTACCTGAGGTTTACGCTATATCCCGTATACAGAAAATTAGAAAGAGAGAATTTACTATCAAGACCCTTGTTTCTCCGCTTTTTGGCTAACAATGTCTAACTGTAAACGCGACGGTTTTGGGTTCAATTACCCACTAGGAATTGATGAATTTCCCTGTTTTCGTAACAACTTCTGGTTTGCTGGCAAGCTGGACAACTCCACTCCTCAAAACGCTATTTCTTAAAATTGGGCGAATAGTCTGGAACGTAGTGTCTTAACACTAGGTTCCCTCCGTCTCTTCCACCCTTATATATGCGAAGTAGCGAAATAGTGAATAATAAATAAGATATTATAGATAATATAAAGACTTTTTATTTTAATATTTATATTAAATACATTGTGATATGTTATAAACATTATTGAAATAAAAACCTTAGAAACGTCGTAGAACTTAATTAATTTTATAATGACAAAATTATATCAACAAAATGATATAATTTATTATAAGCTAAAAATACTTTCGTATTTTGCTATCTTCATTCCGAGGGGTCCCCAAACAATTGCTCAGCGTAGAACAAACATCTTCACGGTTATATTGCTCTTCTGCTGTACGCAATACCCAATTAAATTCCCTACGGATTTTATTATATTTAAAGGGAAACTTTCAAAAAATATGTAACAAACATTGAATCTATCTATAGCATTTTAAGACATTAAGGATGAGAAACATTATTTTTAATATTTATATAAAACAAGGTATTGATATATTTTTTAGCATAAATCCTTAATACCAACTTCTAGATATAATTAACACTATTATAATTTTAAATGCTATATAAATTATATATAAAGTTTCAACTGAAATCTACTTACAGTACCGAAAGCTTCTCCATGAATAAATCGATGTAGATATAAAGAATACGAATGTTATGAGCTCTCCTAATATTCACCCGAAAGATTACCGCATCTCTTTCAAGAAAGCCCGCTGTAAATTATACAAGGAATAATTTTGCACTCATAATTTTATGTTGAAGAAAATCAAATGCTTGTTTTCGTTGTTACAGTCTGTTTTACAGATATTGTCTACGGAGTGCTCTATTGGCAACGGTTTAAGTATTTAAATGACCATAACAAAACAAAGTGTATTTTCCTTTTATGGTCTATATAAAGTGAAATTGGTAAGAATATCTTAATCACAGCCGCTGAGGGATGGGGCCTTTAATTTTATAAATAATAGCATCATCAAAAACGTGAATTAGATCCTGGATGGGTGAAAAGTATAGGACAGAGTGTTTTAACTAACAGGAAGCTAAAAACCAACAAATAATCGCCGATATTAAAATAATATAATCTAAAATTAAAATAATAAATAAAATATTTTATTTTTAAATTGAGGTGATCAGAAAAAGCCCGAATTTGAGACACATAAATAGAACAGCGCAAATTGATTATAATATACCCTGTTAAATCTTATAATTACTCAATGGAAAATGATCGCTGATGTATGCAGAGTTAACGACGTGCATGCCTATATAAATGTCACATTTAATAATTGGTAACTGGTGCCTTGTTACATTTGGCTCTGCTTTGAATTCTTCATTAATGAATAACGAAATAACGAGCCCGCTGTAATGTTATTTAATATTTGCTTAAAATTTTCATAGTAAATAACTTTAAATATTTTTATGATTTTTAAAGTGTTAATCCACACTAAGGATAGAAAAAAATACTTAAAGATAACATAAAAATTTGAACGCAGCGGGATTCGAACCCGCGCCTCATGGAAGCCGCCCAAGGACATGGCTTAGTGGTCAGAGCACTTGGACGGTTTCCATGAGGTGCGAGTTCGAATCTTGTTGCGTTCAAATTTTTATGTATTTTTTAAGTATTTTAACTTTAAATATTTAAATTAAATATTTATAATTTTTCTTTATATTTGTTTATATGGCGGCGGTAGCGTTGAGTTCCACCACTCAATTTGCAATGTCTCGAATTCGAGCAGTAAGTGCAGAATTGACTGTATTGGCGCTAGTACTAAGACTAACTTGTTCAAGGTAAAGCTACTATCGTCTTATATCTACCCTATAAAGTACTAAATAAAGCGAGAAGCTAAAAGATATACTAAATATATACAAAACTTTGAAAGTCTCAATTAGGCCACAACAAAATACAATATGCTAGTAGTTATATACATTATTGTTTATTATATGTCGCCTAATGATCTCTCTAAGATTTTCGAAAGGCTGCGGTTTTATTGTAGACTGATGTTATTATCAGATCTGACAGCGACTGATTAGATGAGAAACTTGATATATATAAATTATTGGTACAGCTAACTAATGATAGGCCTTGTAGAAATAAATAATGACTTATAGGGATGTTGTAATATAAATGGACGACATATTAATTCAATATATGTTATTTACGTTTTTTTTCTGCATCATAATAGAAAATTTAAAAAAATATATAATAATTCCTAATATATACAACATATTTCAATATGATCTTGATAAATTCAAAGCAGGTCTCAGGATAAGTTTAAATAAAAAGGCGCAGAGAAAAGGGTTAGTGGGCTCTTGAATTACCCCATCGGTTTACTCATGTAGCGGAAAATTGGGCATCTCTCAAGAAATGTGTACAGGTATGAATATTACGTTTAGTAACGAGCGTTTATATTATAACAAATTTTAGTCTTTCATTTAATTACAAATAAAATACAGTATATTTTTTTTATATAAAATAAACAAGGTACGTAAAATTTTCGTTATTTAGTTTCTTACAACAGTAATTCGAGCCTAGAATCGTCATTTGTTCGACACGTCTCATCTATGTCATATTTCTACCAATCTTAAGTTAATATATAAAAATGTGAGGCTATCGTGGCACACTGAGATAAGCTGACATCTGACTGTAAACGCGATAGTTGTAAGTTCGATTCTCACTCGAGGGAAGTAATTATTTTCATTTCTCCTCTGTAGTGACCGAGCGTAGTGTTGAATTCCATCATAAAAAGGAAATATCGATTTTAGACGGAACATGGGGATCAAAATGTCATGAGGTTCTCACAGCTTATTCTTTATTGCCTGAAAAAAAAATTGTACGTGAAAAATATTAAAAGATATGAACACAATTAGCCGCCCGTATATTTAAGCTCATTAGTCTCGAGTCATTTATTTCACTCGATGTCGTTTTATAGAGTTTTTGTTGAAAAAACACGAAAATAAATCACTATATTCATTACAAAATATTTTTATCGTAATATTTCCATGATTTTTTTGTGTGACATTTTTAAAACTGAAAGCGTATGATTTCGTATAAGAGAAAAACTATAAAACAAATACTGATATTAGGCAGGTAATTTGTGCTACAATATTACTTATATATATTTCTATTTTATATTATAGTTATATCATATATATATATATATATATATATATATATATATATATATATATATATATATATATATATATATATATATATATATATATATATATATATATATATATTAACGTTTAACTTTAACTCGCGCCTCGCTAGTAATTTGGCCGGTATATTAGAGGCACAGGTTCAAGTTTCGCTAGGTACAAATTTGTATACATTTTCTAATTAACAAATTCTATTCTGAAACACCGGGTCTCATTTGAATTACAAATCATAGGAATATTTCAAATGTTTTCTAAATGCCACTGTACAGTCATGCACGATAATGAAATATTTGTCTCACAGTTACACTGACAGTTTATGTTATCCGCTAATTAAGCATTCAAAAGATAGTTTTTGTATACGTATGTTACAGGTAAATACCTGATTTTCTATATAGTGCTATATTTTCAATTTAATAGTGTCAATTTTTTGTAAATATTAATAAATTAAGAATATTTGTACGAGTAGTGGTATTGGTAGGGCGAGTTGATTACCGCAACTTGGCATCTGTGCACCTATTTTGCGTCAAATTAAGAAAAAAATAGAATATAATATTGGGAGATTGTCAACGGTAAGTAAAAGTATTTTTGTCAATTTTTTATTGATAAAAATTAATTTGTATTTATTTTTTATGGAATAATCTACAAATATGAGCTAGGGATGGTTTTTTCTGTGATGCAATTGTCAATTTTCAGATTTTTCTTTTATTTGCACTGGCTCCTCGCCAAGTTTTATTATTCTAGGCCACCGGGAACCACCCTATAGGTTTTCATTAATCAAATTTCGTACAAATGCGACAAAATCGACGCATAAATGATCATCGACATAGAAGTTTGATTTTTCTATGCTCCTAGTACAGGTTATAATAATAATATATTGATATTAATTTTAGCTTGATACCTTCAGACACTATTTTGAGAAAAATTCTCTTGTCAGGACAGACAGGCAGGACTATAAAATGTTCCGGTTTACAAGGGCTCCTATTTTTCTTTTTAAGGTATAGCACCTTAAAAGTAATTTGTTTAAACCGTTCCGTTCCGTTGAGCTTAAAATTCGAAACTATATGAACAATACAGCATCACATGTATGCAGTAACACAAAATCTCGACAGATAATATAGCTTGGCTTAAAGCTTATAATTTATTTTCCAAGTATCTTAAGCACAAAATATTATTAAAAATTGAAAAAGTATAAACAATTATATTTCTACAAATTAATCTAATCCTATAATAAGTGTGTTAATAATGCTGTGCGCAAGTGAAATTATTCCTCCCCCGATATGCCTAGAGACGGAATACTAATGGCTTAAAAGCATATACCAGAGATATGTCTTTGATCTGTAATCTATCTGTAATTTGTTAGATGACGTGCACTTAGTACATTCATAACTAACCCATTAGGTGAATACCATTTGGATTTCTGTTCTCTTGTAAAAAGTGCTGGTTACATGGAATTGTTCAGAGGCGATATACCAACAGACTGAGTAAGCTTAACCCTGGGGCTGCATTTTATAGGCTAGCGAACTTGTGTAAGACAAAATTCAAAGGTTTTCTGTATCAAAGTTTCCGTTGTCTTACAGATACCTACCTACCTGAAGTCTTTGACTCTTTTGCCGATGACTTTTCCTTCTTACTTGTCATTTATACATTCAACGGTTTACTTGTACTGTATAGTAAGGCAGTCAGTTTGCCTACCAAAAGATAATTGGCTGCTAACGCTTTTAAAAAGTTAAATGACGCTAAAATATATTTTTCTCTTTTTCCACAGTCGACTACCTATCAAAACACAAAAAACTTAACAGCCATGTCAAGGTAACTTAAGTAATGAAGTCCCTTATAAGAATATCAGTGCTAACAATTGAGATAAACGAATGGACGATTTGTCCATTTTCATTTTTATATATAATTATATGAAGTTATGTATATCTCATCATCGTTTAAGTAATAGATAATAAAAAAAACACAGAATATATAATAAAATATTAAAAAAAAAACCAGCATAATTTATATTTATGCATATTTATATTTATGCATGCATATTTATGCATGCAGACAACTCGATTGGAAGTTGTAATATATATCTCTCAAATCCTACATCTAATGTGGCCAAATTGTTATATAGTATAGTTAAGCTTAATATTAAGCGTAAATAGTATAACTGCAGCAGCAAGTGTATAACTAATTATTTTTAAGTTTATTTGTAACTACTAACTAGAGCAACATAGTCACCCAGTGCTCAGCTCTTAAAATGAGAATTAAAAAAAAAAATTATTAAACAAAACACTACACCAAGCTACAGTATACATTTGTTAAGCACAAACCGTCAACTCAGGAGCGATAGCCTGCATTTTGTTTGTAAATCTGATACCTCATTCATCAAGGAAATTTGGGCGGTCATTTTTATTGTCTCACGAATACGACGATCCATCACCGGTCTATTAATTTGTAAATGAAACTTGCTGTCATTATCTATGTTAATATTATAACAGTATATTGTTGTATAGAATAAAAGAATATTGAATAAAGCTTAGAAGATATTATAAAAAAATTATTCGCTATTTTTTTTTTGTATATAGTGAAACATAGCAAATTTGTCTGTATGCCCGTCTGTTCGTCATTGTCAATTGTATTTTTTTGTAACTGTCAGGCTACTCCAGTTTGCGTTGGAATTCGAATTGGTGCGCCCTACATATAAATTATTAGTTAGCCTGTTTTATAATATATATATATATATATATATATATATATATATATATATATATATATATATATATATATATATATATATATATATATATATATATATATATATATATATATATATATATATATATATATATATATATATATATATATATATATATATATATATATATATATATAAATTATAAAGCAAACTAACAGGTTCTCTCGTCTTACATGCCCCTTTAGCAGTGAGAAAATAAAACTCATTGGTGATTAATAATAAAATTTATTCATAAAGAAATGTAACTTACATACAAATTTTGTTGGCCGCATTTAGCACTATCGGTTATATATTTAAAGCGTATACAAGCGATCCAGCCATGTTCATGTCAAATATAATAAATGTACTTTATATCTTAATATAACATTCGTATTAATTGTAAAATGCTTGTTTTAAGTCTATAAGAATTTCCATAGGCACTTATATAAATAAGAAAATACAATGAAAACTCGATTAACCGGACTTATTGTTATTAGGCATACGGATAATCGAATATCCAGATAGATTACTATGTACTTCATTATATGTATTTGTTATACATATCCTATTTAAGAACAATCAATATTTATTTCCACACTTATTTTATTATACACACTTTTGATGTTCAATATTTCAATCATACTTAAGTCGTTCTACATTTTCATAATATTACGGATTCATAATCCGGATCCCGAATCCGGATAAATGAGTTTCCACTGTGACTAAATTTAAGTGATTCCTTCCAGCTGCCCTTAACAATGTTCATAATAATTTTTAGTTTTTAGTTACAAAAAGAGATTCAATAAAGATAGACTTAATTAAAAAAAATGATAATTAATTAATTTGAAAATCAATTATAATTCAATATTCTTAAGTATTATAACAAAATAACTAAAAATTTACTTTTAATATAAAACGGAGCCTAGTGTTAAGACACTTCTCTTTACGCTTTCTGCCCAAATTCAAGACATTGGTTATTGAGTGGGGGAACCCGGCGCTGAGGTTTGTCTTACCAGAGAAAGGCAATGGAAATGATTCATTGCCCCAAGTGGGCATCGAACCCACAACCTCTGCCCCAACATTGTACAACAGCACAACGAAGGCCTAAATTTAATAACTATCAAATATATCAATGCACTTAAAATTATTATAGTTTGTAATTGTATAGAATTGAAGGCACGCAGTTTCAACAGAATTTAAAATCTCATAAAATAATATATATAAAATATTAAATAATATAATGCATTCGAAATAACATAAACGGTTTACACAATAACAAAGTTGTAATAAAATAATTATTAAATATACTATAATAATTGTTAATAATGTTATTATATATATTGTTTATACCAAATAACACATTGGGGCTTCTACACATATTACATATATAACTTTCATATATATTCTACCTTACTTTAAAGCATAAGCAGTATACAGTATATAGTAACAGTATTTGAATAATAGATTGTAAATGTCACATATTATTTAGGTGCTAAAAAGCAATAAACACTTAAAATTAAACACTTTATTTCGTGGACATTATAAATTACTATATCACGTATGTAGTGGTAATTACATTAATTTTCAATAGATTTAGTCTTGTTTCTATCCACTATAAACAGCTCAAAATATTCTTGTATAATATTTTTATATATATTTATTTATTTCTGTTCCTTTTATATATAACATCAAAACGGTATTAATATTGTATATAATAAGTAATACAATATAAATTTGTATTTGAACATGGAATACAATATAATAACAATATTTAACTTATAATTCATTATTTTGTAGACGTGACACTTTCGAACACAGTTTAGGACCAAAATTTTATAAGAGATTCAAATAAAATTAAAAAAAATATATATTGACCGCGAAAGAGAAAGAGATAGAAACAATTTTTCATTAATTTAAAAATAGTTTGGTTTATTACGAAATATTATTTGTAAAAAACTTAATTTTAAGGCAATATGTATATAGAATAAAGGCACTAATAACAGCAAACAACAACAACAATCAATTGTATTGAATAGTTTTATAATTCGTATATACTAGTATTTGTATGTTGTACATATATTGTTGTATATTAATTATGTAATTAGGTTGTACATATCTGTCAATTCCATTACGAACATACAATTATTATTTACTTACTTTATTATAATGTTTTATTTATTTTTTGACATTTCCTTAATTACGACTGGCAGCCGATATAGCAGCAGATTATAAAAAGTATAGCATTTTATTTAAGGTTAAGCTATGTAAATGTCATTATTGAGTTCTACATATAAATATTTTAGCAAATGACATTAAATATAAACATATAAAAAAATCTTATAGTTTGTAACATTATTATTTCGTTTTTTTTTTTGTTTAATTGAAGTAAAATAAAAATATAACTTATAATCAAAAGTGCTAACTGAGCGAACTAAAATCTAAAAAACTATTATTGTTATTTTTTATAAAATAATTTATTATAAAAATTATGTGACAAAGCATTAATTTTCAATTTTATTAAAAACTAGTACAATATAAGATTTTATAAATTACCAATCTATAAGAAATGTAAATAAAGATCTAAAAGAGATTAATGGTGGCAAAAACATCCATAGATTCAAAATATATTTCGAGTGCTTTCAGCTTAGTACAGACCGAGTAAGCCCAGCAGGCACTTCTTGTAGTATCCAGAACAATCATCCTGAAATAAAATAGAAAATTAAGGTAATTTCTATAACTTACAAGAAATAACTATTGTGTATTATATACTTAAAAATAATTGTAGTTATAGTTATAGATTTCTTTATAACTTGAAGAATATTCTAAATTCTAATAATAACTGTGACACAGTTTAATACAAATGTAGCTGTTATCGTTATAAGTTGTTTTTGTTACTTACTGCCATTGGAAATAAATATTATTACATTACATTATTGTTTACTTTAAGTTTATTTTGAAATAACTATGGGATAAACATATATACATACATATATATATATATATATATATATATATATATATATATATATATATATATATATATATATATATATATATATATATATATATATATTTTTTATCTGACAATACAAAGGACGGCGTTGATTTACGCCGTATAACCACATATGTGAACTCAAATTCATGCTCTTAGTTCACTTGTCTTATAAAATATTAATAATATAATAAATATAATATTTAAATCACCATAAAAAAATATCTGCCATGATCATGTTACTAATAATTTATCTGTGTTAAAAGGTGTGTAAAGCGATTTTAATCCCCTATTTTACTTCGTCATGTGTGTTTAAGTTAATCTAATAATAAAAATTGTGGAGATTATACTATTCATCATGACTTCCTTTACTAGTGGTCATAAAATAGATTTAGATTATAGATTATTAAATTACTATGTAAGTTGTGTCTACAATTTCTAAATAAAAAGTATTTTTTTTATTGACAAGTTTGCTTTTTGTAGTAATTTTTTTTTTCAATCGTACTCCTCACTCACTTTTCACGTCACTTTTTTATGTAATATGTGAGTTCCCTCTCTTCTTCATCAAAGTGACTTAAAATACATTGAAGAAATGTATCAATGTGCAATTGGTGTCAACGGATATTTTTTTATGTTAACGGATATTTGCATACATTATTTAATATGACCTATAGAGAATTTTATTTATAATTTTTATTCCACATTAAGAAAAACATATATTTAGAAAACGTCACGAAAAAATTAAAAAAAAAAAATTATTCCACCTACTCTACGAGTTTTATTATGTTAAGATAGAAAATTATCGTGTTCTCAGAATAAAAGTGGCCTAATTCAAAAGATGCAATTTTTAGATAAATCTTGCCATGATTTAATCTATATATATATATATATATATATATATATATATATATATATATATATATATATATATATATATATATATATATATATATATATATATATATATATATATATATATACGTATATGTATATGTATATGTATATGTATATGTATATATATATATATATATATATATATATATATATATATATATATATATATATATATATATATATATATATATATATATACGTATATGTATATGTATATGTATATGTATATGTATATGTATACGTATACGTATACGTATATGTATATGTATATGTATATGTATATGTATATGTATATGTATATGTATATGTATATGTATATGTATATGTATATGTATATGTATATGTATATGTATATGTATATGTATATGTATATGTATATGTATATGTATATGTATATGTATATGTATATGTATATGTATATGTATATGTATATGTATATGTATATGTATATGTATATGTATATGTATATGTATATGTATATGTATATGTATATGTATATGTATATGTATATGTATATGTATATGTATATGTATATGTATATGTATATGTATATGTATATGTATATGTATATGTATATGTATATGTATATGTATATGTATATGTATATGTATATGTATATGTATATGTATATGTATATGTATATGTATATGTATATGTATATGTATATGTATATGTATATGTATATGTATATGTATATGTATATGTATATATATATATATATATGTATATATATATATATATATATATATATATATATATATATATATATATATATATATATATATATATATATATATATATATATATATATATATATATATATATATATATATATATATATATATATATATATATATATATATATCAATTCAGATTAAATCATGGCAAGATTTTTCTAAAAATTGCATCTTTTGAATTAGGCCACTTTTATTCTGAGAACACGATAATTTAACGCTGCTATACCAACAAGATCTCTATTACTGTTATAACAATATGGAGATGATCCTTTGATGCGTCTTTCTCTTAGTCTACCCCGCGTATGCGGGATACAGCGGGAAGCAAAAAAAAAAAAACTTGCCCACCTCTATCCAACTCTGCAACGTTTCACCGTATTTGGACTGGAACATGTCGGCAATGTCGCCGAGGTCGAGCTCACACCGGGTCACCATTACGCGTATTAACTGCCGGTCGTTCGTGCCCAGCCCCTTCATGGACTTGTGGAGGCGTTCCGCGAAGAAGAGCGGCTTGTTGCGAACCACTTTTACTGTAAAACATCAATGTCATTATTATAATCTTAGACATTTGATCCATTTTAAGTTAAGTATATTCTGTTTCAGAATTAACAAAATAAATCTGTAAATACCGAACGTATAAGGAATAATTTAATATGGTATACATGTCTATGTCTTACGATAATAGCAATCAAGAGTACAGTAAGCTTAAAAAAGTCTGAAATAATAATAGCAATCAAAAATATTTATTCAACATCTATACACACAGAAGGTATATGTAATAGCTGAAAAAAATATCTTACCAATAGCTCGCATAGCTTTCTCCAGATCACCAGAAAACTCAGATTTGATAGCATCATCAATATCGTGGCCGGTTAAGAAGTGATACTCCTGGAATATAGCTGCCAGTTGCGGGAACGAACGGGAGCATAGCACTGCGTTGAAAACAGATTCGTCTGTTCCTAGGCGGAGTTCACCTGGAGATTAAGGTAAAATATTTATATAAAATACTTATAATGGAAAATTAAGTTAATATTTTACTGTACTGTAACTTTCATGTTTACGCTGTATCCCGCATGTAACAGTGTAGGTAGGTAGAGATATTACTTAGAGACAAGTCTGTAAGTATGTTAAGTGAAAAAACAGACCACTTCATTTACTTTTGCTTTAGCTATTCAATGATTCATTCATTCATTCATCGTTCCGATTGGGAATCGAACAGTCAATAAAAAAACTCAAGATAAAAAAATGAATGGGCTAAAAATGTATGGACAGTGTTTAAAATAAAAAAAATAAAAACATTTATCACTATTTAGACAATTATATATTATAAGCCTACGTACCAGCTTGCAATAGGCTTCTAGCGTCTTCCCTGGCTCTCTCCTGGTCCACGTGGAAATCTTCAGACCGGTTACCCTGTAAAAGCTATACTTAACAACGTTGAAAATTATATAGAAGAAGCGATAGATTATTTCATTTTCCCTTTATTCAATTCAAAAGTTCAACTATATGTGAAAAATTTGTACTTTAAATTAATGATAATAGAAAAAAAAATTAATAGTTAAACAAATTAATAGTTATTTTAATAAAGGGAAAACAAAAAAGAAAAATAAATCTAAATACAGAAAATCTAATAAAAGAATAGAAGCAAGTGAGAAAAGTATAGTCATCATGCAAGCAGTAGCGTAAAATATTAATTAAAGAAATAATAAATATTAATTATAGAAAATTAACGTATTATTAGTGACGTAATATATAGATAAAAGTTACTGTAAAAACCAGTATGGTTAAGGTTTTACTAATAAATCTTATTAAAAGTAGAGTGATTTTATTTGTTTTTAAAAACATAAAGGTTAAAAGGTTAGGTTTGGATTTTATAAAAAAGAAAAAAACTTCATGCATTTTATCACTTACTTGGAATCGAACGACAAAATTTCCATTTACTTAAATAATTTGTTTGTCGTTTGTTTTTTCTCACATTATGTGTTGGACAGTATTATTCGCCTAAAGTTGACATTGTATCTTATATTTTTAAGTGAATTTCTCACTCTCAGGAAAATGAAAATATCTTTATTTAAACAATAATATCTATATTTATATAATAGTAGTATATTTAAATATCTATATTTAAATAATAATGTAATTAGTTACTATGTGAATATCACTTAAGTACAGTGATGATATTCACCTTAGCACTCTTCAGTTTAATTATGTAGTAAAAGATTTATCTTACATTACGTTTGTTTAAACTTAAACTAGTTCATATCTTAATTGCTTGTTGGCTGTTGCAATTCGTGTTATTTTTATCTATAGACATTCTTCGCATATGGCATGGTCAATTGAGTGAACCTGGCTTATTAGACTCGGATACCCATTTGTTTTAGCCAGTTTCAGAGACAGCCTGTTAACGGCTGTTAAATAAACGAATTTGTATTATTTTTCTGTCCCTCGCTTTTACAGGCAAACATACCACTGTATGTAGTAGGAGTTGGAGTCAGTCAAAATGGTGTATAATATTATTAAGGTTGTTTACTAAGGAGTAACAAATAACACCTATATATTCTTAGCACATTCACATTATTTATATAAATCAATAATGATCTTACCATGCATAGTGAAGTCATCAGTCTCTTAAAGTTTCCGGAGGTGTCGCCACGCAAGTCATCCTCAAGAAGGGTTCCGTACACTACAACAAATTACAAAATTACAAACAAATACTCTTTCTATACAAGTGTTAAAATAAAATTATACTAAACTAGCCACCCTCCTGAGGCATCGCCCGCTTGAACTACGCGATGCTTTATTTAGCAAGGTGAATATTATTAGTAGATATTGATACTATATATATTGATATTGATATATATATATATATATATATATATATATATATATATATATATATATATATATAAATATATATATATATATATATATATATATATATATATATATATATATATATATATATATATATATATATATATATATATATATATATATATATATATATATATTGATATTGATAATGTATTGTAGATATTCCTATGCATATAGAATTAATGAATGAATCTATAATAATTTATTTATTCATAACTGTGGTCTGACTTCGGTAAAACGTTGAGCATATATGTGTATGATAGGTACTGTATGTAAATGTATATTGTTTTATATTTAGTTTGACGGACACTCGTCCATTCTTTTTTTATATCTTTGAACATTGTATAACCGTTGTGGAACTAAATTTTACTCTATCTAAACATAGTGAATTTTAAAATATTTCTTTTTTGTAATGTATGTTGTGAACATCTTGTCAGGATTATTTTTAACTGATTAACGAGCAAACAAATAGGTGGTACTTTACTCTAGGGCTGGCAGTAGGCATTTTTATCTTGATTAACGATTCAATGTTGTTTGAAAAGACCTAATTGTGTAAAATATATTTATCTTCTTATATTAGATTCTTGGTTTTTGTATTTATAGTGTTGTATGTGAGAATATAATCTTAATAATTGTTAACTAAAAAAATCAACGCTGTAGAGATGTGATCTATTCATTGAATGTGCGGAGTGTAAATATCACTTAACACAGAATGGGCAATACATGCCAATATATCATAGTAAGAATGGAGAAGAATTTGCTTATGTGATTTGGTCTCACCGAAAGAATTAATGAGGAAAGTGCAGTAAAAAAGATAATATACAATACAAGAGTCAGTTGTTAAAATGGTAGAGGAGATTTCGGTTGACGTACCTGTGTAAAAAGTATGAGGACTTCCAGGACTTGATGAAGAGCTTTCGCTGTTGGTGTTCTATTCTCACTAACTATCTCGCCAGGTATAAAAGGTAAAGCTAAAAAAATGCATATTAAATTGAATGTTCTCATACCTATATTACGATATTAATCGTAGCTATATTTTTTCCTTGTACTCCCCGGTGAGTCATCAAATAGATACAAGTTATTATATTATGAAAGAGGAAAATGTTACTTATATTATAGTAGGGCTCTGTTGTTTCGTTGCCAAATGGCTCAAGAAATATCTTTGTGGTGCGACTTTTACGTTATTTTGTAACATTATGTAAGTATAGAAAAATTATAGGCTTTTCTTTATACGAACTTATATAAAAAACTTAAGAAGAAGAATAGAGTCTAACTGTAAACGAGATGGTTGTGACGTTGATCTTCTCAGGTAGTGAATTATTTCCACTCACCACGCAAATCTCGAATTTAAGTGGAAAGCAGAAAACGCCGTGTTTTGACATGTAGCTCTCTCTGCCTATCCTGATATATACGGGATACAGCGTGAAGCTTTAAAAAATACTCTTGGAGAATAATCTTACAACATTTCTTTACACTTTACAGTCGAGATTGAACGGACTTTATAAGTAATAAAATACCCTAAAATTTGACGCTCCTTTCACTATCATTGTGTATTATAAATAATTTATGTGCCCTTATACCGAAATATAACTTTCACAACATATTAAATATGACTAGAGCAAAGTACAAAATAACTTACTTTATTTTTGTATGTGACAAATGTTTTTGTTTTTAACAATTTCATTTCTTTCGTCTCTTTCTCACCCAAGTATATTGTCCCATACCGTTTTGCACACTACATTTTTGTACGTTAGTACATGAATAGGCTTTTAAGCTAACAATAGTTGGTGGATATACTATATTATTTAATCGCATAGAATATACACATAAAAATTCACTATGTTTAGATAGAGTAAAATTTAGTTCCACAACGGTTATACAATGTTCAAAGATATAAAAAAAGAATGGACGAGTGTCCGTCAAACTAAATATAAAACAATATACATTTACATACAGTACCTATCATACACATATATGCTCAACGTTTTACCGAAGTCAGACCACAGTTATGAATAAATAAATTATTATAGATTCATTCATTAATTCTATATGCATAGGAATATCTACAATACATTATCAATATCAATATATATATATATATATATATATATATATATATATATATATATATATATATATATATATATATATATATATATATATATATATATATTGATATTGATAATGTATTGTAGATATTCCTTTTTATTATATATATATATATATATATATATATATATATATATATATATATATATATATATATATATATATATATATATATATATATATATATATTGATATTGATAATGTATTGTAGATATTCCTATGCATCTAGAATAAATTAATAAATCTAAAATAATTTATTTATTCATAACAGTGGTCTGACTTCGGTAAAACTTTGAGCATATATGTGTATGATAGGTACTGTATGTAAATGTATATTGTGTTATATTTAGTTTGCCGGACACTCGTTGGTTTTTTTTTATATATTTAAACATTGCATAACCGTTGTGGAACTAAATTTTACTCTATCTAAACATAGTGAAATTTTATGTGTATATTCTATGCGATTAAATAATATAGTATATGTACCAACTATTGTTAGCTTAAAAACCTATTCATGTACCAACATACAAAAATGTAGTGTGCAAAACGGTATGGGACAATATACTTGGGTGAGAAAGAGAAGAAAGAAATGAAATTGTTAAAACAAAGACATTTGTCACATACAAAAATAAAGTAAATTATTTTGTACTTTGCTCTAGTCATATTTAATATGTTATGAAAGTTATATTTCGGTATAAGGGCACATAAATTATTTATAATACACAATGATAGTGAAAGGAGCGTCAAATTTTAGGGTATTGTATTACTTATAAAGTGCGTTTAATCTCGACTGTAAAGTGTAAAGAAATGTTGTAAGATTATTCTTCAAGAGTATTTTTTAAAGGTTCACGCTGTATTCCGTATATATCAGGATAGGCAGAGAGAGCTACATGTCGACGCACGGCGTGTTCTGCTTTCCACTTAAATTCGGGAGATTTGCGTGGTGAGTGAAAATAATTCATTACCTGAGAATATCAACGTCACAATCATCTCGTTTACAGTTAGACTCTATTCTTCTTCTTAAGTTTTTTATTTAAGTTCGTATAAAGAAAAGCCTATAATTTTTCTATACTTACATAATGTTACAAAATAACATAAAAGTCGCACTACAAAGGTATTTCTGTAGCCATTTGGCAACGAAACAACAGAGCCCTACTATAATATAAGTAACATTTTCCTCTTTCATAATATAATAACTTGTATCTATTTGATGACTCACCGGGGAGTACAAGGAAAAAATATAGCTACGATTAATATCGTAATATAGGTATGAGAACATTCAATTTAATATGCATTTTTTTAGCTTTACCTTTTATACCTGGCGAGATAGTTAGTGAGAATAGAACACCAACAGCGAAAGCTCTTCATCAAGTCCTGGAAGTCCTCATACTTTTTACACAGGTACGTCAACCGAAATCTCCTCTACCATTTTAACAACTGACTCTTGTATCGTATATTATCTTTTTTACTGCACTTTCCTCATTAATTCTTTCGGTGAGACCAAATCACATAAGCAAATTCTTCTCCATTCTTACTATGATATATTGGCATGTATTGCCCATTCTGTGTTAAGTGATATTTACACTCCGCACATTCAATGAATAGATCACATCTCTACAGCGTTGATTTTTTTAGTTAACAATTATTAAGATTATATTCTCACATACAACACTATAAATACAAAAACCAAGAATCTAATATAAGAAGATAAATATATTTTACACAATTAGGTCTTTTCAAACAACATTGAATCGTTAATCAAGATAAAAATGCCTACTGCCAGCCCTAGAGTAAAGTACCACCTATTTGTTTGCTCGTTAATCAGTTAAAAATAATCCTGACAAGATGTTCACAACATACATTACAAAAAAGAAATATTTGCTTGTGATAAGTTACAAGTAAAAACTTCTATTGCAACAATTTTAATATTAAACTAGGTCGCTAAGACATTTACTTCATACGCGATAACGTTTCACATTTTCCAGCCTCTGCCTGCCTAAAAAAAACCATTTATCGTAATATTATATTACAGTCGTTTACTCATAGTTGCTATTATTACTTTTATAATTTAGGCTGTAAAATGACTAGAAGTCTCGAGGTGACGAATTCGATGTACAAAAAGAGATACAAACAACATAATATAGATATCCAAGCCAGCATGTTCGACTGAGCTGAGCTGACCTTCGGATCTGTTACGACCCACACAGGCTAGAATCTATCCACTGACAAACGGGACAATCGATTAATCGTCTAACAAGAAAATAGGTCAAGTGAGAGTAATGATAGCGATGCTCATGCCTAAGCTAAACCTATATATACATATATATGTATGTAGTTATGTAGGTTCTGCAAAATTAAATTGTACATATGTGTATTATTTTTTTAAAATATGTATGGAGATTGATAATAATAATCGCTACATGGTAAAATATTTTATATGAAACGGCTGAACAGCTTAGGTACTAACACAATCTGTACTAAATTTAAGTGTTTCATATTTTTTTTTTAACTAAATAATAATAATTTGTCAGTCTGTACATATAAAATGGTTGTATAGTACAGGGAATGATTAATTGGGGAAAATATATATACCTATACGACTATTATATTTTTTCAGGACGGATTTAATATTTGGAGCGCTTACAAGAAACCCGACGATAGACGTTTGAGATAGCATAAAAGAAGAAACGATGCTTAGTCATGTGATGAAATGGCGAAAAGTTTCCTCAGATAATATATATACTGATGAAATATACTGATTATTACAAGTTTATAGCTTGGACTGGAATGGATTAACTGATGTTCACTTAAAATTACTTTTAAATGAATCATAATTCATCGTTCAGTAGCGCCTTATCAGTGTAAATACTATTTTTAATTGTATATAACAGATTACGTGTCATACTTGCTTTCAAGTACTGAATATGTGAGATATATATATATATATATATATATATATATATATATATATATATATATATATATATATATATTATATATATATATATATATATATATATATATATATATATATATATATATATATATATATATATATATTATATTATAGTATTAATATAGTATAATATATTTTTTAATATAGTATTTTTATATAATCAAAGTGAAGTAGTTTTAAATATCTCTGTCCGCTCTGCTATATGCGGCAAGGAGCGTGAAGCTTATTTAATTTAATTTTATATCTTTGAATACATTTTAGTGTCTAAAAAAAGCGATATACGTATGTACATATATGAACATAATTCGAATATTAAATTGAATAATTCGAATGGATTAAACAACAACGATAAAAATATTAATTGTGCCTGACTCAAACGCACGTTTTACAGGCAGAACAATAAAAAGTGAAAGCTTTCTATAAAAAGAAGTAGGAGAATTTGACAAGCCAATCAATATTATTTAATTTTTTTATTCTTTACCTATATTATTATCAAATATATTCTTTTTATCATCAATTATATGAAGTGTAAACATATAAGTAAACTTTCGGTAATGTTCAATATGGAAATAAGGTCAGCCGAAGGTGTGTCCAAATATTACGTAAGCATTATCAGATATGACAGTAAAACGTTTCTATAAAATTACCTACTAGCCGTCTAATAAAACAACAAAATAACTGCCGACAGCTTACAGCTATATACACTATCATTTCTATATTTATGATAACGGTAAAAGCTACGATCTTCTTATAAAACGTTAGCTTTCATCCTTGCCTCGTTTTACAAGTGCAGATATTTCCTGAAACCCTTTTGTCCTGTAAATATATTAATATGGAGTGCAAAAGTGTACATTCTGATCATGTTTTCTATATTATTTTCGTAAAGGAAAGAACACAGCCATTTTCCTAAAAGTTACGTCATTTGTATGGGTAATAAAACCCTTAAAGAAAGACAATGCCCAAAATACTCATAAGTTTAAAAAAATCCAGTCGAGAGATTTTGCTCTTAAATACGTAACGGCAATAGAGGGTAATGGCAATAGGTTGTCGAACAAAATAGAAAATATGTAAAAAATGAAAGCAAATTTCATACCAAGCGAAAAAAAATATTTCATAGAACAAATCCACAATTGGCTAGTTGCCAACCCAATATAATACCTCAAGCAGAGAAGCCAAACTATACAAATATTAAAAGTGTCTCCTGATAGCATTTTGCACTCTACTGACAACGTACTTTTCCCATTGCTTCCAGTTATGAAATGCTCCTGGAGCACATTTTGTGAACACAGGTTACCCTCGTCGCATTCCACTTTATCTCTTTTTATGATTTGGAAATGATTCAAACATTTAACATGTTTTATTTGACCATTGAAGTCCGTAATATATAAATGATGGGTTACAAAGGTAATGTAAAAGGTCTGCTAGATAGCTGCAGACAAAAAGGGAGGCTTGTCTTAAAAAGGAGTAATAAATTTTAATAAAATTTTAAAATTAATCAAATATCAAGAAATTTGTAGTATATGAAACTTAGACTTATTATTGAACTTTATGGTTATAATAATTGCAGAGCTCGTAGAGAAGGCCTTGATCTGATAGTAAATGACAAGGTCAGAGTTTCACATTTAATAACAACTCACAATACAAAAAAAAAACGCAAATGAAGCTCGTGGTCTGCTATATAAGGCCATATTTTTTACAACATTTTTTTTTAATGACCGATTTATTTTTTTGTTTCTTGTAACGAAAAGTTTAACAAAACTATAGTGATCATCTGTAGGAATATCCAATTTACTATTATATTTGAGTAATTAAAAGTCTTAAAAATAATATGTACCCATATTAAAATACATATATAACAATTCTATACAAAAACGATTCATTCGATTCATAAAATCGACGTTTTTTTGAACCCACGCCAAATCTTCTGACTATGTTTCTATGAAAATATTTCATGAACATAAATTTTCGTCAGTTTAATCCTCATTGGTGGTTTCTTTTACGTTTGTAATTTTCAAAAATATTACTAAATAAAAATTTAAACGATCATTTTATTCAATGTATTTAAACCAGGCAAAAAAAATCCTATCCTGAATATAATATAATAATTAGTTTTATCACGCATATAGCGGGATAAGCAGAACCAAGTGTCACAACACTCTGGTGTCCACTTTTTGCCCGAATTCGAGACTGACGTAACTCAACACCGCACGATAATAACAGGTTATTTATTATTATTATTATTTTGTTAGACAATTTATGCGTCAATTATGTATTTATAATGAGACGTTCTTATTTTAGGAACGTTTGTACATGTGGAGGAAATAGTTCATTTCTGTTCAAGGATGTTTAACACAATGCAAGTATGTGGATTCGCGGTAACGATAGCATATTACTCATTCACTTAGAATTGCTTGTATCCTACACAGCGAGGATTATGCTCATTTTCAAATGATACGAAATCAAATAGTAATTGGTATGGAAATTAACTTAATAGATTCTTCTTGTCCTGTGTTATATAAGAGCTAGAGTAACTTAGCCTAGATTTGGTTAGTTCATACTGGTTTGGGGTTTATTTAAAAAAAACACATCGAAAAAATATTGTTCGAAACATCGAAAGGTGGTTTTTCCTCAATTATGTAGATATAAATAAGAGCTGAAGTTTAAGAAAAAAGATATTTAAAATAATCAAATGAATCAAGGATCAATTAAACTTAGGATGGTCTAAATAACTAATAAATACTCACTCGCAGTATACGCTTGCTTTATAACATGGATCTCATGGTTGGACATAGTACACATGACTTCGATAAGCACGTCTTCATCGGTCCCGATACCAGCTGTGGCATCATGCAGTTCCTTTGCATAGAATTGTGGCAGAGGCGTCATAAGAGCGACTATCAAGTCTTCAAATTTACCACTCGTCTCGCTTTTCAAATCTGATACTAGATCCTGTGGAGAAAGTATGCTTTATATAAATATCGACCACGTATTAAAAACAGTCTCTTGGTAGAGAATATTTATTGTAAAGATCACGCATGTGTTAGCAAATTAATTAAAGTACTACACATTTTAGTATTTAATAATGAAAAAATAAAAATGTCATTATTAAGAACTATATATTTCGTGGAAAATACGGAAAATAAGAAAAACAAAGAATAATTTGAAGAATATTTATAGATTCTATTGAATATCTATAATGGCTGTTATTACACATTAAGCTTATATTGAACTAGCTTTTACCAGCAGCTTCGATCTCGGAGACAAATGAAAATCATATATGACACATGACACGTTTTAAGTACCGAGTTAAATTTGACCGCAGGTATACCTAGATTAACATGATGTAATATAGCCTATGATATAGCCTCTATAAATGGACTAATCGACACAAAAATAATTAGAAGAGATCACTCTTAGTGACAGGCCGCCTGTTTACATTTTAAATGTACAAATTTTTTGTACAGTGTATAAGTTTGCAATAAAAACTTTTTTTGTTATGTTATAATTTAAACCAGTAGCTTCTGAGAGTAGAGCATTGAACCAAATAAACTCTTCAGGTATATAATACTAGTACAGATTATATAAGTGTAGTATATATTATATTGGTAGGTAGAAATAAAGATTTAGATACATATCGACTAGTCGGTAAAACGGACTATCCGACGACTATTGTAGTCGGCGAATAGTCGGCCAAGAGCGTCAACTATCCGGCTCCATATTTTGTTTGTATATATCAAAAAATATATTACCCTAATACAAATGTTGTATGCTTATTCAAGTCGTACACACTCTGAAATAAAAAATCATAGCAACTTTTCATTAAAAATCGGTTTCTACAATTACTTGAAAAAAAAAAAAAACATATCGATGACGTCAACAATGATTTTTTTCTTTGGATAAAATTTCGTTTGTCGCCTTTATTGATAGAGATATCCCTGAAATATATATTCGTATTTTCGCTTCTATCGCTCTCGTCATAACTCATAGAATTTTTCAATTATCGACACATTACAAATGATCGGTTTGGCTGATTCGTCGGCAAACTAGTCGGCTTCTTTACAACCGTTTAGTCAGCTAGTCGGCCAAAGTTTTAGTCGGCACATCTCTATTAATAACACAAAGGCGATGCTATAAATGGCGTATTTGAAAACCACATTAAATAGTTATTCAGCTTCAAGCTTCTACTCTCATAGAGGTTGGTAGGCAGATAGAATGCTCGTATAGTGTCAAATTACTCCGATCTAGATTTTTGATTCGAGTGTAAACAAAAATAATAAATTCTCCCGCGAGGAATGACTATGTTTTTGGCCAACTAGCCTACTATACGTATAGATCATTAATCATTTCATATAAAAAGTTTGCAAATTTAAGTTTTCCATCTTTTATAAGTCCAATTCTACTTTGAATCACATGATATTGGTACGGAACCCTCAGTACGCGAATACGACTCGCACTTAACCTATATTTATTTTTCCAGATTCACACTTTATCCCGCATATAGCAGATTAGGCAGAGAGGAACTAGTATTAAAACAGCCCGTTCCACACGATAGAGTATAAATACTATACATTGCAATTGATAAATGTGTTTTTATAATATATAAGAGAGTGTACTAAGAGTTGAAGTGAGAGAACTAAAACTTTAACCTAGCACAGTTGTAATGTTTACTAAACGGATCTGCACATCCAGCACGTACCTAATTTGTCTTATGTCATATAAAATATTACGACACCATATATAATAAAAATAAATTATTATAAGAGCGAAAAAAAATAAGTGTAATTTAGTTTATATTTTCATACTAACTCGTCTAGGAATAAAATATAATAGCATTAAAGGTTATATTTTATATGCATTTCTATTTATTTATACTGAAACTCAACAGTCATAGGTTGACAGCACATCAGCTGACATTGACTGATTGAGTCAATTTGCTCATAACTCGTAACTCACCGAACAAAGTCTGTAAATAATATCTAAAGTAATATACTAATGTTTTAATTATGTATACAAGTAAGGACTAGGTGAACGTAGTGCTTAAAGTAATAATAATAATAATTAAAAAAAAACTTTTCATTTTCTTTTATTGAGATCATTTGTAGTTTTTGATCATTTACAAATTAAATAAATTTATGTGTATTTAAAATTTAAACATATATAACATAGAAATAAATCTACAAGATTTGACATTTTTGTTTATTCCAAAAAGCCTAATTAGTGGCCTATACGGTTGAACACTAAATTAATAAAAAATGAAATTTAAATAAAGTTTTTTTAGCTTAAAGAAAAATACTAACGTTATTGAGTCGTAGTTGAGAAGTACATGACGATATTAGTATGTTCAATCCACATTTTGAGGAATAGTTTAGTTTGAATTATTGCTATGAACTCAGTCTGGTAAATAAAGCAAAATTAACGGAGTCTTAACTCTAGACACCCTCTGTCTGTCCTGCTAAAAGTATAGAAAAAATAAAATAAATAATAACATACATACCTTGCCGTACAACGTTTTGAATTCAAATGCAATTCGTAGACGCTGCTCATTGCTTCGTCTGGTCAACACTTGGATAATCGCCTTCTCATCAGTACCGAATCCTTTCATGGCCTTGCGTAGGACTGCGGCATCATCGCGGGGGTCGAAAGGATTGACGGGGACGACAGTTGGTTTGGACTGCAGAACAAAAGAACTTTTGATAGTATGCTTTTTTCATATTTAATCGTGATAATATATTAATAACAATTATACATTTAAAAGTGTAAGAAATTGATGTTGATAGTAAATAAAGCTGAGTTTACTGAATGAGTTAGCAATGTGAACGAGTTAAAAAAAACATTTCATGTGTTAATTTTTTTTAATTTTGCCGTCAAATAAGGCACCTTAGGATGAGCTTATATCTTAATTCTAGTTGTTATATACGCTATAATAACGAGCAGAATGTTACGCAAATTCAAATATCTTATATCAACAAGATGAGGATGTTTCTAGTTACCATAGTATCTCATTCCATTATACGCATTTAAAACAAAATATAAGAAAGGCCATTACCGTATAGCGAAATGACTTGAACCCACGCCGTATACCAATTGACGCTCTATAAACGCTGCGCATACTCGAATTCGACGTGACCGAGGACATGTTAATAGTTTCAAATACGACTTTCACGGACTATATATATTGAGAAATTCACGCGCATCAATCATGACAACACAACACAAAGTAACTAGATGTTTCGTAGAAAAAAAAAAGGAATTTAGTAAACTACATCCATACTGGGGATCAAAGCCAAGACTGAATCGGTTATTGTGATAAATGTATGAGACGAAGTGAGCATAACAATGTAATTGCAGTAAACTGTTCCTTGAATAGAGTCACTGCGTATAGGTACGGTACGAGCATCTTATAGCCGATGTCGAATATATGATACTTTTTCAATTGATACTAGTTATTTAAATACGCTGTTTACCTCGCAATAAAATATTTAGTTTACAAATAAATTTAATTACTTCCTCCAAGTATTTCATGTACTTTTATTTAAATAATTTCTAAATTAAGTTGTATTATTATGTATTTTTAAAATATCGCTATAATACTTTTAATAATACCTTTGATGAACCAGATAACCAACTCTTACAGGGACAATATATTGACTTAAATCTTATTTCAGTAATTATTAAGTCTTATTTCCATATACATAGATCTTAGGTAATCTTAGCCACAGTGGTATTACTTTTTTAAGAAATACTTAAAACCACTGTTTCGGGAAACACCTTAAAAGAATGACAAATATCCCAAAAAAAAAACTGTGAAATTGAAACAAGAAACCTAGTGTATCCTGTAGTCAATAGCCAAATATTGTTGATTTTTTTTACCCTGAAGCGGGAATTATAGTATAATATTAAATTATAGTATAAACTTTATGAAGACCTCAAGGTCAAATATTTTATCAAACTTTTATAATAAAGAATAATTATGTGTTCAAAATAAATACTATTAAATAACAATCATTATATTCTCTGTACATTGGTGAGGGTGCTGACTGGACACTGTGGTCAGAATAGACACATGCACAATTTAGGCATCAGCAGCACAAGAATGTGTAGAATATGCAATGAGACTGAAGAAACACCTCTCCACATCCTCATTGAATGTTCACCACTTATGCAATGGCACTATTTCATCCTGGGGAAATATCAAATGCACCCAGAAGAGGTGAAGACCCTCACAGTAAAGATAATACTGCAATTGTTTGCAGAAATCAATCTTGACTGTGAACTGTAGTATGCAGAGATCAAAAAAGATCAGCAATGGTCGCAGTGATACTGGGCTGAACAGCCCTGCAAAGCTGCAACTAGGAAGAATAGAACAATCATTATTATAATTTAATAATAACAATTAAGAAAGGCCGGGTCAATTTATTTTAATGATAAATTTAATAAAAAATACATATAATGTTACTTTAGCTAGTTAATAAACAAAATATCCCTTACTAGTGTATATGCAACACTAACTATTTAACTATTAAAAATCCAATAAATTACTTAGAAAGCATGTTATTTCATGATAATATCTACAGATACTAACATTCAGTAATGATATTAAGTTAGGAATATAAATGGAATTAATTAATAGGAAATATATATTAATGATTTAATAATTAGGCAAGAACATTGCAATTTTATTTAAATGCACTAAAAACGTAAAATCTCTTTTTCATTTATTGGACTTTCGGGAAAACCTCTCTTAGTGCAGACTACATGGCAAATGATGTGGATTTTCTGTCAATTGGTCAGTAACAGAAGTGTTATTTATTTATTGGGATACATTAAAAAAAAGCTATGTAATACAATGATGAGATTGTGTATAGTACTTTCATTCAACATAAAACAATTGGATTTATGCCACTTATCACTGTGTAATCTGATTAAAATAGTACAATAGTGTGTAGTCTGAATCACTGTATGTTGATGACTAATTGCAAACTGTTTCACAAAACATAATTTAAATTTGTCACTTCCCCAGTGTCTTGTGATAAACAAATTAAACATATATATTTATATAATGTGGGAGATATGAATATGACAACAATGTTAAAATTAAATTGTGGAAAACATTATTTTGATAGAATATTGAGATTTTAGTACTTAAATAGTAGACCTTTTTTCCATTTTTTTTACAATGAAATTTAGAAATTAAATTTTGTTTATGTTTTTATGCACATGCAATAAAGCATTTAAAAAACTATGCCAATGTTTTGCTTATCACAAAATAATAAATAGATACAGAACATAGCTTACACTATACAGACATTAAATACCTTTTATTAAAGACCTACCTGTTGTACAGTGTGCACAGGTGAAGATTCTTGAGAATAGGCAGAAGGATATGCCGACTGGGTTGTTGGATAATTTTGAGCCGAGGGATAGCTTTGAGCTGAGGGGTATCCTTGAGCTGAGGGGTAGCCTTGAGCTGAGGGGTAGCCTTGGGCTGAGGGGTAACCTTGAGCAGGAGGGTAACCTTGAGCAGGAGGATAACTTTGGGAAGGAGGATAACCTTGAGCAGAAGGATAACCTTGTGTAGGAGGGTAGCCTTGAGCAGGATTTGGAGGAGGATAACTTTGACCAGGGTAGCCACTTGGTTGTGGCTGGCCTTGTGATTGAGGATAGCCTGAACCAGGGTAACCGGCCTGAGGTGCCGGATAACCCATCGTTGGCATGCCTGGCATTGGCATAGGGTTCCCAAATGATTGTGGAGCCGCGTTGTTAAATCCAATATTGTGAAGGTACCTTTGCTGACCCTTAAAACGAAATACATATCTACATAAATCTATATTACCTTCTAGATCTGTGTAATCCATTCATTTTGTGATAAACAAAACGTGCAAAATTATTGATACTGCACACTGTCATACGATACTTACTTGGTAAGGATTCATTTTGAAGTAATTAAGTACGCGTTGCTATTAAATACCTACACAAAGTTTTGATATAAAAGTAATTGTAAAATAAACACGTTGACGTTTCTGTATTAGCTAAAAAACTATAAATGAGCTTGACTTGACCGTATCCGTGAAACGTATCTAAATAGGTGTTGCGCGAGGATAACTGTAATAATTGGAATTACCGACTTTCATGTTCTGACAAGTGACAGCTTGTTAAAGTATAGACAAGAATAGTTTACTCATAGACATAACCTGTGGCGGTCAGTGTTACCAGAGCAAAGTAGCTTTTGGATTCCATTTCAAGTAATATTTTGAAATAAAAATTAGATGACAGCTAAGTTTATAATATATTTATTATTTCATCTACAAAATGATATGTAAAAAATAACTATCATAAGTATATAAAAGTAACAATATGTATTTGATAATATTGAAATTTAATATCATTGTAGTAACAATAAAAATAGAAGTTAACAAAGTAGTAATAAATAAATAAAAATGATAATATGTCTACTCATAAAGTGTTGTAATCTTTTCATTGAGTGAGTATATTTTATGTTGTCAAATATTAGATACTTGCTTAAATAATTATATCTATATTGTATATTTTTTAATTTATTATTATTGTATTTATATTTTTTTAACATATTATTGTTTATTTTTTACTTTCCATACATATATAGAAGTTATTTTTTTTATTTTTATACATATTTTAGTTACAAATTTATTAATAAATTTGGCATTGAGCGATATAAATCTCAGCGATTCCTTTATACAATGTTCCTCTTAATCTGGAAGTATTAGCAGCAACGACAGCTTCTCTAGTATTAAATGAAACTTTCGTGACACATTTCTCAGATGTTTTGCTAAATTTTAATGTAGTTCCTATTAATGCTCAAAGTATTTCTGCTCACTTTCCGGATATATTGTACCATCTGTATAAACCTTGTTTACCATCAGTATCTTATGCTCTACCAGGGTTTTATCTAATTAGAAATGATTGTCACGGGATGTCTGGAGGTGGCTGGTGGTAGAAATTTACTTGCGTTCCCATATTCCTTTTTGTATCCTTGACATGTCCCAGACACAAGGGAATGCAAATGCAGAACACTTATTTATTGAGGTAATTTTCAGTCACACTAAAATACTCTACTATAATCCTAACCTTACGATTAATTATTTCTCGTCATTTGAAATTTTGCTGGACAAGTACAAGCCTCTCTATGATCACACGTTGCTGATGGATGATTTCAACACTTGTCTCGTAGACCATGTATGTGTTGATGTGTTTAATAACTGGAGCAAATTTAAATATTCTCCCCCTTGCCCTTGTAAAATCATGAATGCTTCTGCGGCGCAATTTTGCTGGTTTGGATTTGGAACTTTTGCGAGAAGACGCTAGTAATATTGATTGGTCTGTTGTTAGTTGTGCGCAATCAGTAGACGAACAAGTGTCGTTATTTACTTTATTGCTGGTACAGTTATTTGACACTCACGCACCTATTCGACCTGTCCGTATCACACATCTCCCGGCTCCGTGGCTCACCCCAGAAATAAGAAAAACTCCAGTTAAAAAAAACGTTTAAATAAGTTAATTTTTTAAAGTGCAATAGAGAGTATAAGCCTGTTGTTGATAAAGATGGGGAAATGGGGAAGACAAAACAAAATATCATTCCAATTAATATAGATTTAAGTCGGCAAAATAAGCATTTTTTCCTTTCGGCTACTTTATATACTCGTATTACAAATAAAGCTAGTACTTTAAGTCACTTTCTATCTTCTCCCATTCCCGAATTTCCCAGTTTTAAATTTAGTCAATTCCCCATAAGTGACGTAAAGAGAAATATTATGGCCATAAAATTTAATTCTGTTGGATCTGATTATATCTGTCGTAAAAGGATTATTCCTTTCATTGAGATCCTAGTTCCTGTTATAACGTCCATTAAATGCATCCATCAATTGCTTTAATTTTCCTTTCTCCTGGAAAGATGGTCATATAGTTCCTATATCAAAAAAAATTAATCCATCTTCCGTCCAATATTCTTCTTTTCTTATCCAAAGTGCTCGAGCGCCTTATTCATCAGCAATTTAGCACATTTCTATGTAACCAAAATTTATGAAATCCTTTTCAATTTGGTTTCCGTTTCGGTCATAGTACGGCAACTGCCTTGATCGCTATGATGGTGCTGTTGGATTTCACTAACGCTTTCAATACAGTGACTGCGGTATCTCCTGAGGTAGTCGACTGGTTTCGAAGTTACTTGTGCGACCGCCGGCAACGGTTTTCAATTTTGATTAATACTATTTCTTCCTGTTTTCAATTTTTATTAATACAATTTGCCATCAAATATCTTCTCTCTACCACCTATATGCCGATGATTTGCAGGTTTACGTTACAACATCGGACGGACTTGTAATAAACCCCGCTAAAAGCCAATCTATACTTATAGACAGTCACAAATATTATTGTCAGAATTAAATATGTCTGATTTACCATCTGTGATATTTGACGGTACACCAATTCTTTACGCACAAAAAGTTAAAAACTTGGGAATTACGATAGATCAATATTTGTCCTGGCAGCCGCAGGTTATTGAACTCGATCAAAAGCTTTTTGGAGCAGTCGTAGCAGTTCTCTTCGTAGACTACGAACTTTTTTGGTTTGTATTTGGTCTCCGCAAATATGACTACATTTCTGACTATCGAAAAATGCTCAAGTGTCTTCCTATAAGACTTCGCAGAAAAACCCATATTTTACATCTCCTATACTCAGTATCGAAGATGCTGTTCAATCCTTTAACTCCCTTACCGAAAAGAACGATTAGAGTTTTAAGTAACTCCACGATCATTCTCTCCGATCCAAACAAAACCTTATCCTCAAAATGCCCTCTCCTTCTACTTCCTTTTTCACCAACTCCTTTACGGTCAAAACTGTTCGGCTGTAGAATTCCTTTCCTACCTATATTAGACGTGCTAAGAGTCTTAATCGCTTTAAGTCTCTGCTTAAAACATACTATCTAGCTCTTTTAAAGAATATTTTGATTTTATTAGTTTATTTATTGACATGCTCGTTTTATGTATATGTATGTATATATATATATAATGTCTCATAAGAAAATGTTGATTTTGTGTAGGGACATATTTATAATGTTTTAAGTATTTTTATTATTAATTATTCATGTATTTATGTATTTACCTAGGTGCCTGCCATGCCATGCCATGCCCTGCCATGTGCCATGTGCCTACCATTTTGGAATATTCCTACATAGCGATAAGGTCGCCTGCTGTATATTCTTCTTTTTTTGTACGTTTCTTTGTTTTTGTATATTTTATTTATGGCGTACAAAAAGTATATTATTATTATTTTTAATTTGTTCTTGGACTAGTTGCTGTTAACCTAAATTTACTGAACAATATGGAATATTTCTCACTCTTTATATTTATATTTATATATATTATTTTAGATTTTTAAAATTGTTTTATTATTATTGTACTTGACAGCCCGTAGAAAATTATAGCAATATTTTACAATATAATATATATTTACATTTAATATTTTTAAGATATTAAAGTTAATTTATTTAAAATGTTTATTCTTTACTTACTTTTTGTTCTGACTTGACTATTGTCCTGACTCCTAATATGAACCTTTTAATATCTACATTATCGTAATTTCAAGTCTTATTTCCCATAATCCATCTCTTTTAGACGCTTAAAGTTTCAATTGCCAATTAGAAAATAAATATTTTGAAGCAATTTTCTTTGTGAACTGATTTTAATAACTTTTCTATATATAAAATTTCAGGGTCCATTTTAACCCCCTTTATATTCTTCTTTTTTTGTACGTTTCTTTGTTTTTGTATATTTTATTTATGGTGTACAAAAAGTATATTATTATTATTTTTAATTTGTTCTTGGACTAGTTGCTGTTAACCTAAATTTACTGAACAATATGGAATATTTCTCACTCTTTATATTTATATTTATATATATTATTTTAGATTTTTAAAATTGTTTTATTATTATTGTACTTGACAGCCCGTAGAAAATTATAGCAATATTTTACAATATAATATATATTTACATTTAATATTTTTAAGATATTAAAGTTAATTTATTTAAAATGTTTATTCTTTACTTACTTTTTGTTCTGACTTGACTATTGTCCTGACTCCTAATATGAACCTTTTAATATCTACATTATCGTAATTTCAAGTCTTATTTCCCATAATCCATCTCTTTTAGACGCTTAAAGTTTCAATTGCCAATTAGAAAATAAATATTTTGAAGCAATTTTCTTTGTGAACTGATTTTAATAACTTTTCTATATATAAAATTTCAGGGTCCATTTTAACCCCCTTTTTCCCTCATTTTCTTAATAAAAAGTAGCCTACTAGGCTATTGGGGCTTAAGGTCTCTCAATTTTAAATTTCGTCAAAATTGGTCTCGCAGTTTTTCAGTTTATTGGATACAAACAAACAAACATACAAATCTTTTCTCTTTATAAGATTAGCATAAACTAGTCAATATTTTTAAATGAACAATTTGAGGGGATTAATTGCATAATATGCCAACATATTATGCAATTAAATAATTAATGCAATTTGAAAATTTTTGAAAACATTTTTGAAAACTCTATGTTTTGCGAGCATTTTGCAGTAGACCGTGAGTAATTTTATTTTTCATTTTTATTTTAGTAGATAATTTTCTATTATTATTGTTCATTAATACTAACATAATATTTTAATAAGCTAGATTAATCATTTTGAAAAATACCATGAGTTAAATATTATTTATATATTAAAAAAAATAGTTATAATAATAACATTTTTATTATAAAACACAAATTGACATTACGTGCAATGGCGGCAAAATCACTACAACTGATCTCTTAAAGACAACTTTTTTTTTTCTATGTAACATTACATTATGTCACTAAGGCGTCGATGTCTCATGTCATACATATGTATGTATATAATATGACCGATGACGCACGTAGAGACATGGATATGCTCATTGGATACATCAATAAAATAAATTTTTAACCTCGAATGTATGACTGTGACTCACAGTGTACGTGGGGGGATCTTGCCACATAGCGAATGAGGCCGTGGCGGCCGATTGAAGGCGGCATAACCATCCTATGAGGCGTGGTTAAATGTAGATCGATGAGCAGCAGCGTGACTGGTGAATTGCGCTCCACGATCACCAACACAGCCATACCCAGAGTGGAAATTACAGGCAACACCCTCAATAGCACAGTACAACCACATACAATGGCTCCCAGCTCCAGGTAGCCCCGCTATTCCAGTCCGAGGTGGTGGTTATGGTAACAAAGGGGCAGGTGCTAAGAATCCCTGGGCTACGATAGGCTTCCAACACCGACTGACTCTGGCTACGTGTAACGGACGCACGCTACGAATTGATGAATGTCTAGCACAGTTGTTAGTAGAGCTGATTATCATAAGATGGCACATCCTAGGATTATGTGAAATCTGACGAGAGAGGGAGGGTACAGTAACTTCTACACCGGACATTCTGGCGGAAGTTGAGGTCTTTTACGGTAAACTTTATACCACAAAAACGTCCTGTTCCAGATCCGATTCGAGGGATTCATCCGCAGAGAACGGATAACTACTGAGCTACTAAGGAGACAAACCTTTTTGAAAAACTACCGACCTATTTCCCTATTGAGCCATGACTATAAGTTGTTTTCCATGGTCGTTATGAATCGTCTTGCGCGTAGACTTGACTAATTTCAGCCCGCTGAACAGACTAAATTTCGTAGAGGGTATGGTACCATAGACCACATTCACACGGTACGGCAGAGAATATAATCTGCCCTTGTTTGTGGAATATGAGAAAGCCTTTGACTCTATGGTAATCTGGGCGGACCTTGAGTCTTTGCAACGTGCCACGTCGAATGGTGATATATCAAAGTATAGAATCAGCAGTCTGATTCTTTTTGTCTGCATCGAGGAGTGAGGCAATGGGATATAATTTCCCCTTAATTGTTCATTAATGCTTTTGAGACTCAAGACGCTATGGTTAACGTGCCCTGGAGTGGAGACAGCGCATCGGCAAGCCCAGTGTTGGACATCCTCCAGCTAGGCGGAGTGACGACATACACAAAGTAGCTGGCAGTGATTAGATGTGAAGCGCCGAAGACCGAGCTGAAGCCAACCTAAGTGTGGGATGTTGTAAGCCGAAGGGATACAACATCCCACACTTAGGTAGGCATATGTAGGCAGAGGGAGCCTAGTGTTAAGACACTTCGTATCCTGCTTTCCGCCATTGCAGGTTGAATGGCGGAACTCAACGCCGCCCTTGTTACCGCTTCTTGTTACCAGAGCGTTTTTAAAATAAAAATATTAATTCTCTCCGGAATCGAATCACGTTTACAGCCAGATACTGTGCCGCTGCGGCACGACGGCACAAAAATCATGATTAGTGTAATAAATAATTGATAATGCTATATCTCATGCTGTTCTATATAATAACACGCATATGGTCGAAATGTATAAATAATCTAATGATATAAAATAATAATAATAATATACACATATTGAAAAAATCAATCATGTCTAAGATTGATGTTTCGCCTTATGCTCAAAAATAAAAATACCTACAAATATTGCATTATATTAAACTAAGATCATATTTTTTTTATTTTAAATAAATCCTTATAGAAATTTCGACAATGTACCTTAATATACTAAAATTATCTTATTAGAAGTCACTGGAACTGCGCTGCAAATTAACCAATGTAGTTCAGTTTATTAAATGTGTAGTTGAAGCCGGCGAAGCCACGGACGAGTCACTAGTATATCATAAAGCATTTTTAGAAATCATTATTATTGTAAAAGATAAACCTAATCAGTTTTATCAGGCTTATATTTTATATTATAAAACAGGAGATGGCAAATATCTTTATTATATTAAAAATTAAATGAACTGATCACATTAGCTAATAGAATGCTGCCAGGTAAACATAAATTAATATTTTATATGAATAAAAAAAAGCCTGTATTTCATAAAGTATATAAATATATGTAGCTTTGAGCATTACTATCTAATATCAGTTCAGTAATATTAGTTTTTCTAGAGAAGTGCTGATGACTGCCGAAAAAACATACCATATTCATTTTATGTTGATACATTATTGAAAGATAATAATAATAATACTTAGTTCAATCTATGTGATAGCGGGAAAACCCGGCCACGAGCTTATCGTGAAGAGAAAACCTGTACACAACTCTCGATACCCTTGGCCAACCACACGCCCGAGGCATTACGTGGAGACCCATCTAGTGGTATCCGAGTCTTCTTCCGTCGACTTTTCAATTTGAGACTGTTGAAAAGGCGGACGTCGGTTAGTTTTCTTCAATAGCTCAGTCCATCCAAACTCCATAGTAACACTTAAGTGTTTCATATTTTCCATAGTATCATTAGCATTATCCGGAGATCATCTCTGGGCATTTTTCTACGGTTATTTAGAAATGGATCCCGGGTGATGCGTTACAGTAAAATATTTTATATTCTCTAAGGGGCTTCTACGTGTTGGACTTGTGCAAGCCTACCAAAGGACCGGGTGCGTTTGAACCCGAGAATTCCCAAAAGAGAAACATAATACTTATAATAAAACTATATAAGAAGTTAATTCTGTACATTGAATATAATATAAATTTGAAATAAAAATTATATAATATAAATTTTAAATAAATAAATAAATATTATAAGTAACAGAAGACAACAATGTATTATTTGAAATTTTTGCGACACTTTGTTGGTCATCGTCCATTCAAGACCTACTGGATGGAATTGTTGAAACATGTTTTTGTTATATAACAAAAGCTATATAACGCTTAGTCTTTAGTAACATTCTGCAGAATGTTAAATGTTAGCAAATTTATTATTTTCTGCTAAATAAGTAATTCTGCCTCGTTAAATTTACTATGGTATATATAATAAATATAGAAGGAATAGGAAAGGATTTAGGAAACTGAATTGATAAAAATAGAGAAAAGTAGAGGAGAAAGAAGACCTCCTTGGAGAACACCAGCAGAAGGGGATCAAAAGAAAAATAAAATAGATTGCACGTTTTATTGTCGACCATATAAATTGCTTCTAAACTACTCTGTGGCTTCAGAAGAGATTTTTATCGATTGCAAAATAACAGCAAAGATATCAGTATCAATGGCATTAAAAACATTATTAAAGCCCAGCAATGCAATAATTGTGAGATTTTGCTTGTCCATATTTAATCTAATGTCGTCACACACTTTGATTAACGCAGTAACAATGCTATAAATTCCTAAATTCCTTTTCCGTGTACGCTGCATCTCCTCATCCTCTGGGACAAACTTCCTATTCCTACTCAAGAAAGCCCATCTTTTTTGTCCTTTAAATCTGTATTAAAAAAACACTTATTTGCTTGTGAGAACAATTAAATTAGCTTCTGTTATGCGCATAACAACCGCATCATAATTATTTATATTAATTTGTTTATAAAGCATAATATGTATTTATTTATATGTAATGAATATGTATATTTATATGTGTGTATGTATGGAATAATATTCAAAATGCTCGTTTTATTTTATATTTTATTCTTTTAATCTTGATTTTTTTTGTTTTTGCACTGTCTCTTCCCGCTATTTGTTTGAAAGTTACTTACTTCCATTGTTTGGCTGGAACAGATTTCTTTTAGAAATAAGCCCACCATTGCCAACAAAGTTTTATTTTCTGGGTGCCATATATGTATGTATATATATATATATATATATATATATATATATATATATATATATATATATATATATATATATATATGTATATATATATATATACATACATACATATATATATATATATATATATATATATATATATATATATATATATATATATATATATATATATATATATATATATATATATATATATATATATATATATATATATATATATATATATATATATATATAATCAGTTCCTGAAAACAATGCGTTACAAGATTTTTGAAATAAAAAAAAAAATATCGAAATTTGGCGGTAACGAGAGAACAACTTTGGATATTCACTGGGAAAGGGGTTACAAGAAATGGAAAATTTTAACATATAAGTGATAATTTGAGCAAATAATACGCCGAGCGATAAATAGAGCATTATATCCGGACGCATCCAATTTGACAGCTAGGATATTAACAACCTGTGCCGAGGCCCAACGCCAGCAAAATTAGAAGGAGTGGTCGTGGGAGACGGCTTAGGAACTAATAGAATTCAGAGTATTAGCCTATATTGTTGTATTGTCCATTGGTATAATTGACGCAAAGTTCTTATTTATGGCATACACGTCGAGGTTGTAATTGAAGTCCTTACGTAGATACACACCGACTATAAATATCCATAGATCAATTTAATTACGTTACTGTGAAAACTACTTTCCGTTGTAACTAATAGAGGACAAAATTAATTGTCGTTTAAGTCACGTGAACTTAAACGTCGGTTATCATACGTAATAAATAAACTAATAATACATATGAATACACAAACAATATAATTAAAAAATATATAATGTATATAAAATACAGAAATATACACAATGTAATATGACACAACTTTTACAACGAGTAATAAAACAAAATTCAGAAAGAAATTGCATTAGGAACAAGATATACAACAGACACAGGTAATAAAATAAAATTTATTCTAAAAGTCTAAATTATGATACACACACAAAAAAAGGTACATACACACACACATACACACACACACTTCCCAAGCAAAATAAATATTAAAACGAAAACATATATACAAAAAAAGACATTAAACTATTGAAGCTTAAAATATCAATAATTTTATACATATTATACTATATAATGTGTCCATACATGGAAGATAGTAAATGTATGTTAAACTACGTCCAATGTCAAGTATAGACTGATTAGCTTATACCTATATAGTATAATCTAGGTATATATTAGTTGGATTTAGACTACCTTAGTCACTTACGCAAAGAACATTGAGCAGGTCGTCTTTACTTGTCATTACTAACAATGTTCGATTTTAAAGATAAAATTGTTTTTATTACTGGAGGATCTATTGGCATCGGTGCTAAAGTAATTGAGTTTATGCTTGATGAAAAAGTAAAAGTAAGTTATTTAATATGTCTTTATAAAATGTATGTATGTGTTATATTATATTTAAAATTAACGAATTCTAGAATAATTGTATTGTATACCTGTACTTAGACTGGTATAAAGGTAAAGAAAACTAAGCTTTCTTAGTTAATACATATATAGAAGTAATGTACAAAGTGATACATGTTTCACTATAAAAGTTGTAGTTGTGGATTTTTTTAACTAAAATTATTATTGTCTTCTACCCGGTAGGTACATTAAATAGTTTCTTTAATCCTATTTTCTATAATATCTTGCCCAAAAACAGTGGATTTAAAATAGAAAATTAGTACATATGTACAGACATATGATATAGTTAATAACAATGTTTGTTCAATATACGAGTATGTATCAATATTTACGTTCTTCTTATTCTTTTTTATTTTAAAATAACTAAAATATTATTGTCAATTTTTTAGTTTTTTTTTTCAGCTTGTGCTTATACCTTGCTCTGATTTCGGTGGAAAAGTCGGTTATATATTTTTAATCAACTTTTAAATAGTAGGAGGTTCATTGTTCAACGACTATATTTTTTATGTATGTCCCTCGATGTCTTAGCCATTTTGAACTGATTTGAATATTTCTTTTCTTTTACGATAGTTCGAATAAACCTATCCATAGATATCCCACACGTATGGGTTTCATGAAAAAACAATGTTGAGTTCCAGTTCTAAGTTTGGGGAAGCCCCAAAATTAGCTGATTTTTTCAATTGTTTTGTGAAAGTCTTAATGCGGTTCATATAATACATCTACTTACCAAGTTTTAACAGTACAGTTCTAATAGTTTCGGAAAAAAGTGGTTGTGCCATACGGACGGACAGACAGACAGACAGACATGACGAATCTATAAGAGTTCGTTGTTATGCCATTTGGCTACGGAATCATCTATCATCTAAAAATTATCTACAGTATTATAGAACGTTTAATTATCTACAGATAAATCCACGATATTATATCATATCGTGTTACAAACAAATACATTGTATATACGATTTTCAATAATAGATTGCGTAATTTATAGAGGAAAGATTATACAAACAACATTAGTATAATATATTAGAGTAAATTCGAGTATCCTGAACATGTACGATGATTTTGTATAGCATATCGAACCATTATTGTATATAATATGTATACAAAGATTAATAAATGAACTAAATGTATAAGATCGTAAATTTGGGTAGCGATTGATATTAAAATAATAAATTTATGTCGACGTCAGCAAAAGAGTCAGTGGAATGAAAAATGCTTAATAAAATTAAGTCAGTCAAAATTAATTAAAAATATACTTAAATTGGCACATCTTATATAGGTATGTATAGAGTAATTCAAATAGACTTTTACAAGCACCACCGGTTCGAAAGGCAGTTCTGCTGAGAAGAGCCGGCGAGAAACTCAGCAGTTGCTTTTTTAAACATCAATGTTACAATTATTATTAAATTCAATGGTAGTTATCCTGCATAAAATTCAAATAACATCAATTATCTACACATTTTTATCATTTAAATATTACTGAACAGTGTAATAGGCTTTAATCACAAGCATTGGTTTAGCTATTTCTTTAAATGGCAAATTTAGGGTGGATTTCGGAATTTTATTATATACGCGTATACTCGGATCCATAAATGATTTATAAACATTTTGGAGGCAATAACCAGACTTTACAATCTTATTTTTATTTCTTGTTCCCATCGTAAGTCTGTCACTGTTTTTATTGTAAAATTGAATATGTTGTCTGACGAATAAATTTTTATATTATATTGCTTAGCAACTGTTAGAATATTAATTTCTTTAAAAGCATCGCAATCGCAAATAATCTTTATCTATATATATATTAAGATATAAAACTTTTGCGTTACTAAGTCACTGACAAACAATACACAACCTTAGTTACGATGCGTAGAAATTTAGCATATCGTTCTGGAGTATAGGAGAACACTATGAAAGTATTTTACGAAACTCAGCTAGTTACATATAAAATTCTTTTGTTACTGACAGAAAGATTGACTGACTGACTGACTGACAGACTAAAATAAAACTCAAACTTGGTATGTTGTTAGAGTAAGGAAACGCTGAGAGAGGATTTCTTAAATTTCTATGGGAAAGCGAAAATAGGATCTTACGTTTCACACAAACAAGGTGCGGGCTACAAGATGTTTTAAATGTAATAAACTCTCTCCATATTGATCGGGGATGATTTCATCTCGTATTGATCATGATTGATCTCGAGATCAATATTTCTAAAACTTACTTTTGATTTGTTTTTCTTATAGTACTTTGTGAAGTATTTTTTGTGTTGGATGGTCCAATCTTTAAGAAACCTGCATGCATGCTTGCATTTCTATGTTACTTATTATGCCTGCGGTCAAAGTAAAGTCGGTCATTTAAAATGTGTCGTGATACATTTTTCTCGGTTAGCCGCAGGTAAAACTAGTTCAGGTGATTAAATTAAAATAAGCATTACTTATTTTTATAATTAAAATTATATAATAAATTATTCGAATACAAAAACTTGTAAATCCTAAATTATTGATCTCGACATTATTGCAATGTCAATGCAAGCTCAATTCTAATTTAGATAGGTAAATCCAAACGAAAAAAGAAGCACTTTAAAGAAAGTGTATTAAGACAGAGAGACCTCGCTTGACCGAAGAGAACACTGTTACTTTATTGTTAATAATACATTATTTTAATCTACTTTTCTAAATACTATGACTAAAACTAAGAAAACTAAGAGTATGACTTATGGATTCGATTCTAGAACTAGAAGTGAGTTTAATAGTAGTAAGTAGTGAGTTTAATAGTTAGTAATAGTTATTCCGCATGTGATACCGAGCGTTATCAGATCAGCGTAGATTAAAAACTATCCTTGGAAAGATATAATAGTTGATGACATTTTGTTTTCTGAATAAAAATTCTAAAGTATGTGTTTCTTTTGTTCATTGATTTATTATTATTTTGTCATTTTCTAAAGCAATCGATGCTTAGAATGGTTTTTGCGGTATTTACCAACTTGTCTATTCTAGTATATATAGAAATTTACTGACGTATCTATTGTTTTCAAGTTAAGTGGTCATTTACAATGTCAGATAAGACCGTCTTGCAGTAAATGTGATAACATTATATTATCTGTAAATGTAATATCTTTAAAGTGACATACGTCAAAATGACAAATTGCCTCAATCGAAAAATTTGAATTCGCTACGGTTTAGATATCTAACAACTGTAAAATGTGATAAATCAATTTACGTTTTAAATTTTTAATAAAAATAACATATTATATATATGAAAAACTTCTTTTACAATTACACTATTTCTTTGATTATGGCGTTTCTATACATATTTATTCCATCCCGTTTTTAGTCGTAAATGTTTAACTGCCTGCTATGACAAACAGCAATCCGCATAATTGTATTTTAGCTGTTCTATTATGATTGTTCATAAGATATTCTAGATCTTTCTAGGTATTTATGTTTCAATTTTTATTAAGCCCAATGACTTGAATTAAGATAGTATTTCATCATATTTTATAGCTTACTTGGACTGTGGACTCCTCAAAAATAAAATATAACATAGATCTTGGCCAGGGTTAATAACTATATAATAAAAGAAAATCAAATCCAACAGCATCAGAGATGCACTTGTACAAGCAGACGGATAAAACTTTTAAAAATCAAAGCTTCATACTTTTTTACTATGTTCTTGTTAGATAACATAAGTGGATTTCAAAAAAAAAAAAATATGTGAATATTTATTTTACTTCTTTTATTATAGACTGGAAGATGCCCCCAAATTTAACGTGGAGTTTATGATGTTTGAAATTGGTGAAAGAACTATTTTCTTATTTCTTATAGTGTAGTAGATCTGTTCTGACTGTACATCAGGTATTCTAGATCCTTTATTACATATAAAATATGTATCTCACAGCTACGTTAATACATAAAATTTTTGATTTCTCGTTTTACATTCGCACCATTGCGTTACATTAATCATTCAGTATCGGGATAGAGTTCTCTCTATTTTTTTAGCTTCATCCTATATGAACCTAGTTAATACACTCCGTTTCCCGCTTTACGCCTCTCGACGCTTTGCGTGTTGAGGAGCGCTTTGTTATCAGAGTGCCAAAAATAATTAATATTGGTCTATAATCTTTTCTATAATTTTTTCTATAAAGAATGCCCTTGAAATAATTTGAAATCTACTAACTAATAAGTTGTAATTGAAATCAGAACAAGCCAATTTCTCATCGCTGATTAAATAAATCTAGAAAACTTATTGTTCTATCTAGAATTCTGATAACGATCTTCATAAATAATTTCAAATAAAACTCGAGAACTCCCGTGGCGATAAATGCCGAATAATTCGTCTTAAGTCGAGACGGGAAAAAAAACCTCGATGCCTCAAAAACTCGAAAAATACGAACGATACCGTCTGAACTTTCCGTCTATTTATCCAAAATCCAAATGATTCTACTAGTGCCACGTTTGAAGTATGTTCTAGAAATGAATTGATGTTAGTCCTAGACAGGTGAGATCTTTCAGAAAACTATTGAGAGATTTCGCTGTTATATCTCTCATTCTTACTTCCACCGCATACGAATTGACTCTAAATCTATACTTGGTCAGTCCGTTAGTAAGAATTTTAGGGATATTTGTTTTCTATAGAACTGTCGTTTGAACAGTACATTCAATTTCGAATCCTAGTTCTCGTAATCGTAAACTAACATGAAGGAACTTGAACTGGAAATTCAATTATTTCGACTATAAAAAGACTTTTTTAGACAGCTGAGATTTTTTTACAATTTACTTAATCTAGTTTTTTTAATAATTTAATTTAATGAAATTAATAGCAATTAAAATGTCCTTTTAATTAAGTTGATCTCATTCATCGCTATCAAATATAATAAATAAAAAAAAATAAAACAACATCGGATTTGGTAAATAAAACCTAAAAGAAACTCGAGAAATCCAGGTCGGGAATTCAAATCATAGAAGTAACGAATCATAGAAGACATTAAATGCCTAATAAAAACACTCGTATCTAAGTGATCAAAATTCGAAACAAATTTTCATGATTAATAATTAATAAAAACTTTAACCGGTTGTGATAAATTTTGACAAAAGTAATATAGGTACTTTAGAAAAAAAATTGTGTATGTATAATATTCGTACATAATCGACGCAGGCTTATCATACTTAGCACACAAATTGCGTTTTAAGTATAAAATTAAAGTACCTATACGTACCTGCATTCTAAGCACCTCTCCAAGTACCTAATACTACAGATAAATATCAAGTGACATGTTTACTAAAAACTTAACGACTTCATGAAAACCCTTCCTGATTTAACGAGGCACATTTATTTTTATAACTTAATATTATGGCAATTATTATTTTGTTTATAGGTAAATAAAAAAAATAAATCATTTTTATTTTATAATGTGATAAGATATTGTCTTTTTGTTATAGCATATAACAGCTTTGGACATAGCAGGCGACACAGCAGTAGCGTTACAAAACGAGCTTAACAAGAAATACGGGGTAAATAAAGTTAGATTTATAAAGGGTGACGTAACAAATGAAGATCACCTCAATGGAGCTTTTGACGCCATTTTAAAAGAGCACGGATGTGTTGACGTAGTTGTTAACAATGCTGGAATCATGAACGACAGTAAAGAAATGTATAAGAAGGAAATTGAAATTAATTTGGTAAGTATTTTAATTAAAAAAATCTACCTATTATATTAAATGGAAGGCTGCTTATATTTTTTATACAATTCACATGCTAAAGCCATGACTACGTTATATGATAGGAGTAGGATAATGTTGTGCCTCTAAAAATATGAATCTTAGACACGGATACGGTTTTATATACTAGTATACAGATTCAAAAATACAGTTAAGTATATTCACGAACAACTATGCCGTGCCGTCCACGTATATTGAACCCGGTGCGGTTGAACTGGCATTGAACTAACGAAAGAACAAATGTTATATTGTAATTTCTATGATCAAAGTTGGTGTAAAACAAATAGGAGGACACTATTACATACACCAGCGTTCCAGAATCTAAAATAGCATACTATATATATAGATGCATAAATAGCATAATACATGCCTAAACGTACATGTTTATACCAAGACATGTTAATACACGTCATAGACCAAGTCGTAGAAAAACAGTGTTAGTTTTTATACCTACATATGTCGAACGCCGTACAAGTATTGCGTACGCAACGCGAGACTGCATCGATCGCGATATAGCAAAAGAGTTCCATTGCATTTTACCTAGCCATATTAATCTTAGCAACGCTAAGCAGCACTAAGTTATAGTAGTATATGGTACAGTAACCTGAGATAATACCGTTCCATCGTATAAGACAAATACCGTATAATGTTTATTGTATTACGCCATTGATTTTTTAGGGTTTCGTAGGTCAAAACCAAAAACGTAGTTTTTATAGGATCACTTTGTTGGCCGTCTGTCTGTTTGTCTGTCTGTCCCCACGTAATCAAAAACTAGAGTTATGAAATTTGGTAAAAAGCTAGAACTATAGTATAAAGAAAAAAAATGCAAATTTTTATCATTTTTTATAAACTATACTTACAGTTGATCTATATTCATGAAATGGAACCCTCGAGTACTATTACTATTCGCACTTGGCTGATATTTTTTTAAAATATGTTAAAGGTTTTTTAAAATATGCACATAATGGTCATAATTGGTTACCTCCTCTGGGAGGATAGTATATTTTTTTTTCTTATTTTTCTCATCATGTTTTGCTCATCATTTATGGGAAGACAGAGATAACCTACTGTCAAGATATTGCGATATATTATAATTCAGGATATTACATGTTGAGTGGCGGTACTTAGCATCGCGCTTTGTATTACTAGAGCGGTGAAATAAAAACAATACATACCCACCAATGGTAATCAAACCCACAACATTCCTGTATAAACAATATATACCTATACCTAAAATAAAACATTTGCAATATGTATCTATTTCTTTAACTTTATTAAAATAAAATGCCATATACTATTTTTATATTTAATTTCTATAATATTTCAGACTGCATTGGTAACGAGCACGTTGAAAGCTATTGATGTAATGAGTAAAGAAAACGGCGGTAAAGGAGGAGTGGTAATAAATATGTCGTCTATAGCAGCGCTATTCCAAGAGCATCTTCTCCCCGTGTACTTTGCGACTAAGAGTGCCGTTTTGCAGTTTAGCAATTGCATTGGGGTAAGATTAACTTAAGAATGTTTATTGTAAAGCGGTGGTTTACGTGTTGATTGTTGACGATAATTAACACGTGGATGAGTTATAACTTTTAAAGAAAACTCATAAAATATCTATAATTTTTAATGAATTAAGTTTTTTTTGTGAAAGCTGTAAGATAATTATTACGTTACATTATGAATTTTAGTCTATAGGATAGATTTTCATTCACAAATGCTCACAGCAGTATATAATGTACTAAAACATAGTCTATACTATTATTTATACTGACTCATTAAGCTGCTAAGTGACTATAAAAATCTTTAATTATCAAGATATTCTTAAAGAATTGTACATATGAGTACTATTCTTTAAGAGTCTTCGTCTTGAGGGTTTGGATGTTATTTTGATATGGTTTCCAGGTTACTGTGAAATTAATGGAAATGAATTTGGAAAATCTTGCGCTAAATTAGCCATCCAGTCTGATACTTAAGTAAATGTGAATTAGGATCTGTTGTTTCTTGCATTTACTGATCTTTATAAATCCTGAATTATTTATTCACACTTTATCAAACATATTTCTAGTTTTTAGAAGAAAATATTTACACAAATAACGGTAAGGGTTAACTTCATAGGTATAGTGAAAATGGTTTGAAATGCCGTCCTCTATTACAGTACTTTGTCTATCAACGTGGTAGGTTCACTCTAAATATTGATTATTTTCTGAATTCTAATGTGTTTTATATATTTTTTAGCTTCCCGCTTATTACGACAGAACTGGTGTGCGTATATTGACCATATGTTTTGGAGCTACAAATACAAGTCTTCTTTCTAAAGAGAAACTAGGCAATTTTGATAGAAAAGTAGAAAAAGAACTTGTTGCTGATATTAGTGTACATCGTCTGCAAAAGTAAGTAAAAAAATACTTTGTAAATTTTCTTGTAATTTAGTAGCTAAGAAACAATCTGGTGGTATCAAAATTCATTTAATTTATATTGTTATATTTTAGAGTGGAATCGGCAGCCAAAGGAGTTCTAGAAGCAATCAGACGTGGTGAAAGTGGTTCTACATGGCTATCAATAGCTGATGAGCCTGCAAAGGATGTTTCTGATGTTATAAAGAAAGCGTATTCAATTCTCAGTGAATTAGTTTTTAATTAAAATAGTGGACATGTATAATAAAAGTAATACTATAATAAAGTAAACCCATTTTTATTATTTAAAAGTGTTTAATCCGTACTAAGAATAAGAAAATATTTTTAGAAAACGTATAAACATTTGAACCGCTCTGACCATATGTTAAATAAATCATATGTTTTCATAAAGCTACGTCGAAATTCTTATACGCATGATGCTTGACGCATGACGCTATTTTTTTATGTTGTCAGCATCTATATTCTAACATTATCAAAGTTTAAGTTCGATAAAAAATAATTATGTAATTATTACTGACTTTGCCAAATTTTTAAATAATATCCGTACGTATAATTAGTTATGAGGTTATACGACTTAAGTGAATTGATTATCTAATTAAAATAAAACAACAATTACTAAGAGCCATAACTTATCACTTTTTTACAGTTATAATTTAATTAGTATGAGAAATATACAAGGCTAAAAACAATTTTTTAGTATTATACCAAAATACCGATGTTCCTCTTTCTATATATCGAACTCCGATATTAATATTTTTAAAAGTCGAAATCATCATATCGAGAATCTAATTTTTCAAAAAATATATCTTATATAAAATATTAATATTCCTATAGTACGTTACGGCAAGTGGACAGCGCACCGCATCGCCGTTCGTAAGCTGGCCCCGAGTTGATACACTTACGTTACTACTTTGCAGTAGGGAGATACTTTCATACAAAGAGTACTGAACGGCTCGAGTTGATACGTTTACGTTTCGTTTCCGAGCTGATATGTGATGACTATGACCCTTATCGGCAAGCTCGATTCAGTGCCTGGGTCTTACGACCCCAGTGAAGGTACGAGGGGTCCTGCATAATTTTCAATCACAATCACACAGACACATCTTTAATTTCTTTTATTATAGTAAAGAAGAAGATTATATAAGATTAAATCAGATTACGAAATATATATATATATATATATATATATATATATATATATATATATATATATATATATATATATATATATATATATATATATATATATATATATATATATATATATATATATATATATATATATATATATATATATATATATAACAAATCTATACAATAATAAAACAATTAAAAAAATATCTTTACATTGTGTATTTTTACGAAAAATATTTAAGAAATTCGATTAAAATATTTATCTATCTTTTTGTCTGTTTCTACACACACTACTTCGGATATGCCTGACGGATTTGAATGTAACTTTTTTTTATTGATGTTAGTTCTAAGCAAGATCTAGGCTTTGATTGATTCAAAAGATTGACACACCTCATGTTGAACCCAGTAGTCCAGGTGAATTATACAAAAAGCTGTTGCACGTGATGTACATTTTTCCTTGACATTTGGATTTATAAAAATCAAGGATCTGGAACACCTGTTATAGAACCACACTAGATAAGCTAAACTATAAGAAAATTGATACCTTGGTTGGATGGCAAAGATCAAATTGACCACGCTGACGGAGCTTTGAGCATCTACTAGTTTCATAATAAGGTAAACTTGATAATTATATTATGATAATAGTGAAAAAAACTCACCCCAATACAATTGTCTTCTTCGTCACGCTTTGTTACAACCTGGTAACAAAGCGCGCCGTTGAAGTCCTCCACTCACGCAATGTCTCGAAAATTAATTTATTCAAAATGGAATAGAATATTCAGAGGGTGTCTAGCCAATTATCTGTCAGATATTTGGTTCTCGGCATACGGGTACGGGATCCCGGATCCTCGAGCCACCACTTTCATAACCCCATCCAATCCATGGAAGTGGCCTTTTCCTTTCTTGGTTTCTCCCGGTAATGGGTTTGGAGGTCAGATGGCAATCGCTCTATTAAAAACCACAATCCGCCACACAAATGGACCGATATAAGAAAAAGCTGGGTACGGCTAGGGTGTCACCGCTAAACGACGCGCAGGCGCATCGCCCTACACCTGCGACAAGTGGGCAAGGGCTACCATGTCCGGTACGTGCACAGCTAACGACGTTAGTATTCAGACGGAAACTTCGCTTGCAATATGGAATACTGGCTCTCTAACCGGACGATACAGAGAACTTGCCGATGTACTCATGAGACATCAGGTCGGGCAGGAGAGCTTCGGGCAAGGTACCCGGTAGGCGGTAGGCGGTAGCATTGGGGGTCCCTACAGCGTTAACTTCCACGTAGTTTCCCCCGGGCAACGTTGAGCCTGGCAGGCCAGCGGCGAACGAACGCTATATTATCGATCACTATCACTGTCTTTTGTTTTCGATATCTTGTAGGTCTAGGTAGCAATGCCTAAGCCTTTGAGGGATACTTCCGGGCGTTTCTTCCCAAAGGCCCTTGATATATTCCCAAGCCTTGCTCTAGAACCATCAAAACTGCACTTTCGTCTACCAAGATTCGTTTACCTCTTTTATCAATGACTAAGTTTTTAAATATAAAATAAGATATTAAATTAAAAAAATTGATAAAAATGCTTAGAAAAACTAAGACTGAAGTGTAAATATGAGTGAAAAACAGAATTATTATTAGATCTAGTTCTAGATTGTTTTCTGCTCAAATATCATTATTTAAATAAATTGCAAAAATTTCGCAAATATCAGCTAAAACTCTTTTTAAGTCGATCGATAATTATTATCGTGTCTGTCACGCCTTTTGCATGTTTCTTTTTTTAATTATTATAAAATATTATAAATGTTAGAATTTTAGTATCGCTACTACATTGATTGAAACACTTGATTTGAAAAATAAGGTGGCGTTAGTTACAGGCGGGGCTAAAGGTCGGTGCTGCTCTCGCTAGGGAATTCCTTAATGGAGGAGCAAGGGTAAGGATAAACCGTTTTCGCTTATATATACATTTGTAATTGAGTTTAAGATTCTTGCCATCCGATTTCAATTTACCGATTAATCACAATCGAAAAATTCGGTCAAAACTGTTTATATCTTCATTCAATATTTTTAAAGGTTTTTACTTTTAACTTTCATATATCAAAATATCAATCACAAAATAAATTTTCTTATCTTTAAAGTCGTTTAAAAATTGGAAAACTAGGATCTCTAAAGGAACTGTCATAAATGTAAAGAGCTGTAAATGAAAACAACAGCGAGTGGTACCCGCGCACCGAGAGTTTCGTACTTATTCATGATAATTAATTGCAGTAATTGCACGTGGTCGTATGCACTTATTTTGTATGAAATGGATTACACAAACACGTTAGTTTCGTGATATACAACAATTCGTATACTGATATAACGGTTAACGCTGCAGTTATTGCAAACGATGCAGAATATAGGAAGGAAATTGAATTAAGCCTGGTGACAGACACGGGCAGAACTTATCGACGCGCTTTGTCTTGCTAGGGCGAAACGTAAAGTATGAAAACAGTCAATACTTTGTGTATGGTATGTCATCGCGTTTACTATTAGATACTGTTCCTTTATAACGATAGCCTTATTTACTGTAAAATAAACGAGGAAGACGGAAAGGTAATGAAACGCGGTATAGACAATAGTTTTTGCAGTTTGTATCGACAAAACTTATTAACCAATATCACTATATTTATTGTGTACCATTAGCAAAAAATGAAATATAATTGAAAATAAATATAGAAATACTTAGCGTATTACTTACGCGTGAATAGAACGGGGTATCAGATATAGACGAAATAGTTTTTCAGTTTTATCGACAAAACTTGTTGGCCAATTAACCTATTTACCACTTAATTAGACCAATGAAATTATTTGGTATTGAAATAAAATTGAAAATAATAATGCGGGAAAATAACTAGTTTAGAAGTGTAGTTTAATATAATATACAAAGGCTTTATCACTATCCCTTGCGGGATAGTCATAGAAAACAGGGCGCCAGACGCTACTGACCCTGCATATTTCTTTCGCCTTGTCTACTGTAGTCAATTCCTTCATAAACGATGATACCTCCAACTCCACTACAATCCACTTTCTCGAGGAATCGTATTTACTCTTGCGTTATCATTCAGGGAGATTTATACTTATTGCAGGACGTTCTAACCACCAACAGCAACATTGAAATATACGTATTGTAGAATTGAGATGTTTACGAGGTCTTTTTCTGTTACTTCCATGTAAAAAAGACAAATACGTAAATATGAAAGTATATATACAATATATAAAGTTCAAGTAAATGCTATTAATATTCTAATTTCAAATGGCTGTTATAACAAGTTCGATAAAAAGAATTCGAAAGTTCGAAAGAAGGTTCTATGAATGCGGCATTATTAGCATATCGTCTTTCAATGCACTGTCGCTCTCATTACCTGATATTTTTGTCTATAGCGCCTACTAAAGCAGGTCTTTATTTAAGGTCAAGTCTTAGGGTAATATTAAGTATTATTTTTAGGTTATTTTATACTTTTATATAACTATCTATGTAAAAATTAGGAAATGATATAGTGTTTGTCATAAGCATACAAATATATTTTATATAGTACCTATACGAGAATTGATTTACATATCAGAAAATAAAAAAAATATTATATATTAGAAAAGAAAACTTTTCCAATGGTGGGACAAGGGTCCAGGGTAACGGTGGCTAGGGATCCAGAGAGAGGGACCTACTTAGTTACGCAAAACTAAAAGTCACTCTTGGCTCACGTTCTTGAAATATAGACAATAGTTATGCACTATTGTTCTTGACAGATGGACAGACAAGTAGTGAGACAACAAAGTAATCCTAAAAGGAGGATACCCTTCTCTTTCCTTTTGAGGTCCGGAACGATAAAAAAAGTTTTTACGAGACCAGGGTTGGCGGAATTTTCCTACAAAATACGACACAAGAAAAAAAAAATATCCCCCTAGAAGAGATCTATGCTGTTCGGAAACAATCGCGTTTATAGTTAGATGTGCGTACCTATTTCATTCGTTATACATAATTTGAAATGGAAATACATAATTTGGGAAAATTTCAGCTTTCTAGCTATTACGGTTTCGATACAGGTTGGTGACAGACATACAGACAATCATTCTCGTAAATTTCTGGAGAATAAAGAAAGAAGGGAAGTAAAACGTGAATACTATTCAAAAATAGGATTACGAACAATTTGTTTATGTATTGGAGCAACTGAAACCGATACTAATACATACTGTGAAGAGTTTCGAGGAAGAAATAGTTAAAGATATAGAAAAAGCTATTGAAAATATTCTCATGCAGACGTAAGGTATCATACACGTATTTTGTAAAAAAAACGAGTTGTAAGCCGAAACTTCCCTTGCGTTGCCTTCCTAAGGAACCTTCGTGACAAATTTCAGCTTTCTACACCCAGTAGGAGCTTTCTTTAGTTCCGGTACTGCAATTGGTACCAATCGTTGTAAGAATGTTATATATATATATATATATATATATATATATATATATATATATATATATATATATATATATATATATATATATATATATATATATATATATATATATATATATATATATATATATATATATATATATATATATATATATATATATATATATATACATTAACATATGAACGGTGGTACATGGGCGCCTATCCAGTTAACAGTTAACTCATACATACGTTCCGCAATTTGTCGTAGTATACCTATAGCAGATATTTAAGAAATTGTAATTTACAAAAATTTCAATAAAACAGTTTAACTGGATTAATCGCGTATATTAACATTTTTTTACATTTTTTTTTGGAAACTCGACGTTTCGTACACTTTGCAGTAGTCCGTGGTCACGAAAAGAGTCTAGCCGTCTAATTCGGTTAAACTGTTTAATTAAAAAAAAAGATTCTCAAAGAAAATTCATTTTCCGGATTTCTGGAAAGAAATCAACAAACAAGTATTTATTTTCGCTACAGCCCCTCATAGTTAATTGCTGAAATATTTTAACTTTCTAAAAATAATATATGTTTTAATATTATTTTGAGTTGTAACGATTACATTTATTGCCTTATACTAAATAACCTACCATACTCTTAAGGTACTTTGTGGTAATAAGTCATGAGAGTAATTCAACAGCTTGCTGATATCTACAAAATCATAAATATCTACAAATTCATAAATATCTACAAATTCATAAATATCTACTAAATCATAAATATCTACAAAATCATAAATATCTACAAAATCATAAATATCTACAAATTCATAAATATCTACAAATTCATAAATATCTACAAAATCATAAATATCTACAAATTCATAAATATCTACTAAATCATAAATATCTACAAAATCATAAATATCTACAAATTCATAAATATCTACTAAATCATAAATATCTACAAAATCATAAATATCTACAAAATCATAAATATCTACAAAATCATAAATATCTACAAAATCATAAATATCTACAAAATCGAAAATCGATAGGCGATACGATAGGTATATCCTATCGTATCGCCTATCGATTTTCGAGTTAAATGGATAGATATTGAGAACCCTCCTCCGTTGATTTGTTAAGGATATATTTTTTATAAACATTTTAATATGAACAAATGGTGACTTGATACTAGACATTATGTACTGTACAGTGACTAAAAATAAATATGGTATTCCTATGCAATCTAATTAACAGCTGATAAGTAAACTAGAGAAATAATAAATTAAGTATAATAACAAAGCCTTTTACCGGATAGAGCGAAAGAAAGAAAATTTATTCATTCCCTCCCTAATTTATTTGTATATTAGTATATATACCTAAGAATTTTTATTATGCTCTTACACTTTTGCTTAATTTTTCAAGTAGGCACAAAGAACTTCCGTTATACTTTATGTTGTAGAATGTGATTGGTGAATGTATATATTTTAACATCAATAAATCTAGTGTCAAGACACTCCGTTCTCTGTTATCCGCCCAAGATCAAGGCATTCGGCGGTTTAAAGTGCTAAACTCGACTTCGCTTTTTTTCTTGCCAGACTAGGGACATAAAAATAATTCTTTCCTTCGAGATGGTCTTAATTTGGATTCAATTATAATATATATTTTTATAGAGCAATTTTTTTTGTGACAAAACAAAACTGGTAGGTGTCTACAAAACTGGTAGGTGAAAGTTACAGCGTTTGGATTATTTGGAATAAACTTGAAGAGATAATAGATCAAATAGATAAGGCGTATGATATAAAGAATGGTTTTATGAAAATATGATAAAAACGATGTTAAACGTATATAGTAATAAAAATAAGTTAAATAACCAAATTAAAAAAAAGTGTATTATTTTTATAGGAGTCTCTTAATAAACTAACAAATGTTTATTTAACTTTTTCTTTCTTTGTACGGTAAGTCATAATTTTTGGCAATTTTAAATCTAAACATGAAGAACCTAGTTTTAAGATTCTCCGTTCTCTGCTTTCTCGTCATCGTTCGAAGGAATTCAATGTCGCACTTTGTTTCTACAAGAGCTGGGAAATGTAAAATAATTAATTCATTAATTTATTCGTCCAGTGGATCGTGTTTAGTTACACGCCATGATAGCCTCATTATTAACTTATAATATCCATTCCATATAACTAACCCATTTTACAAGTAAAATGTTGTTCCTTAAAACAGAAAAAAAATATTTTTGGAAAAGTATAAAGTCTTGTATGATCATCAACATCATCATCATCAGCCTGTCCTTGTCCACTGCTGGGCATAATCCTCTCCAATGGCACGCCACTAAGCTTGATCATCGGTGCTTCGCATCCAACCACTGCCAGCTACTTTGCGTATGTCGTCACTCCACCTAGCTGGAGGACATCCTACACTACGCTTGCTGAGTCGCGGTCTCCACTCTAAAACACGTTTACCCCAGCGGTCGTCGGTTCTGCGACAATTATGACCAGCCCACTGCCACTTAAGCTTGCTAATCCTTTGGGCTATATTAATAACTTTGGTTCTCTGTCAGATTACCTCATTTCGGATCTGATCCTTCAGAGATATTCCAAGCATAGTCCTCTCTCTATAGCACACTGAGCTACTTTAATCTGACGGACCAGTCGCACTGTTATTGTCCACGTCTCGGCTCCGTATGTTATTAGCGGTAGGGCACACTCATTAAAGACCTTTGTCTTTAGGCTTTGCGGTATCGGTAACGAAAAGACTTGACAAAGTTGCTTATACGCTGCTCAACTCAGCCGTATTCTTCTGATCCTCCACTTCGAAATTGTAGATATATAAATATATTCAAGGCCAAGGTAGATATATTCCTAAACAACGTCGAGACGTACCCCGTTAAGTTCTATCGGATCCGGTATGACATGTTCGATGAACATAATCTTGGTTTTATGTTCATACGAAGTCCCATGTGAGTAGAACATTTAGCTAAGCTACTCAACATATATTTCAGGTCTTGCACAGTCTCAGCCATAATAACAATGTCATCAGCAAATCTTAAGTGTGAGCGATACTTGCCATCTATGTTGAAACCACGTCCTATCCAGTGTAGCGTCTTAAACATATCCTCCAAAGCATTAGTGAACTATTTTGGGGGAAATTACGTCCCCTTGTCTCACTCCTCGATGCAAGCGAATAAGATTAGACTGCTGATTCTGTACTTGGACGGTCGAAGTGGCTCCGTCATAAAGGCTTCTCAACAGTTGGATATATCGCCAATCGACTTGGCACCGTTACAAAGACTCAAGAACAGCCCAGATTTCAATAGTTTCTCATAGTCCACAAACGCTATTTGTATGATAAGTTGATTATTCTTGGCAATGTGACTAAAATTAAAATTTATTTTTGTTTCGTTGTTTAAATAATAAAATCATAATTATATATCCACTTACAGTTTAAATAAAAAAATGTTTACGTGTAAGTAAAATTTTCAAGGTTGGAAAATAAGATGCTCTTTTATTTTTGAGTTAAAAGGCAAAATTATTTATTTTAATTATTATATCAGACATCTTAAACGATCTTAAAGGGTTCCGTATCTCAACATATGAAACGGAATCCTTTATATTATCACTTTGCTGTCCGTCTTTTAAAGTACGAAATCCCAAAAACACTTTCATAAAAACTAAAAAGGAAAAAGAGGTTGAAGAATGGTAGTGTATACTACCAAAATCTACACGATTAAACCGGTTTTTTAATTTACTAGCTAGCGGTCCGCGGTTTCGCCCGCTTGACCCACACGAATATTTATTTAGTAAGCAGAATTGCGTCTCTTTTGTTTTTTTTGATATTTCATCGAACACCGTCGAGGTTCTCGGCATTAAGTACTCTAATATTGTACATATAAATCTTCCTTTCACACTAAAACAAATATCGGTAAAGCGCGAATAATACTCACTGAGGGTTCCGTACCAATTTCATGACTGAAGGTCAACGATGAATACAACTAATAAAATTTGCGGTTATATGCACTTATTTTTTATTAAATGAACTACATATATAACTTGGTAATGGTTTTTTTATGCGAGATATCTTAATATTCTGAATATCTTTGATAACATATTGATTAACGTGATTTTGAGAAAATGGACTAATCCTTGTCTGTTTTCTCCTTTTAAGGTATGTATATATGCGTAGCTTATAAGTACATGCCATATATGTAATATATGGTATATTTTATTTGGGTACAAAGTAGTTTATATGCGCCTCCACAACATTTTCTACCTTCCACTGAAATTCCAATAAAAATCAGGACAGACCCAGACAGACAGAAAAACAGACAAACAGACAAACAAACCTAAAACTCTTTGTTTATAGCTACATATCGTGTAAATAATAATAACATAATAATAACAATAATAACAGCCGCTTCCATTTTATTTATATGCATAAATTAATTTGTTGCATTGTTTAAAAGGACTTACATGACTTTAACATACGAACATTTATACACATTTTACATGTGATAAAAATAATTGTATTCCGTTATGCATGATAAATGGGACATTCACCTAATGATAGGAGTCAACCAATCATATGCGATATAAAGTCATTTAGAAGTAGCTCACTCAATTTTATGTACTTATATTTCGTTTTGAGGATTTTTTTTACCGATTTTAAAAGAGGAGGAAGTTATCAATTTGGCTGTATGTTTATTTATATGTACATGTAAATTAAAATCAAAGTAAATTAGCTTCACGCTGTATCCCGTACATGGCAGGGTAGACAGAGGGAGCCGTAGGAACCTAGTGTTTAGGTATTCCATTCCCCGCTTTCTGCCTTTCGAGGCATTGCGTGTCGATTGGCGGAACTCAAAGCCGCACTTTTGCCTAGTTACCAGAGCCAAGGAAATGAAAATCATTCATTCTCTCCGAGTGGGAATCGAACCCACAAGCCGTCGGACGCTCCATATAAAATTAACATAAACAAAAAATATGTGAATTTACGCTTATTTAAGCAAATTAATATTGCTTTATTTTATGTGGTAGAACCTTAAGCTTTGGTAGAAATTATATACCTTCCTTATTATACCTTCTTTATGTAAGTTGTTCTTTTGTAAAAAAAAAAATTAGTATAATTAATGGTAGGACCGTGACAATGTAGAAGAAAAAGTCTTAAAGTCTACACCGTAAAAAGGCCACACATAATAAACATAAATGATTTCTTCAAATTTAATTTGTTATACTGACAAATTTAGATTTCTGTTTTATATAATATTGTAAGTTAACTTAAAGAAACCATATAAAAATTTTAAAGCAGCGGGAGCTACAGAGATACCAACAACGTAATATATTTTATAAAGTATATAAGAATTACGACGCAGCGTGAGGAAGAACGCATGGCTTAGTGGCGCGGGTTCAAATCCCGCTGCGTTCAAATTTATATATGTTTTCTTTAAGTATTTTTTCTATCCTTAGTGTGGATTAACATTTTAAAAATCAATTAATTATTGTAAGTCTACTGACATATTCGTATATTTATAATATCTTTTTGAGTAAATTGACGTCTACGATCAGTAGAAGACGAGAACAGGCTGATTAGGATAATATAAGTAATGTATATTCTTAAACTTATCGTACTAACAATAAATAAACAACTAACAAACTAAAACAAAAAAATGGAAAAACAATATTTAGTTACAATACAAATAGATATCAAAATCTAATAAGTAGTACAAATATTTTAGTTATTTTGAAGTAAATATAATTAAATAGCAATTAGTGACTCATTACTATACCGATTTATTATATAAAATCCTTTATTTTAAAAGTTAGTGACAGTCTGGGTATATTTTTATATATAAAAGTTATAGTATTTGATTGGCAATGTGTGGTCTACTATAGCCGAAGCTTAGTCTTCAAGTAGCCGCGTAGTCATATTATTCCTATGAATAATAAATAACAATAGCGGTTACTTCCAATAGCTTTCAAAAGTTTTACAAGAGACGTCTTGTAGATGTACGGCTCAACTATCGGTAAAATAGGCTTAGCCCTCAGCCTATATTAGACTCAACTAGTAAAAATTATAAAAAATGACCAAAACACATTTCACACACATGCGAAATACAATATCTCGCAGCAAATTATATTTGTGAGGTAAATAAGAAATACAATATGTTGTAAATGATCAAATACTTTGTCGGTAGCTTCCACTGGGCGTAGGCTTCCCCCAGGGTTCACTATAATGTACGATCTCTCGTTTTATCCATTCTGTCAGCCAGAACCAGACCCAGAACCCATGGACGGTAAAGTAAATGGATTCTCGAGTAGAGGCCACTCCTGGGCAAACGTAACGCTTGACGCCCTCCAGCCAGAATGACCGACGACCACATGTAAAACAGTAGATTCATATTGTGTAATATTTATTGTTTATTTAAATAATTATTTAATAATAAAATTATATAATTAAGAATAGAATACAACATACATTTTTAGGTCGTAATTTTGCTTATTAAGTGACATAAAAATTTTTAATCACTACATTGTAAATTCATCGTTAATTTGTGAAGATTACGCTGTTGATATTTTATGTTTTTTTTTTAATTCCTCTTATATGCATATTTATCCTCACTAGGCTATTTCTCTTGTTTTTGCTTTCATATTACACAGTTATAACACTAAATTTAAATTAATTATATGACCTCTTCCATACTCTTCTTCTGTCCACTGTGGAGTAACATTTTCAGTGTCAGGCCAACATGTTAATAGCACACGAAAAATTATATGTAGGCCAGTTACTACCCGTAGATTAAATACATTTAGTGAAAACGTAAAACATAATATCAAGAATAGAAAATTGTCTAGAAAATCCCAATAAATCTTATAACAATATATTTAATTTACTTTTAAATTAATTTAACACAGTTTTTAAACAGAAAATATTATCGAAATCTTATAATCGAATATTATTATACTTAATGTATTTACATAGAAAGTTACATAAAGGACTATACACAAATATTAACAAACATTGAACATTAAGAGGACGAGGAACTTTATTGGGAAGAACATCATACAAAGGACGAGTTAATTTAGAACAAGAGAAAAGGTTGTGAGAAGAGGAACAATCGTCCAGGCCACATTCATACAGTGAATGGTCCCTGACCCTGATCTTAGCCAAATGCACAGGCGTACATGCATGTCCAAGGCGTAAGCTGCAGATTGTTGATATAATCCTCCGTTCAATATGTTTTTGAGAAAAAAAACCACGGTCGCTTCGGGATATTAGGTTGAATTAAGGCATAGTATCCATAGTTACCTTTGATTGATTTTGACTTATCCCAGAAATTACTCCAGGTCTTATATGATGAATATCTGCCAGGGTCAGCAGATCCTAGGCCGAGTTGAAAAAGTGATCAGAAGTACCACAATGGATGGCTAATTTAGCGCAAGAGTCTGCAGATTAATTCCCACTAATTCCAGAGTGACCTGGAATCCATACCAAAGTAACGTCCAAGCCCTTTGGTGACATGAGTACAATTCTTCACGAATCCTTACATGCGCATGCATTACAATAAAATAGGTATTACATATTGGAAAAAACACAGCAGCATAGACAGATTCAAAACTAATTATGTCAACTTGAACAACTACTAATTTATATCAACTAGCTATTCAAGTTGATTGAAGTTAAGTTTGATATTATTATCAACTTGAATTTAAGTGAAGTTTTCTTTTATAGTCTTATCTAGTCAAATGTAAATACACTATATATGAGAACCGGTTGTGAGCAAAATTGGTGGGAAATAGATTCTATAGTATTAAATTCCACCATAAATTATTCTCAGATGAAATAAAGCTTATTAAGCAAAGGTTCAGTCCTGTCCTAATGCTGCGACTAAGCGACAAGGAGGTAAATGTGTCATTTTGTGATGTTACAAACAGAGCTTCTTGACGGCATTTGTTCTTATAGCTCTCGATACCGGATCCATTTCTTGGCAAAAAGTACTGACGTGAAATGCGAATGTGAAAATTTTCACTTCTATTTAAACAAATCACAAGAATAAAATGACATTTGACAGCAAAATTGGCGGTAAGGTATATCTTCGTCAAAATTCATTAAGGAATTGAGGTGATGTGAAAGGAACTGCTTCTTCATTGATGTCTTCTTGAATGCATATTATAATAAAAAATATTCACAGTTTAGTTTGATAATACTTTTAGTACGTTAATTATAATGTAAAGCAATAAAAAAATGGAAAGTATTGAAAATGCTCTTAAGACTGCATAAACAGATAAAATATAATTATTTTTTAAATCATCTTTTATAAGATTTCTTTTATTTTCAATCTCTGCTTAATGAGATAATATAAAACTCACAAAAAAAACACACATTACGTTTTTAAAGTATATACGTAAATTTTTTTCCCTTAGTTTTGCTACACGACTTTGTTAGTCCGTGTTTTTGTCAGGCGGTTAAATTCTACTATAGTATTTTTATGCTTTTACTTGGTTTGGATCTAGATTGATAGGATGTACTTCGCGGGTAAGGAGGATTCCAGTCGATATGACAGTCCAGTCCAATCGGTACCTTCAAAAAGCACGTCTACTTCCCCCTTAAAGGCCGGGAACGCAGCTGTAATAACTCTTGTGTTACACAGGGCCATGTGCGTCAGTAATCACTTATCATCAAGTGACCCGAACACCCGTTAACCTTGTCTTTCCCATAAAAAAAGAAGAGCGTTATAAAATTAACAATAAAAAACGCATGTATCTACTTAAAATGCAAAAAGCAAATAGCTTTTTGTATTAGAGATATTATTTGGCATTATACTTTATGCTTGATTAAGTGACAGGTAATAAAATACTATATAATAAAATTATAAATAACGAATACATAATTCTTCACACCTTCGCTACGGCAAGTAAAATCGTAAACCTTCATCTGGTGCAGCGGCGGATCGAAATGCGCCCCCAAAAATATATCCGCCAGTCCGTGGCAGCTCTTTTCCGACCCACCAACGCTAGGGTAGATTAAAATACTATAACTTTTTTATATCGTTAGAATGACCTTGAACCCAACTTCCTTAGGTTCGATTCGCCTTGGGATCTGCCAAACTGGCAATAAGAAATAAACGCAGCAGGCCGATATCGACCTGAACCGTTCTAAAAAGTATTTTTAGTGGTGAAGGGACAGACCAAAATAAGGGTATATCGAAAATAAAACAGAATTATCGTAATTATTATATATTAATAATTATATACTAAAATTTACAGTATGTCTCACGATAGTTATTATACAAAAATGTTGAGACCGCTTGTACTTGTACTTGGTTTTCCATGTTGATTTGTTCATAAATCTTTTTTTTTTGTTACTATAGGCAAATGACTCTACTTTCATAAATAAATATTTTTCTTTTATTGTTATCATGGTTGAATTTATCGAGCGTTCGTTCAATAAATTACGAACGTTAACGTTAGATCAGCTAGATAGCTCAACCCTAAATGACGAGACACGCGCTCTGTGCGGCATCGGGTCGCCGGTGGCGGGCCCAAATTGACCTACTGCCGCACTGAGCGAATGTATTTACCAGTCAATGCGCGGTAGGCCGAAAAGGGCCTACGTAATATTTTCATGGGGGAATACCTACAATTTTGACCACAAGCTAAAATATATATTTGTCTTTGTCGAACTCTTACAAACACCTGAGATAATCGTTCCGCACTGATAACATCCTGGTATAGATTCAAATTTAGCTCCTCACTGGTATAGAGTGACATAGTTTTCTTCGTCCGCACCAGCTGAAATACCGCGGCAGGCCGATCAAGGCCTTTCCCGCAGTGAACGTGTTAATTCAGCAATAATTGCAAACTTTTTCCATTAAACTGACATTGTTTTAAAATCTTCTTTCTAAAAAGAAAAAGGTTTTATTAATATAAATAGTTATTTATAATTGCAATTGTTTTATTGAAAATTATAAAACAATAAGTGAATTTCCCACTGCTTCGGTGGCTGGAACTACACGGTTCTTTCGTGTTCTAACATAATATGATTGCAGCGCAATTATGTTATTATATTTTAAAACCCTTTCTTATTGTTCTGGAAATAAAAACACAAATACATACAAATGTTGTATTATTTATAAAAAACAGATTTATATATAATATAACATAATATGTGTCATATTACATAATTTGATTGGATAGCAAATAATATGGAGTCGTTTAACTAAATTACTATTTTTTATAGTTTCAGTCTTAAGATTTTTTCTATTATATATGTATAATAAAATACCTTTGGTATAATATCAAATATGAAGCTTCTAGGTCATCTAGAAGTGGGCTAGGTTTTTCATGAGTGATTGAATCAGTCACACTATTGCGGGTTTTCAACCGGTAATATATCTATCTGTATCTGTTTAAACTAAGTTATTGAAATTTTATATTATAATGTGTTGTTTTTTTTTATAATTATTACAGCTTTTAACGAACAAATCATATATTATATGGTTGTATGAGTTGTTTATGAAGTTCCATATTGTAAGTAACGTTCATGTTATACACACTAACCTAGTATGTGGCCTTCCTCAATAAATCGACTATCCCAAAAAATTTTTTAAATTAAGATAAAGACGTTTAACCAAACAAACTTTTTTTTATAATATAAGTATAGTATATATATTTTATATGTAAATATTTGTATTAAAATAAATAAATAGTTCCTGCCATTAAAATAGTTAAAAGTATTCTGGTACGGTGCAACAACCTTTATTTATTATTGTTAGGATTCGTATAGATAAACTATGGAAGTAAAAAAACATGGTGTGACGATGAGTAGCGTAACAAAGCGTTATCTCAAATCCCTTTAATTACTTATCGAATTGTCTTGTAAATATAAATTAATATATAAATACGTGTCTACCGAGTGAATATAACAAATTAATAATACAAATATAAACGGAGTTATGTACTAAAAACATATTATTAATTTATTTTAGCTTCACGCTGTATTACACACGTAGTAGGGTAGGCAGAGGGAACCGTACGTAGAAGGAACTTAGTGTTAAGACACTCCGTTTTCCGCCTTTCGCCATTCGAGGCATTACGTGCTGAGTAGCGGAACTCAGCGCCACGCTTTTGTCTGGTTGCCAGAGCGAAGATAATGAAAATTATTCATTCTCCTGCAGTGGGAATCGAATCCACATACCGTCGCGTTTACAGGACGACGGACCTGTTTTCTTTTCATGTTGAACAATTTTTTTTGTATTGTAGAAGAGACAAAATTTCAAAAGAACGGGGGTACGCGTGATTACAATTTGCTTTGGTATCACTACAACAAATATTTTTACTGATAGAGTGAGATGTTTGGATGAAAAATTCGAGGATGAATTGCAGGTTATCATTCCACAGTTTCAACATCAGAAGTAAGTACAGCACGTGCGAAAGTATATAATAAATAACATTCTCCAATATTACAAAAGTACAGACAGATTGTTAGTATTACTAAAACTTAAAACAAAATATAAGCAAAGTAGAGATAGATATGAATATCCAGCTAGACATATACCGTATTTCTGTTCACCTACCCGAAATTATTGTACTAGTGCTGCTTTTTTAATAATACATTCTGGAAATTAATTGGTAATAGTTCTAGACAGTCTGCTATATTTTAATATATTATTCAGCCACCGTTGCTCACAATGGCACTGTTTTTTTGATGACTCAGTGATCCAGACCTAATATCTTTGAGATGGCAATTTTACGGGCCTTGGAGACTACAGCCACCCCCTCCAGCACTACTCTAGCACTACCTCCAGCACTACCTGCAACCAATCTGATAGTATATATCCACCTGTTCTGCAGAGTGTGCTGCGGACACCTCTATCAATCGATGGCCCGAAATTGTCTGATGCATACTTAAGCCCTCAGTTATACCTAACTGCGTCAGATTAATGCCCTGTTTTGCATGTTCCAGGGCCTGGGCATTGCACAGTGTGTGTGTTTTACTAAGGCCTTCGCTATTAAAGTAATAAAAACCATCTTTGGGTGTGGAGGATTAGCTACTTTAGGCCTAGGTCGTTTTCATCACAGGGGTATTTGGGGACTTTGGCCTTCCATATCGACGTTAGCCTTGGAGTGGGTTGTATTGCATACACTCTGAGTTCAGGTTCAGTAAGAATTTAGCAAAAGCACGCACTCTCTCGCTCAGCACCATCTCTTCTACCACGTACAAATTAATTAATTCCTGGTCAGCTCATTCCTAACTTTGGAAAATATCTATCTTTAAAGAAATTTGCTTTTTATAGAACTGTAAGTTATACTAATATAACGCGTATCTTATAAATATACTGTAAAACACAAAAGAGCAAAATAATCAATCTAATAAACATTTCAAAACCAATATACAACGTTCCTTTTTACATTGCAGCGTGGATTCGGCAGTCCAAGAACTTCTTACTGCATTGGAAAGTGGCTCCAGCGGAAGCACCTGGCTCATTACATCGAATAGGCCAGCAGAAGATATTACTAATAATGTAGTTCATAATTGAGTACAATTTTAAAGGCATAAACCAAAGGGTATATCAAATCATATAAAATATAATATGGGATATTATTTATCTTAAAAGGTTGTATGTGTGTATGTGTGTTTTATAAATGTATTGTATAAGTTTTTCGAATATATATATATATATATATATATATATATATATATATATATATATATATATATATATATATATATATATATATATATATATATATATATATATATAATATATATATATATATATATATATATATATATATATATATATATATATATATATATATATATATATATATATATATATATATACATACATATAAAACTATTTTACATTTTAACATCTAAATACATATTGAATAAAGAACCTTTCATTTTTTATACCCGCATAAACAATTTCTGAGTACACCAGGCGCACTATCTCTCCACGGCCGTTCAATATTCAGCTGCTGTAGGATTGCCACCTCATCTGTATTACGGTAAATGAGCAGATTAGACTGATCTACAAAGTCTTCCCCCAACACACGTAAACGTACAACTTCTCCTAGATTAGCAACGAAATATGTAATTATAAATTAATAAGTGTACTAATACTGTACTAATAAGTCAAAAAATTAATATATATCAAATCCAAAATAACTCAAAATGGAAACTGATTGTATGAATCGAATGTGAATATACAAATTATCTACCACCAGGTCAATGAAAAATATCATAGCTTATATAGAAAAAAGCGATTTGTAATTAAAAGTAATAACATATCGATAATCGATGAGATTACGTCTTTGAATAAATATAATTTGGAAATGCTACAAAAAATTTGCATCGAGAAAAATTATTAAATGTTCAATATCTGCTCTTCGAAGCCAGGAGATAAATCCAAAGAAAAATCTATTGTTGACATCATCAATTTATTTTCTTTTTATGTAATTTTAGAAATTGATTGCTAAAGGAAAAGTTCTTTTGTTTTACATTTCAAAATGTGTACGACTTTAAATAAAATAAAAATAATAAGTTCTTTGGTTTCCGCGATGCTTATTCATATTAAATAAAACAGTTTAAACAGATTAATCGCGTATATTATCATTTTTTTGGAAACCCGACGTTTCGAACACTTTGCAGTGGTCCGTGGTCACGGGTACACTGAGGTGGCATTCGTCTGTCACTTGATATAATTATTATATCCAACTACCGCCGATGCTTTCTAAGTGGCCTCGCTTACTGCCCTGGATTCCTGCAGAATGAGCTAACTGTATCCTGCCTTCTGATGTGGTGGGTTCGGGACTTTAAAATATAAGTGGATCTCAGGTGGTAGAAAGCTTCCAACCGTCTTCTCTTTTGAAATTGGAAAATATGTTTATTTCAATAGCCTCGCGGATCATCATGGGGATATATCTATTTTCCCTAGCGAGTATCTGAGGATTATCAAACCTGATGTAATGGTTGGGCTTGTTCTTTGAGTGCTCACACACAGCAGACGCCCATTCTTGACATCAGAGATGTGCTCCTTCACCCTAACATCGATGCTTCTCTTTGTTTGACCAATCTAAGATAAGCTACAGTCACAATCAAGTTTGTATACACCTGCACACTGCAGAGGAATATTACATTTAACTGGTCTCAAGAATTGGTTCACTTTTTTGTTAGGCTTAAAAATAGTTTTTATAGAAGCTCTTCTTATGATGTTGCCGATCCTGTCTGTAACTCCCTTTACATATGGAAGAAGTGCTGGTTGTCTCTCAACTGTGGGTGACTTGTTTGTCTTCTTACAACGCTGGGGGGGAACTGGCAGCTTGTTCTGATGAAGGGCATTTTGCACCAGTCAAACCTCGTCCCCTAGATGTTCAGCGTCACAAAGGTGGTGGGCCCTCTGTAACAAAGATTTGCCAACGGTAGATAACTGTGTAGGGTGATGGTGAGATTCACCATTGAGATATCTGTTAGTGTAAGTGGGTTTCCTATATACTGTGGGGCCTAATGTGCCATTGGGATTTTTTATAACTAAAACATCAAGAAAAGCTAAAGAATTATTTGCCTGTAATTCTATTGTAAATCTAATATTGCTATTAATAGAATTTAGATGGTTTAGGAATACATTAATATTGTCCGTAGGTAAAATTGTGAAAGTATCATCTACGTACCGCTTATATATCCTAGGTAGACAGGGTGCAGTGCTAAGAGCCAACTTCTCAAAGTCCTCCATGTATATATCTACTATTACCGGGGACACGGGCGAACCCGTAGCAATATCATCTACTTGAAAATAAAATACTTGATTGAACACTAGGTATCCTAGATGTAAGACAGTGTTCTAAAAGTTCAAGATATTCTATAGGCATATTCTAGCATTCTCTAGCTTTCTCTTAACAATTCTGACGCAGTCCTTAATAGGTATACTGGTAAAAAGTGACTCGACATCAAAACTGACCAAGGGCTAGCTTAAGGCCTTTCAGTCCGCTAACGAAATGGTAAGAATCCCTGACACAAGATGTTGAGTGGCCACGCAGTGGAGAAAGTAATTTCGCGACATGTTGAGTCAGTTTATACGTCGGCGTATCGATTTGGTTAACGATTGGACGCAGAGGTACATCTTTTTTGTGTATTTTTGGTCATACAACTTTGAAGGTTTTACACAGCTAGGCACGAGTGATTTAACGTCAAGATGTAGTTTTTTCGCGTGTTTAGATATTAACTTTGATGTTTTTTTAAGTCTTTGTCAACAATTTTGTAAGTTTTTTCATCGGATCGCAAAAATGACATTTTATTATTGTACTCCTCGGTGTCTAGAATAACCGTCGCGTTACCTTTATCGGCTTTGAAAATTGTTATTTCATCGTTTTGCCGTAATTTCCTAAGAGCCCGAGATTCATCACGCGAAGGATTCGATTTAAGTGGTTTACTATGGCGTTATATGGCAGATATACATATACATCGTGGTATCATCGCTGGTGCATCTAAAATCAGCGAAGAAACAGTTGCTTCCAATGATAATTGGCTATCTGCAATTTCTCAATCTGTAAGCACCGAACTGACAAAAATTCGAAAGGACTTGAGCGGATTACAAGATATACAATCATCTATAAAATATTTATCAAGTATCTTTGACACTGAAACAAGAACTGGAAGAAGCAAAGAAATTTTAGTATTAAAAAGGATAACAATGAATTGAGAGACATCGTACAAAGTCACGCAAACTCGATTAGTATTATTGATAAAGAAGCTTGAGAAAATAATATTGAAGTGCGCAAGTACCAGAACATAAAGGTGAAAACTTACTTAAAACGGTGGAACAAATTGGAAAAGTTATCAATACTCCTGTGACTGAAGGGAGTATGCTTAAATGCACGCGAGTAGCTAAAATAAATAAGGCTTCTTCGCGTCCAAGATCAGTGATTGTAAAATTTAGTTCTTTATTGCTCTGAAATAAATTTCTGGCGGGGGTTATTAATTTCAACAGAGTAAAGAAAAATGATAAATTAAGTACGGCTCATCTTGGAGAGAAGAAGCCAGTTTTCATTTCAGAGCACTTGTCGTCTATAGCTAAGGACACTTATGCTGCAGCTCGTATTTTTGTGAAAGAAAAAAATTACCGTTTTTTCTAGTCACATAACGGCAACGTATTTCTGAGAAAATCAATATCAAGTGAAAAAATATTGGTGAAATCTAAGGACTGTTTGGTTAAATTAACATAAATACTACTTAAGGTCTCCTTTCTTGGATACCCTGATTATTTCCTAATACTATTACTCGAACATCAATTAATGAAAAATCAGTTAAACATATTTTATCAAAATGTTAGAGCAATGAGAACCATAACAAACGAAATATATCTTTTTATCCTTAATTCAAATTTCGATGTAATCATTTTCACAGAGACTTGGCTTAATAGTGGAGTATCGAACAATGAGATAATCGATGATAGAGATTGTGTATTTCGTAGGGATCACGAATCCAGTAATTCTAGCAAATTGGATGGAGTTTTAATAGCAGTGTTAAAAAAATTCAAATGTTATAGGGTTAGTTCATGGGAAAACAACTGTGAGGATATCTGGGTTAATGTAATCTTGAATTCAAAATGTGTTCCTATTTGTGCCGTCGCCACTTAACTATAATATTCTTGAGGAGTTTACGCAAAACGTTAAACACGTCGTAGTTAACGAACAATCACATACTTTAGTTATTGGTGACTTTAATATCTCGTCGTTGAAATGGGATTCTGATAATCATAATAGTTGTGAAGTGATTCCATGCAATAGCGGTGCGGCAGTCTCTATTAACAATGATTTAATGGCTTAATGCCATTGCATGCATTGCATGAATTTATCTTAATTTAATCGCGTTAGTAATGTGTACGGTAAGATATTGTATCTTGTTTTTAGTACATCTAATAATACTGATGGCAAGCCAAGTAATTTTTTTTGAATATTCGGTGTATAATTTTCATCCACCTTTAGAAATTGATTTCGGCATAGAGTATTGTATAGTTGGCGATTCTTTATTAGTTGCGAATAATTTAATAAAGCATGACCTTAGAAACGCTGATTAAGCATTAATCTTAACTTTTAAATTAACTTTTAAATTTAAAATTAACTTCTTGCAGACATAGACTGGGAGTCTTTATTTAGTAAATTTGATAATATAAATGACATGACTAATATTTTTTACTTACAATTACGAAATCAAGAGCACTGGTGACTGAATAATATATTAAAACATAGCAGACTGTCTAGAACTATTAGCAATTAATTTCCAGAATGTATTATTAAAAAATACTCTATTATTATTATTAAAAAATACACTAGTACAATAATTTCGGGAAGGTGGACAGAAATACGTTATATGTGTAGCTGGATATTGATATCTATCTCTACTGTGTTTATATTTTCCCAGTATAAGTCCCAGGTTAGGAGGTGGTTCAGACGAAATACTACCCGGGTGCTGAGTATTCAGCAGCTCCAAGAAGTAACTTCTCCACCTCTCCTTCACAGAAGCATGACTACAAAGCAGCTTGCCCTGGGAATCTCTGACGCAAAGACATTTTGTGATATCTTGCGTCGTCTATATATATATATATATATATATATATATATATATATATATATATATATATATATATATATATATATATATATATATATATATATATATATATATATATATATATATATATATATATATATATATATATATATATATATATATATATATATATATATATATATATATATATATATATATATATATATATATATATATATATATATATATATATATATATGATTTCCAGACGGAAACTCCGCGTTGCAACATGGAATATTGGCTCTCTAACCGGACGATGCAGAGAACTCGCAGATGTACTCATTAGACGTCGGGTCGAGTGTGCTTTCCTTCAGGAAACTCGCTGGAAGGGCAATAAGTCTCGTAACATCGGGCAGGGTTACCGCCTTATATACACTGAGTCACCTACAAGCAAAAACGGTGTGGCGGTAGCGCTTTCTGAAGAGCTTCAGAATGGGCTTCTTGAAGTTGACCGTCGCTGCGACCGCTTGATGCGGATAAAGGTACTGATCGAGGGCGTTATCACAAACTTAATCAGTGCTTATGCTCCCCAGGCGGGTTGTAGCGCGGCTGAAAAGGAGACTTTCTGGGAGCTGTATGACGAGATCCTACTCGCTATACCGTCTACCGAAGCAATCTTAGTTGGGGGGGACTTGAACGGTCACGTGGGTAGTGACGCTGAGGTGTATGAACGTGTTCACGGGGGTTTTGGATATGGTCTTCGCAATGCAGAGGGAGAAAATATTCTAAGAACCTGCATTGCGTCTGATCTGGCCATCTTGAACACTTTCTTCCAGAAGGAACCTCAGCACCTTACAACGTATAAGAACGGGTCCCACTCAACTGAAATTGATTATTTGCTGACTAGACGGTGTCATATAGGCAGGGTGACCAACTATAAGGTCATTCCCGGCGAAAGCCTGACAGCCCAACATCGCCTCCTTGTCATGGACTATAATGTTACTCCGAAACAGAAAGTAGCTGAGAAATGCAAGCCTAGGATTAAGTGGTGGTTGTTGAATGGGCCCATGCAGACCGACTTCTTGGCGGAGGTGGAGAGTCAAATTCTACTGACTAACACCGAGACCGCTCAGACTGCATGGGATTGAGCTCATTCAGCAATCATTGCAGCGGGTAAGCGAGTTCTTGGTGTTACTAAGCGTGGGCGTGTAATCGACAGGGAGACATGGTGGTGGAATGACCTGCCTGACCTGCACCTGTGCAGGGGGTGATTCAGGAAAAAAAGGCTGCGTTTAAAGAGTGGCAGCATTCCAACTCTCCTGAAGACAGACTGGAGTACATAGCAGCGAAATGGGTCAGTAAAAGAGCTGTAGCCAGAGCCCGCAGAGAAAGTTGGTCGCCATTGTACGATAAACTTGAAACTGTGGAGGGGCAGAACCTCACATACAAACTGGCTCGTGCTCGAGATAAGGCGACGCAGGGTATTACAAAATGTCTTTGTGTCAGAGATTCTCGGGGCACGTTGCTTTGTAGTCATGCCTCTGTGAAGGAGAGATGGAGAAGCTACTTTAAGGAGCTACTGAACACTCAACAGTCTTGTAGTCTTCCTCCTGAATTATCTCCTAACCTCGGACTTGTTGCTCCAATAACCCGTGACGAAACTCGTAATTGTCGCCATTTTTGCCCTCAGAACATATATATATATATATATATATATATATATATATATATATATATATATATATATATATATATATATATATATATATATATATATATATATATATATATATATATATATATATATATATATATATATATATATATATATATTTTGATATGTAATGTTATATCCGGGCGATTATGGTGAACTGTTCGATCTGTAATTATTGTTCTATCCCAATAGAGTTTATATTAAGCGGGATCTATCTTCGGTCTAATGTGGGACGGTGTCATTTATTAAATTAAATTTCTTAGCTAAATATTGATGAACAATGCATGCTACCTGACGATGACGATTATGACGATGCTTATAATCCGTCTGTGTAATAGACTTACAAGCTCCTGTTATGTGTTGTATTGTTTCGCTAGCCCCATGTCAGTGTCTACATTGGTCTATTTGGGTGTCACGAATGATGTGTTTTCTATAATTACGGGTTTCTACTATTTGATCTTGTAATGCTTACATAATTCCCTCCGTTTCTGGAAATAGTTCGCCTTTCTTTAACCATGCGTTCGACGCAATTTTGTCGACGATCGGGTTAAGAAGATCATCACGGTGTCTTCCGTGAAGGGATTTGGCTTGCCATACATTCAGTTTCTGTTCTAATGTTATAATTTTTTCGTTTTGCTGTTATTGTTCGTTTTGCAAGTTCAAAGGAGTATAGTTTAAATCGGCTTTTACAACTGCTTTATGGAATATTGATTTTTGTGCGCGATCGTGAAAGAATTTTCTAAGTGATATTATTTGTTTATTATGCAAATTTTTAATGTCTATCAGACCTCTTCCCCCTTCATGTTTAGGTTTTATTAATCTTTGAATGCAAGAACGTGGATGATGCTTTCTAAATTTAGTCATAAGTGTATTGATTGTTCGTTGTAAATTTTGTAAATTAGACTGTGACCAACGTATGATGCCAAAAGAATAGGTGAGTATTGGGACTACAAATGTATTTATTGCTTTTATAGTGTTTCGAGAAATAAGATTTGTATTAAGAATTGAAGTTAATCTTTGTTTAAACTTTTGACTGATTTCTACTTTAGTTTGTTTTTGATGTATTTGTCTAGTTTGTTGATATCCTAAATATCTGTATCCGGTATCATTATCAATATCCTCAATTTCTTCTCCTGTTTGTAACTCATATGCATTACGTTCTGTTCGCCCACGACGTACTGATTGTATTTTACATTTATCTACCCCTAATTCCATTTTAAAATCTTAAAAAGCTTGTGTAATATCTGCTAACTTTTTTATACCTTGAAAATTTGATGAATAAAGCTTAATATCGTCCATATAGATTAAATATTGTGTATCTCTACTTTGATATTATATCCTTTTCCACTTTTATTGAGCATATGAGACAATGGATTTATTGATAGGCAAAACCAAAGAGGACTCAAAGAGTTCCCCTGGAATATGCCTCTACGTATAGGAATCGGGTCGGTTTCTGCCATGTGACCTTTATTATTTATTTTTAATTTCGTAGTCCAATTTTGCATATTAAATTTCAGAAAATCTATTATGGCTGGATTTATTTTATAGAGATTTAATATATGCAAAAGCCAAGAATGTGGCACAGAATCGAATGTCTTCTTGTAGTCTATGTACATATTGTATATATTTTTCTTTTTTGTGCGAGCTTGCTTGGAAGCTACTAAATCGATGATTAGTTGTTCTTTACATCCTTGAATATGCCTTCGGCATCCTTTTTGCTGTTCAGTTAATATACTATTAGTATCGATATGTTTATAAATCAGTTCTGCAATACATGATGTAATAATTTTGTATATAGTTTGTAAACAAGTTATTGGTCTGTATTTAGCTGGATTTCGGCTGTCAGTTGGATCCTTAGAAAGCATATATGTTATTCCCTTAAGTCAAAAATTGTGGCATTGTGTTAGGTGATTTTATAAAGGAATTGTAATGTTTAAGTAAGTGTACGTACAAACTGGAAAGTTTTTTATACCAGTAATTATGGATTCGATCTGACCCAGTAGCCTTCCAATTGTGAGTTTTATTGATAATAAGTTTTAACAAATTATCATCTATTGTATTAAACTCCATCAGAGGTATTTCCTCACATAAGAGATTCTGTTCGTCTACCCAATTATTTTGTGTATTTTTCAACTGGCACTGACCAAATTAAAGACCAGAAATTGTGAAGTTCTGATGCAGTAGGCGACTCAGTGTTTTTATTTTGAGCATTATTACTATTAACTTCACTTAAGTTTTTATAAAATAGTTTTTCGTTAGCAGTAAATTGCTTATTTTGCTCTTTTCTCCGTCCTGTTTGTGTGTATCTACGTAATCGGTTTGCTAATGCGCTAAGTTTTTGTTTGAGCGTATCCAAAAATTCTGTAAGTTGTATATTTTCTGTTTCATGCTGCGTATGTATTTTGTAATTCAGTTTTATTTTATTTATATGTAATTGTAAGTTGTGATTTCGATTTCCATATATGTATTCTGTAATTCTACCAATTTTAACTCTAAGGTCTTTAATTCTATCTTCCAATCTTATTTGCCACTTTGGAGCATTTTATTTTCTTAATATTCGCTTTTGATCTGGTTTTTTTTAGTACCATTGTGGGCTGCTGCCGTAAATGCTGAGCAATATAAAAAAAAGTGTATGTAGCGTATCAAAATCAATATCAGTTTGTAAGTGTTTTGGTAATATTGTAAAATTTATAAAGTCAACTATTGCACGGAATTTTTTACTACATTTTTATTTTGGTATATAGGGTCGTTGCGTTGGTGATATATTACTAAAATCTGTATAGGATTGGTTAAAAGTAGTGTCTATTGAAGTTTTGTCTTCACCTGTAAGCTGATATTTTCTGTTTTGGTTCGTTACAGTATCATTTGCCTTTTGTCCATTGTTATTACTTAATATTTTGTTTTGGGTTTCAGAATGTAAAATAGATTCTTTTGCATTTGATAACTGGGACATTAATATTGTATTATTTGGTGTTGAATTGATTTCGTTGTTATATTCCTATCGTTAATATATGATTCTATTTATTTTCTAATTTCTATTAATCGCTGTGGTTTAATCAATCTATTATTTACAATAACTCTTCTCTGATCTGCTATTCTCTGAACCGAGACGTCAAAAATACTCGGACATTTAGCCGTTCCTTCCTGATGTAATTGTGATCTATAAGCTGTCATGTTTTTTTCAAGATTAGTTATATGACCTCATTATGGTTTCATTTATATCATTCGTTCACATACGTCGTTGAATCTGAGTTAGTTGACAAGAAACCTCAGATGGAATTTCTTTCTGCAGTAGCGGTCTGACTTTTTCTTTAATTTCCTGAATGTTATGTACTACACATAACTAGAAATAAATACCTAAACATATTAGCTCTACGTTGGTCGCCTATTATTTGTTTAGAAACTTGCATATATGGGAACTTTACGTAGAATTTTACGTGTAATGGTGTAAGATAAGCGTTAATATTTGTGGTTTCTAATGATGTGAGAATGAAATACGTGCGTACGATGAATATGTTCATTTCAACTGACCATTTTTTCCGAGTACGCATGGTAACTGTGGCGGGCGCAGGCATATCGTCTATATAAGGACTCTGCACAACGTCCACAGTGGAATGGATTGATGAAGCAGACGATGATGATGTTGATGGGATGTAAAGTGATGACGTAGGTGAGTGACAAAATGTAGGATGTGGCGATGATGATGAATATGATAATAATTCGGCGGTAACATATTCTTCGACTGGAGTCCGCCTGTTCAACCCCTCGTCGCCGATGGTTTGCATGCTGTGACACCCAGCATCGGCTCCAGGTGCGCCCCGGCGATCCCCGGGAAGCGGCCGTAAATTATACACTCTTTTTTCCATTTTGTTCATAAAAAGGGGTTTGGGAATTATTAGTTTAGGAAGATAGTTTAGTCCAGATTTTATTGGCATTTGTAAATAGTGTCTAATATGCGAATTATCAAGGTCACTTGGCAAGATGTCACATGACAGTTGCCTAACATAAATTGAACCTATAATGCCAAAAAAGTCCTAGTGTATGTGTGAAAAAAATAATATAGATCATATATGCATACATATACGACAATGTAATATGTGAACTCTTGATATATATAACAGCTTCGCTTCGCTTTATACGCGTACATATTCTGAATTACTTCGCGGTTTTAAATAAAACTTTTTTTATTATACAAATATTACGCCTGGGGACGATATAAGGCATAATTGATTTCGTAGACTGGAATAACTGATCGAGAACTATAAAAGAACTGCTATGGTATAATGATTTACTAAATATATAAAAAAATCTTAGGTCTGCAACATCTCAAGTGGAACTCTAAGAGAATAGCTAATTTATAAAGAAAACATAAATGGCGCCTTAGTAAATTTTAAATTTTGTTAACAAGATGAGCGTTTTTCAATGACATAAAAATGTCTGCCACATTCCATACCAACCATTCTTAATAAAAATAAAATCATAAAGTCTACCCAAACAAGTTGCGGACACCAACTAGTATGTACACATATATATGTATATAGGAGGAGGTTGTCTCTATCGCATAAATTCTGGGAGCTCACTCACAGTCGCATTTGAGAGCGAGAGTGAACGGACGATATGAGTGTATTAAACAAAGTTTGCTTAGTTACCGGAGCCGCGACCGGTATAGGGTCTGGTATTGCGCGCGCTTTATTAGAAAAAGGAGCAAAGGTATATTATATAGAGCCAAACGAGAATATTTTCAAAATATTACTTAAGTGTTCGTAAATACATTTTTTTAATGTTATAGCATGTAGCCGTATTGGATACAAATGTTGAGAAAGGAATGGCGTTAGAAAAGGAATTAAACGCCAAACATGGTGATAAAAAATTGAAGTTTTTTAAGTGTGATGTGACTACGGACGAGCTGCATAAAGCCTTTAACGAAACTGTTAAACAGTTTGGGTATATCGATATTTTAATAAATAATGCCGGCATTATGAATGACCATCCCACTATGTATGAAAAGGAGATAGCTATTAATGTGGTAAGTTAAATTCTCCATAACAATTTAATATTCTAGAATATTAGCAATATTTTTTATTTATTTTTTACTCATGAGGTATTTATTTATATGACAAAATCGACAACTTACTTCATTCTCCTCTTTTTACAATTCTAAAAGAGCGTGTTAGAAACCAGAATCTAACGACACATTTCGTCTACTAACAAAAAATATTAAAATTAATAAAATTGTTTAAAGTGAAGTAAGATGGAACTCTCAATTTTTGTATGTTCTTAACTAATAAGAGTAACACCTAAATGGTGTTGTTTTAAAATATATACTTTTCTAGACAAAGTACTAAAATTATGAATACTTACTATTTTCTTATGAATATGATATTCATAAGAAAATTCTTTATATTTGGATTAATTTAAGCCCATATTATTAGGAACTGCAATTAACATGAATATATACGAAAACAGCCTATCTAGTCTATTTACGTAATGTATCTAATACTAAGAATATAACACTAAGATAGCTATATAAGATTAAGTAGTATATATAACTGAATTGAGTAATAAATTTTTTTATTTATTATGAATCTTATTATAATTTTTATGCTTATGAAATTTATACAATAGTAAATTTATAATAATCGCTGTTATATTTTATAATAAACACTTGCATTACTGAGTGACTAACGAGCAGCGCAAAGACAAGATTACGTAGCGTAAAAATCTGATATGGCATGTATTGGTCATTTCGTGCGATTTCAAAGACGATTAGAATACGAAAATGGGTTTTTACACTGTATAAGGAAATCAAACTGCCACTCGTCTAGTTTGTCAGTCATCGTTTCGCTTAAATTTGGATATATATATATATATATATATATATATATATATATATATATATATATATATATATATATATATATATAATATATATATATATATATATATATATATATATATATATATATATATATATATATATATATATATATATATATATATATATATATATATATATATATATATATATATATATATATATATATATATATATATCCAAATTTAGATTTGTTGTAGAATTATTAATGATTTTATTTTTTTACTTTCATATAAATGCTTTGTTTTATATCATAATGGGATTTTTTTTCTAAATAGATTAATTTCTTGCCCTCTTATATATTAATTATAAAGAGGAAAGATTTGTTTGTTTGTTTTAAAGCGATATGGTTAAAGCTGCGTAAAAATGATATGGTGGCAGAATTTTACCTCTAAATAAAAGTCCACGAGAGCAAATGTATGTGTCCCAAGAAACTATTTTATTCCTTATTCAAATATATATTAAGTACATATCTAACATAGTGTACTTTATGTAGGTAGATCGAAATGGCTGTTTATAGTACATCAATAAAATTGATATTTTATAAGATATCAGTTTTAGCATACGGGAGCGAAGTTATCTTGGCGTCGTGCGTCACGAGGCGCTTGTATATCTACTATGTCTACTATGTATATTTTAAAGCGCGTTGATTTCAGAAATTACTGGAGGATACATCGAAGAATTAGAATATTTATTAGAATTACAATTAGAATTTTAAATAATACGCGATTCTTTTGTATGAAAAACAGGAGTACCGCTAGTAGACCCGCTGGGTCTAGAAAGTACTATTAATACACAGAGCCTTAAATTAAAGGTTAGGAAATCTACCTATTGAAGCTACATATATAATAAATATATCACAATATATACTATTTCTTAATATAAATACACTAAAATATGAATTTAAGAAAAGGTGGTTATATGCATATGTTATGTGATATCCTATTGAATTTATATATAAATTAAAATTGAATTATTCATGCTGTTACTCTTACCGATACATTTAGGTTATACAATCGTGATAAGGGTAACAATTGTCTTTTTATTTGAAACTTTTGCGTTCTATAAAATTACAGACCTACATTGTATAGGTAAAAATATTGTAATGTTATAAAATCGATATATATATATATATATATATATATATATATATATATATATATATATATATATATATATATATATATATATATATATATATATATATATATATGTATATATATATATATATATATATATATATATATATATATATATATATGTATATATATATATATATATATATATATATATATATATATATATATATATATATATATATATATATATAATATATATATATATATATATATATATATATATATATATATATATATATATATATATATATATATATATATATATATATATATATATATATATATATATATATATATATATATATATATGAAAATCGAAATTGTATATGAAGTCGAAGATGGAAGGCTTGCTCGTAGAGATACCTGTCAGCCCTATTTAGGGCTGCAACCATCCACCACGAGCACTATACGGGCGCACAATGCTAGGGTGTCCCCTCAAAGCGACGCGCACCAGTGCGTCCCCGCTGGTGTGAGAAGTTGCGACGAATGCGGAGTTGGGGACCGCCACCCGACACGCCATGTCCAAAACGGACGGAGGGAAGTGTAGAACGGAGCTACAAACGCGTGGATTATTAGAACTAATTAATAAGGATAGAACAGAAGATGAATGGGTGCTATAGGAAGTCTAGAATGTGGTAACTCTGCGGGAGCGGATAGAGTTACTACTGAGATGATTAAATATGGTGGGCCTCGCATCTTGGTCTTTTTCTGGTTTTTATGCAATTTGTGCTGGAAATCGGGGGAGGTCCCAGATGATTGGCAAGGTGCAGTCATCGTGCCTTTGTATAAAGGCAAAGGTTTACAGATAGACTGTGCAAGCTATAGGGCTATCAGTTTTATTAGCTTAGGTGGCTATGTGTATGCAAAAATTTTTGCGAGAAGAATTTAAGAAACATCCGATAGGTTGTTGTGGGAGGCCCAAGGAGGATTTAGACCTGGAAGAGGATGCATGGATTTACCCTCCGCATGATCACGGAGAAGTTTTTGGCTGTAAAGCCCCGGTACAGTGTAAGCGGACCCTTGCTGCAGGCTATAAAGTCTCTTTATCACTAAGCCTGTGTGCGAGTAGGAGCTGGCATGTCGCCTTGGTTTGGCATCCAATCAGGTGTCAAACAGGGATGCGCCATGTCAGCTTAGCTGTTCAATTTGTATCAGGATAGCTGTCTCCAAGGAGTGAAACAAAGTGACATGGTAGTGAAAATGGGTGACTTTAAGATAAATACGCAGATGATGCAGTGCAATGCGAGTTGCAGGCATTGGTGACCATTTTGAAAGGTGGGTGTGAAAATAAAGCATTTTGCTGCCGGTTACCGAATGAGCGGTGCCTTAGCTGCATTTTTGAGATGGCAAAACGTCAGTGTAGCTGCACGGTTGGCCGTACACAATGCAGTTCTGGTGTTGACGCTGTTATATGGCAGTGAAACGTGGGTTTTTCAGAATGAGATGCTGGGGAGCTGCCATCTCTTCGGGGGATATGCAGAGTCAATTTAACTAACCGAATTCGCCACGAAGAGATACATAGAAAGGTACCTGCTAGGATGTTTTAGTAAGAATGAAGAAGAAAGTGCGCAGGTGGTTTGGGCACGTCGAGAGAATGAGTGATAACAATGGTAAAAAAGATATATGACAATGACATGAAAAAAGATATATGACAATGACATATGACAAAAGTGAATGGTAAGAGAGGTAAGTGGAGACCTCGATTGACCTTCGAAAAGTGTCGAAGATACTGGAGGAAAGTAACGTAAAAAGCATGAGGAATGAGAAAAGCATGAGGTTTGGCGCTCCGTTGTTGGTCTGGTTTCCCCAATAAAAGAAAGTGAAGATATGTATGTATGTATGTATGTGTAAGTAAATAACAAAATATTTTTTAAATATAATAAATTCTGTACATAGAAAAGTTTAAAGCAATTGTAATTCGATCGGTTAATAAATACATGGATAAATAGAAACTAAAAACCTATCGGAACAATTTTAGTCTGTTTTTTAATTGTCCAAAAACTACTGGATAGACATTAATGAAATTTGGTATGGTTATATTTTAGTTTAGTCAGTATCGTAGGTAAGGGAGAACAAAAATAAACACGTTTTACATGACTTGGATAATTCGCAATCAAAACTAAATTATTAATTAATTTTAAGAAAATTGTAGACTTTATTTTAATATAAATATTTATGTTAATAGCCAATGCTTAAAATTACATTATTTTATTATATATATCAAGAGGCGGAAGTGGGGAACGGAGTGTCTTAACACAAGTTTTCCTTGTGGTAGTATACTGATTCACAGTATACTGATGTATAGTGTAACTTTGTATAACATGAAATTTTATATAACAACGAAACAATCGCAAGTCAGTTTACTTAAGCCGCGAATATCTTTGTAATATCGATTTTAAGCATGTTTAATTTTTTGTTGAGCAATTGAGCAATATTTAACAAAAAGAAATTATTTATGCTAAAAGCCTTAAACCTTATTTATGCTAAAAGCTCTATAGAAACTTCCCAATTAGTCAACAGAGTACAACGTAGGCATTATCAGACTTCGGTGATGGCTTGGTGTCTTGGTGTTAGCTGTGAAGAAGTGACTGAGCCATATTTTTGTGAAAAATATCCCAAAAAAATAGGCACAAGTGTATCAAAATACAGTAGTTAGTTAGCAGGTAGTTAGTTAACAACACTATGTTTAATAACCAAGAATGGTCCTTTTATGATTAATTTTAGCTAATAAGGCTTGCTCTAAACGCTATCATAAATTGGAGTCCTTAAAACTATGCATAAGATTGACAATGCAGAATTTTCCCATATAAAGATTGCGTGCTGCTATTTATAACCGGCCTCAATGTTGAAAGGACTACATTGCAGCAAATAGAAACTTTTAACTATTTTTAATGGTTTTATGTCAATTAGCTGTAATAGTACTAAATGTTACGTTTTATATATATATATATATATATATATATATATATATATATATATATATATATATATATATATATATATATATATATATATATATATATATATATATATATATATATATATATATATATATATATATATATATATATATATATACCTTCCAACGGCTTAATAATTATATATAAGTGTGTATAATAATTATGGTGCAACGTTGTTTTTATAATGTAAGTGTAAATAATAATGATATTACCATCGATGTCCTATTGATTTTATAATAATTGTTTTTTTAAAAGAAAATATCAACGAATTTTTTTTTTAATTCAATATACATAAAAACATTAATTAATAATTATTAATGCCTGCTCCGCTACGAATAGGATATAGTGTACGAGTAAAATAGATAGTAGAATTCACATTTAAAAATTAATTACAGGAAAAAACTGTCTAAAAATGCTTTAAAAAGGCAGGAAAAAATTGTCGAAAAATCCTTTTTTTATTTATACAAAGTTTCTACTCTATGCGATATAAAGCGACAAACTTTACCTTATTCCATTAATTGATATTTTTAATAATTGTTGTTGTTACAGACAGCCTTGATAACTGGTTCACTCAAAGCTTACACTTTAATGCAAAAAGACAAAGGCGGGAAGGGAGGTACTATAATCAACATTTCTTCTATAGTAGGATTGTTCCAGTCTCATATTTTGCCTATATACAGCGCTACTAAGAGCGCCGTTCTACAATTTAGCAATTGTCTTGGAGTAAGTGAAATATTTTTACATTTGTTTCTGTAAATCTATTTTTATATGTAATATATTTTTTTTAAATTTCACTATATATAGCGAATATATATATATATATATATATATATATATATATATATATATATATATATATATATATATATATATATATATATATATATATACTGATTAATATCACAAATATGTCAGTGAATTCAACTAAGACCGGTGTGTAACATTGAAACTATTAACGAGCCTTCAGTAGCAGTAGCTCTAGTTATATAAGGTAGTATATCAATCCACATTCAACCTTAACTACAGCCACATTTTTATATAAAACTTTCTTTTTGTTGTTCTTAATACTTCAAAAAAGTTTTAATTTTAATTACCTATTATGTGAAGTTTGACTACTCTATATAAATGTTATTAACTCAAAAATAAAAAATAAAATTTTAAATAAAATTCTTACAAATATAAGTGTTCGTTACAAAATCAAAGGCTATTTGACATTTGCTATGTATGACGCAAGCGGATACTAACCATCAGACAGGCAACAGGCAGACCGAATAGTGTGAAATTAATCATGCCTAGATTGAAAATATATATTTTACTAAATTTTTTTAATACATAGAGATTTTTTAATACATAGAGCAGTAACGTTTTTTAACCCACTTTGTAAGTAAATTGTACTATACTAGCTAAGCTATAAATAGCGTACACGATACAAACTGTACCTTGTAGTTATAGACTTTGAACAGAATTACACCATGCCATTGATTGAATCGAGTAACTACTCGATTCATGCCATTACCAACTGGTAATGGCGTCGGAACGACGATTAATATATCATTGCTTTGTCCATGAATTTTGATAATTTAACGTTTGGCTAGCTAAATCTTTAAATAAAGATAAAGCTAAAGATCTAGGCAAATTTATATATGTATGTATGTATTTATGATAGGAGCACAATCGAATAGATTAAGGTTAGAAATGAATAGGAAAGTCTAAGATATAAATATAATAAAATCTTTTATTCGGCAAGACAAGAATTAGGTGAACGCAATGGGCTAACACCTACAAAACAACTGGCTAACTCTATGGGAATATTGTATCCCTTTAGCTTCAAAATGGTGCACCCTAAATCACGACTGGTCACCAACACTCTTAAAATTTTATCTAAATGCGTTCCAAATACTCTTCAAGATCAAAGTAGTTTGGTAAGTTGGGGTAAAGCCACCGAAAAATCTTGCTACATTTGTAAGGAGGCAGTAGGAACAGCTGAGCACTTGCTGGTAGGGAGTAGGTACTCAAAAATAAAATCACTATTAGTGTTTTAACATTATCCTGCATGTTACATTGTACTACGACAAAAAAATATAGAATAAACGCAAAGTTTAGTTTTGCGTGCAATCCACTATTATTTTATTAATATATAAATTATATTAAAAGCAATTAAGACTAACCTTGTAATTATTATTTACAATGTAATAAAAAAAACACGGCAAAACAGAGATGACTGCTGCCAAAAAAAGTGATAATTATTTTAAAATTATATACAGCGGCAGACATTTTCACTTTTAATGTTTCTATTTTTTCAATTCTTGAAAGGCGGAAATCGGGAAACGGAACGGTCCAGGAAATAGCGTGAAATATCACATCTGACGGCCCGTTTTGTGATTTTCGCGGCACATGTATTTCTAAATTTATTATTATGTAGTAAAAATATGAATAATTAATGTTCCTATTATGTGTGTGTATATATATATATATATATATATATATATATATATATATATATATATATATATATATATATATATATATATATATATATATATATATATATATATATATATATATATATATATATATATATATATATATATATATATATATATATATATATATATATATATATATATATATATATATATATATATATATATATATATATATATATATATATATATATATATATATATATATATATATATAATAAGAATGTAAAGGTGTAGTAGTGGCTGTAAATCGAACATTGAACGAGGAGTAAGCGAAGTTAGTTATTCTATAAGGCACACGGATGGATGAGATGGAGTCATATTTCAAATATATTGCTATGAATGAATGCAGATCGTATACGATATGCAAATCGGCAACGTCCTACATTTATTTTAGTAGTTTACACCATTGGTGCTTATTTATAACTGCAGCACATGTAGTATAGCACAGCATATGTAGTATTAATGTAGGCTTACTTATTAGGCTCAAAATGGAAAAAGAAATTAGACACCTATGACATTTTATGCCAAATATTTATACATTTTCTGTTATAAATATCTATGTTGGGACAAAATATAACAAAATATGATTTATATCAGCTTCTTTCTATTAAGACGTATAAATTTGCTCCCATATTAAAAGAGGAAGGTCGAAAGGAAACTAGTATCAACGTTCCGTACCTCACCTGAATTTGATGTATTTTATGTAGAGCGGCGGAATTTACCAACTAGATAGGTAAATATAAAATACATCTACCTCCACATTAATCGCTTATGACAATTTAATGATTCATAATTGCATTAAAAACAAACGATTTCAATTCTACCGTTAAATTGATAAGTAAGAGATAATTTGTAAAGTTAAATAGGTTCAATAGGCAATTATCTTGATATTGTTATCTTGAGTTTGGACAGGACACAATTTGCGAGTTTTTCATACGTCATAGCGTTGTATATTCTTTTCCTTCGATTTCCCCTTACGGTGAGTTACATTGCAGCATTGAATTCCGCTCCTTATTATGTAATGGTTTGAATTCGGATGGAAAGCTATATATAAAATTTGATGAATTTAAAACAAAAAAAAAATAGGAGATTCTCACACTTATAAATTTGTCGGAGTTTGGCTATTAGCATGCGGAGATATACAAGAACAGACAGAAATACGATAAAAATATATCACCAAATATATTCACCCACTTGGCATTGATGGCAGCTAGCCATCCAATATATATTTTTTAATTTTTTACAAAATATTATTTTCTTTAGAGTGGAATATCACTTTAAACAATGGTAATATATATTAACAAGCCTTCATATTCTGCGTGTTTAAATGATCTTGAAATCCTCACGTTTTGTAACAGTAGACTTTGATACTTTGGAGTTAGTGAATATTATAAATATTAATACTTGTTTTTAAATATACTTTGCCTTAAATGCCGTGTTATGTACGTGTGTTACTGAAATTAATAAATTAATAAATTAATCTCGTTTTGGCATATAAGAGTAGGTCATAATTTTCGCAATAGCAATTTAAGAACGAAACAACTTTTGCTAGCCTTTAAATATTATCATTGCAAAATTGAGATACATTATTAGAATTAAATGGATTAGTATAATTTAGACTAACAACCATTTATATTATGTAGGTAATTGTTATTGTAATTGTATGTGTATATAAAAAACTACACCTTTATTGGCTTGCGTGGATAAATAAATAAAACTAGAGAAATTGGCTAGAATGAGAATATGAAAATAAGAGAATATATATGTTTATATATATATATATATATATATATATATATATATATATATATATATATATATATATATATATATATATATATATATATATATATATATATATATATATATATATATATATATCATCATACGAAAAGTGGTCAAAGTTATAAAAAGATCAGAACTACTATACTTTTTTATATAACTAAATGCATCTTGTGTTCGCTAATGCATGTATCTCGGGCTTCCTGTAAAACTGGATAGGAGAGTAACTAAACGACCTAAATTATTAACATTTCCTTCTACACGCAAAGCACCTTGTAGGTGAATATAGATTTCGGCTCCAAATTGATTTTGATTATTTTTTATAAATGATAATCGCTCAGTTTCAATTTTCGAATACATATCAACCCAAAATCCTCATTAGATTATGTATATTTGGCCTGGTTTTTAAAAGTCTGCATAAAGTTTCCCTCAGATACAATATTCGCACTGGATGAAGTCATCTGAAAAGCATTGTTGTAAAATCTTACAGCGTTTAAGAATAATTTTGTTTGAACGTGATTAAAAAATAATTTATGTTCCCGAGTTCTCTCGAAAGCGTACAAAACCAAAACATTTTTTACTAAAGTGGCAGCTAAATTTCTAACATTAACCAAATAAATTTCCAAGTTTTATGACATAATGACAAATAATAAAAACTACTATAATAAAAAAAAGTCCTTTCTGCTCTCATTCAAATAGTTAAAAAAATCTGTTACGGTGCAACAACCTTTATTTATTATTCTTAGCAGTCGTATAGATAAACTATGGAAGTAAACAAACATGGTGTGAGGATGAGTAGCGTAACAAAGCGTTATCTCAAATCGTTTTGATAACTTATCAAATTGTCTTGTAAATATATCATAATGAATGAATAAATATTTACTATGTGAATGTTGAAATAAATGTAAAGAGATATATTATATAGTGATAAAATATTATAATTAAACATTTAAAAATAATAATTTCAATTTTAGTTTTTCATTTATGTCATATTATGATGCATGGCCGTCGTGGCGCAGCGGTACGGTTGTGAGTTCAATTCCAACTTTGGGAGAATAATTAATTCCATTTCGTCGCTCTGGTAACAAGACAAACCGGCGACGTTGAGTTCCAAAACTAAGCGTAATGTCCCGAGAGGGAAAGCCGACACCGGAGTGTCTTACCACCAGGTTATCTGCTTACCCTCCTGTTGCATACAGGGTACAGCGTAAAGCTAAAGAAAAAAGAAAAAAGCATATCGCCTTAGTCAATGGATGCTAAATTCATAAGGAAGATAAAACGATAAATTAATTCTGTGTCAATTATGTCTTTGATATTGAATATATTTGATTTTATTGCAGAAAGAAAAATGTTTTGATAGAACAGGTGTACGAGTGATAACAGTTTGCTTTGGTATCACCACAACAAATCTGATTGCTGGTAGAGTTGGATGCTTGGAAGAAGAACTCGAGGACGAATTGGCAATTGCCATGCCACATTTCACACATCAGACGTAAGTAGCACAGCACGTACTTATACGCCTTAATATTGCACGCTCCAGTCTATCAGTCAAGCGTATAATTGTCAACAATGAATAATTATAAAACTGTGAATCACTACTTAAAAAAATCTTGCTAATGCTCTTGCTTGCTAAAAAACCGGTGGTAATGTTTTTGACGTTTAAAATATTAATCCCCGTAAGGTTAAAGGTAACCCTAGTATAGGTTATTTAGTATGTACAATTATTGTGCGTATTTACACTTTTTTCCACTGTCCGAGCTTCTCTGTCTTCCTTATAGTAATTATTCTACTAGCGCTTTCTTTATAAAATACAAGACGTACAATCAACGTACAAATTATTTAATTGTAAACTGACCTGGTCAGGTCATTCGTATTACTTGTGTCTTTATAGATATTTATTTTTCATGGGGCTGCCAACTAAAAAGCTTTTCTAGTATTTCGTGTTTCCTTAAAACTACATGAAACACAAAAGAAAACATTATGACACTAGATCCACATTTCAAAACTAATTTACAACGTTTCTTTATGCATTGCAGCGTGGAATCGGCAGTCCAAGGACTTCTTACTGCATTGGAAAGCGGCTCCAGCGGAAGCACCTGGCTCGTTACGTCGAACAGGCCAGCAGAAGATATTACTAATAATGTAGTTAAGGCACACGAATTGTTGAGTCAGGGTGTTTATAATTGAGTATATTTTTAAGGGCATAAGCCAAAGGGTAGCATATTAAGTTCTACGTCTATGGGCTATTGTTTATGTTAATAGGTGCTTATTTTTTTTATTTGATAAATATATTGTATAATTTATTTGTATATATGTATTATTATGTTAAAAAATGTATTAGTATATAAGTATTATGTTTCTTTCTTATTATGTTTCTCCTTGACGTTCTTATTGTAAGGCTATTGCACATAACTTACATAAATTACAGGTACTGTTGTTACCAGAATGAGAAAATGATAATAAATTTATTCCCCCGATTGAGAAACGAACCCCCGACAGTCACGCTTGTCATGTCAGACGCCATGCCGCTGTGGCACAACAGCCTAAAAACTACAACTGCCTAATAAAATGGATATTTTAGGAGAAAGTCAAAATAAAACATATTATCATGCAATAAATAATTTTATTTAAAAACTTCTTATATCACCATTACTTTCGCCTTGAATGATTTGAAATTAATATCTTTGCTTAATCTGCTATTTTCCTTCATTATTGTCTTCCAGGATTACACCTGATTTGGATAGTTAGTTCACTTCCATTATTATTGGAGACTTATTTTTATATTTGTTACAAGTTCTAATTAATTATCCACAAAGCTTAAAACGTCTTTAGTTTTATGATAAATACATATTAAAAAAACACTTTTTAATGAAACTTATAAAGAAAAAGTACGTCTGTAGCAATAAAGAACAATATAAAAAAAAATAAGAATGCATATTAGAATAAGAACGCGTTCAAGTATTTAACATACTAGTAGGTCGATGTTATCATAGAGAAGCAAACGTATGTATAACTTTATGGATAACAATGCTACTTGCGTAACGTAAGGAAACGTAATCCTGAATCAATGTACATTTTGGAAGACGATATCAACATTTCCTAAATTTGTTTCTAAAAACTTACCTTTAATATAACAAACCTTAAAAATTAACAAAATTTGTTTTAAACGTCCAAATCATTATCACTTACGTTATACAATTTTTACTGATAAAGAACACTTTATAAATTACAACTACACCTCGTTTAACACATATATATATATATATATATATATATATATATATATATATATATATATATATATATATATATATATATATATATATATGTATATATATATATATATATATATATATATATATATATATATATATATATATATATATATATATATATATATATATATATGTATATATATACATATATATATATATATATATATATGTATATATATATATATATATATATATATATATATATATATATATATATATATATATATATATATATATATATATATATATATATATATATATATATATATGTTTCAATTTAGACTCTATATAACTGGATTATACTTGCTTTTCTTATACGAAAAAAAAAAATGTAAAATTTATGAATAATATTCTTTTCTTACATATAAAATGTATTTTTATATATTTACATAAAACAATTGAAGATCATTTGGATAAACAGTAGATACCCGCTTATCCCGCCTTCAGTAATACGGGTTCGTCGTTCCAACCGATCAATCTTGTATATTAATGAAAATTTAGAGGTTTGATTGAAAGATACGAGTTTAAAGAAAAGGTGATCGGTAATTAATACAAATAAACATAGATTATTTAAAAAAAGTGTATTTTAGCACAGAACACGACATTTTTTAGTCCATAATATATTTAACTATTCGGATATCCGGTTTATTCCGATTACTTGAGTTTCTACTGCATTATTATCGTTTTTATGTAAGAAACAAGTAAGCACACAAGTATAATCTCAGCACATAATATTTTATTTATTACACAACTAACTTCATTTAATCGTTACCTTATTTTTTATACAACGAGGTGTTCCGTAGGATTTCGAGTCTACAAATTCACTAATAGTTAACATGTATTTATAGATTTCAATAATTTCCTTGGGAAACAATTTTTTATATCACTTTAATACGTTACTAAGATATGAATAGTGTTAATTTTATTTACACAATTTAAGATATTTCATAATTGGATTTTTTTATCTTTTTTTGTTTAAACTATATATTAGATCAATTTTTATTTATTTATTTATCTGTGGCGAATTTGTGGCCATCAACTGCAACACCTTTGTCAATAGACGATACATTTAAAAATCATCTGTTTGTAAAATAAATTTTGTACAATATTTTATCTGGTTAAATAATATTTATTTGGATATATTTAATATTAACATGTTTTTTTTTGTTTTATAAAATGGCAGTACAGTATCACGTATACAAATTTAGAACAACAATAAGAACACAGGTGATTTTCCAATTGTCATTCGTCTTAAAACAATTTTAACAGAATTATTGCCACAAATATATCCTTGTAAAGCCTAATTACATATCTATTAAAGAACTTCACTTATTATATCTTAAGGATTTCTACTTTAAAATATGTACAACGCTTTTAAAATCACAATTGAGTAAACATATTTGACAGCTGAACGTGTGCCACGAGCTGACCGGTTTTTTTTATTTGTGCGTTAATGCTCATCTTTAGAATAATATTGTCGGTTTTCTTAATAAAACAAAAAAAAACTGAAAAAAAAGAAAAAGGCAGGCTCGTAATGTGGACTGACAAAACAATTAACTATATTTGGTCCAAATGCATTTGGTTATATATATTTTTCTTATAAATAACTTCTCATGTCACTTGTCGCAACAGCTTATCTACACAAATGTTTGTGTAATCAAATATTTTATTGAATTAAGAGACTACGAATTTGTTAATTTTTATGAACATGTTCCATGAGCAGTGTAAATAAGTTGTTTCTTATATTGAGTACATTATCGGATAAAGTATAGAACAAAATTAAGAATTTCAGTATTTAGACTTAGATTTCAATATTTTTATATTTTAATAAACGCTCAATAATTAATCTATAGAAAAATAATTGATCTAAAAGTACATCTGTGGGTGTTTTATGGTTAATCTATAGCTATTATCATTATTAATACCATTATATGTATGATATTTTTTTCACATCTCTTATATTTTAAGAAGTAGATAAAAATAATAATCGATCTATTTATTCAAACTGATCATATATAATATATTGTTTGTTAGCGCGGGATTTGAACCCATAGTCATCACATAACTTCTTAATAATATCATTAAAATTCCAATAATATATATATATATATATATATATATATATATATATATATATATATATATATATATATATATATATATATATATATATATATATATATATATATATATATATATATATATATATATATATATATATATTTTATTCATTATTATAAAATAACGTACTCAATATAAATGCATTTAAATCATTTCCACATTGAAAATCAAGAGATACTAATAATCAATTTGCGTACAAAATCAGACTCTGTGCAGGAAGTCAGTCAGACAGTGGTGACTCTATCAACTTCCACATATCGCACAGAGTCCTCGCTTGGTCAGCAAATCACTTCTTTTTCGTCGAAAATCGCCGTATCAGATGATAGGCTTTTGAGTCTTTGCTGCAGCGCTGAACGCCGCCTGCGGCAGGAACGCGCTACTCCTATCTGTAATTAGAAAAAAAATGTATATATATATATATATATATATATATATATATATATATATATATATATATATATATATATATATATATATATATATATATATATATATATATAAAAATATTACCCGGTTACATAGTTAGTTGATCATTATTAAACAAGGCTTCTTAATATTCCTTAGAAATCCTTAGGACTTCAATTAACTGTGACCTCTTAGTCTAAATAAATTTTAATCTTTGAATCTGGCCACAATCTTTCAGAAATTGCAAGCTGGACCACGACTAAGTCCAATAGATGACAAGCGAAGTACTAGCTTTCTATCTTATCCACAACATTCCGATTATAAATGAAAAAAAAATGACTTGAAATACAAAAAAATAACTTTGAAAATTATTTCAAATTTACATACCACAGCAAAAGCAGCTAGCACAGTAAAGGCAAGAAGTGCTGCGGCGTAATGCGCAGGCACCCTCAGTAAGGCTGAACACTGGGACAGTCGTTCATCTTCCCCTTGCGGACATTGGGCTATCCCATCGCACCATAAAGAGGGTTCTATACACGCGTCTAATGATGTACATCGGTATTGGCAATCGCCGGATAGTGCGAAGACTCCGCCACGATCGCTTGAATGTCTGGAAAGTTAGAGTTCATGCAAAATTAAGCGACTATAAAAATATTTATAATTTTTATTCATAATTTTTTAAAAAAACCAATGTGCATTGGTTTTCTTTAAAAAATTAAAATAACTAATTATAAACATTTAATTTACGGATATTCTAAAGAAATTTCTTAAACAGTTTAAAAATCACCTTCTAGACAATTCTAGCCATGTCACATAATAGGAACCACTCTCAGCAGGAATCAATTCTACAGATAACGATCTCGGCCATTCGAGATCGAAGCGGTCTGGAGATGGCGGTGGTGCTAGCACATGGTGGGCGAGAGCATCGACTTCTTTAGACCAGCCTTCAGAAAACACTTCAACTACATCGTCTTCCTATTTTTCAAGGATTTGGAGAAAATTAAAGTTATTGTATTAGTATAATTAAATGAATATTCAGGTTGATGTAAATTTTTGAGATAGATCACCACTCGGGGGAGTAATTTCTTGAATAACACTAAATTTAGTAAGACAAAGAGCAGTGTAGAGTTTCGCCTCAACACGCAATATATAATTAACATGGGCGAAAAATTAAAACGGAGTATCTTGACACTTCTCTCTGCCTGCCCTGCTATATGCTGTTGCATGCAGAAGGACAGAATCTGTTTCAGATACGACACGTAATATATTTAAGTCCGTTTTTAATTTGCGAGTGGTTTATTTGTATAGATTTTTAAACTCTTTTAATATTTAATTTTTAAAATCCCAAATGTACATTTTTAATATAATATAAAATGTAATGATTAAGTTTTATGATATATGTTTATATATATATATATATATATATATATATATATATATATATATATATATATATATATATATATATATATATATATATATATATATATATATATATATATGTGTGTTTACTAGACAAAGACAAATGTTGAAGCCTAAATTTGCATAGATTCGCTAATGAAAGGCGCCTTCTAAGATTTATATCTAGCAATAAGAGAGCCAGCGAGATTCTTTAGATAATCTCATAATATTAAAAAAATATTCACATAAATTCATTTCGGGTAATCTGAGCTATTTTAGCTAAAAAGTACACACATTTACAGAAATGTAACGGCTTCAAATCTTATCACGTTCTTGTTGTTTTACGAAATTATAAAATATTATTATAGTACACTCCTTTATATAAAATTACATTGTTTGAAAAATGGTTATATTTCATATTTAAATAGTAATAATTTACAAAAAAATATAAAAGTAAAGATTACTTATATTTAACTATATATTACATTTGACTACTAATAATAACTTTAGTAAAGTAGTTAGTAGTCTATTATATTAAAGGCCTTTTACCTGTTTTTCAGGAGGCTTGGGGCATATGAATATTGGAGATAAGCCTCCAGCGTACACCGCTAATCGGTTTGGCGTTCGGCACATGTGTCCCAAATCTGGGGCAACCGTAATATTATTCTGCAGCGTAAAATTGTCGAGCTCCGGCTCTTTGAGAATACTTCCTTGAATCTGTAAGTACAAATATCTGCCAGGCGCTGGGTCTATTAGCCAAGGTCGATGTTCGCAACGCTCCTGAAATATAAAAGGAAAAAGTTTATAACTTATTTTGCAATTATAATCCAGTAAATATAGAAGTATTAACTATTGTTTACTTTATTTCAGCAAAATAAATGAATTCATAAAAAAAGTAATGTGTAATATGTTTTTTGACGAAAGTTACTTGAAGTAACTTTGAAGTAACTCTACATGAAATTTCAATTAATACCAATATTTTGCTTTACTGATATTTTAATACATCAAAGAAATAAATTATTTATAGTATATTTCATAATAAATATATATATATATATATATATATATATATATATATATATATATATATTCATAATAAATATATATATATATATATATATATATATATATATATATATATATTATATATATATATATATATATATATATATATATATATATATATATATATATATATATATATATATATATAAATTAATTTGTAAAAATAATATAATTCGAATTATTAATTTATGAATGTTATTTAGTAATAAAAATTAAATGTAAATATATTTTTTAATTTGTTTTTATATATATTTAATATAGAATTTTAACGAACATTTGCCAAAATATAAGTTATTTAACCATTTCTGTTAAATTACTTTTAACTTACAGCATCTGACATTGGTGAATGGGCTGACAGTCTCATTTCTCCACTAGCCCCGTACACTCTGTGAGTACTGTCGCAAACACTGTCAAGTCGAATGAATTCTACGGATGCTTCGAAGCCAAAAGATCGAAAATCGTCAACTGCCGACATATTTACGACATCAAATTTCAGCTCCGCCACCATTGCTGTAGACGTAAATTCGTATTCGTTCACGTCACTGGAAAGTGGAAATAGGAAATGGATGTGAAATTTTATTTTTACAATTTTACTCAAAATTATGGCGAGTTTTCTTAAAATATATCAAGTTATTTCTTATCATTTTGCTTTACACAAATCTGAACAGTAATTTGCACATAATGTTGTCGGTGCCCTTAGACATACTATATCACATTTAACATTTAAATATTGGTTCACAAAATAACTTTGCTTTTTATATACCTGCATAAACAATCTCTTGGCACACCAGGTCCACTGTCTCTCCACGGGCGTTCAAATATTCTTATAGCTGCAGTAGGATTGCCACCACATCTGTACCACGGTGAATGAGCAGAATGGACTGATCTACAAAGTCTACCGCCATTCCGAATTCCCCATACCCGTAATCGTACAACTTCTCCTGGATTAGCTTCGAAACGATATGTGCAACTAGAAAACAGTAAGAATATGAGATTTTTTTTGGTTTGGTTTGGCTTTGAGTATAGTAATAAATAACAAAATTCAAGAGGATAAAGAACGCGGTTCCTATAGATCATACAGAGTTGAAGAGAAAACTCAGTCATTGTATTCCACGTCATTTTGAGCTTAGTGACATTTTAGATACATCACACAGACATCGTGTAAACAGACAGACACCTTATTATAATTTTCATTAGGAACTTATATTCTCTTATAAATTATTTTCAAAATTTGTTTACTAAGTACTTAACCTAAAATGTTACCTTATGTTTCTGGTGCCCCCTCTGCCATATAAGAACACATCTCGTGGTGAAGAGAATGTGATGGGTGGGTCAGGTGGTGCTTCTGGAAAAGATCTTGATATAAAGCGTCTAGAACATGGTTCTCGTCCCCATGGTTCCCCATCTTGATGAAGATCCACAAATTCATACAGAGCTTTGAAGAAAACAGGTCTAGAACAATCAATTCAATATTTAAGTTTAAACAAAACTACAATATTTTTTTTCTAAACATTGCATTAGAAAACAAATTATAGAAATGTAAAATATAAAGTAGAAAGTAGCTGTCGAACTCGCGTAACTACTATGAAGAAATATTTATACCAAAGTGTATTAACGAATAAAATCAATTCTTACTTCAAAGCAGTTCCTTGAGTCAACTTTAATTCTAAAGTCAACGAGTCTCCTTTGGACAGAAAGCTTTCTGTTCTGGCACATGCCCTAGATCTCCTTAATAAGGCGTGTTCACATGTTCGAGGGGCACGCTCCCTACAGAATCTCGCGACTAGCGTTGCATTTGTTGGGGGCCGTCCAACAATTACGGATTGAGCGGACGTCGCTCGTGACATTTGCACTGAGCGTTCTTTATCACTGTGAATAAGAAGAAATTCTTTTATTTTTATATTTTGTTTAAATAAGTTTTACTGTTGCAAATTGCAGAAAATACTAATTTACTATCAGAAATTGCAATAGGAAAAAAATGTTAAATCTAAACTTTGTTAGCTTTATTTGTATACTTTATTTATATATTACTAGCAATACAACAACACTTAAATATTATTGACGAAACAATTTTACCAAAAAATATCACTGCAGCCCGGAGATATTCTCATAGGCCCATCCCATATATTCAAATGGCTTCCACAATACTCATCTTCAGGCAAATTCGGATTTATCGCATTTGTGACGTAAAATTTTAATACTGAGAACCACACTCTGAATCTGGGTGCGGAAAATTGTCGCCTGTAAATAATATTCCTGCCCGAAGGACCAGAAGTGTCGATTCCTTGCATGTGATAGAGGCAAGTTGTGTTCGGTGGGAGGGAATGCTGAGGATGTTCTAAAACTCCTCTGCCAGTGCCTCTTATCCAAAATTCACATGCTCTTTTATTTTTCGCATATGTTGGTGACTGTTGATCCACGAATCGTACCTAAAATAATACATGAAAAATAATATTTCGGCGATATCGTTTTTAATACATTTACTCATATTACATTAAATCTATTTTTAATCTGAGTGTAACTTTTACGATGAACTAAATTTAAGATGAAAATATATTGTGGTAGATGCCAAGTTTTAAGTCCAGATAAAAAGGCACATGTTTTATTTCTAGAACTTGTTTGTTTCAATTCAAATTTTTTATGATTTATTTATATAAAAAATGCAATGATCTTATTTTGATAAATTGGACGAGGTCGTAGAATGTTTGGTCATTTTATTGTTAGGGCAATGCGGCCTGTGTACTAATTATGCTTTGGCGGGGACCCAAACGAGGTTCGGGATTACTGATTTATGAATATGCGCTAATAATGGTGAGCATTAAATATTACTTTGGTCTTAAATTATACTGGTAATGCTTGTTACTTTCAATAAGTAATTATTTTTAAGTCGCAACATTCCATAACATAATTTTTTTATATATAATTATTTTGTGCGTATGTTTGTCACCATATTCCTCTTAAGCTACTGGTTAGATTTCAATAAAATTTTGTGTAGTTTTTTGGAAGTTTCAGAAACACAATTGGAACCGGCAAAGAGCCCTTCGGTTTATGTGTTGTGTAATATATCATAAATGAAAATGGAATACAAGTATTATTTACCACACTAATGAAAGACAGACTCTGCTACCTCAAGGCTCCGCTACATCAAGATGTAGCAGATTATGAAATCGGTATAAAAGAAGTTGAGAGTGCTATAAGAAGTCTGAAATGTGGTAAGGCAGCGGGAGCAGATGGAGTTACTATCGGGGTGGTGGTCATTATGTGCCTCCTCTATCGCCTTTATACCCCTCGCTCCTACTTCAAGCGAATACAATTTAATTCTAAGCCTATTACTGGTCAGTTCGTCTTCGTTAGTAAGTTCTAAGTACTTGGTCAGATTGACGTAATGATTTTTAGTAATGCTCCTTTTGCATGGAAATACGCATGCATATACTTATTTATCATTTTCGTCTTAAACTTTCCTATTAGATAAAACCTTACACTATGCGAATATGCTTCTATTTTTGGAACTGATGTAACAATATGTTGGTATATATGATGTAATGTGATAAAATGCTTGTGATTTTCGCAGAATATGTGTTTTGGCGACTTAAGACGCTTATAAAACTCCAATGGTATTCTTAATCTCAATCAAAAACTATTTTTGTCCCCAAACAGGGTTTAGGTCTGCGCTGAATGCCTGAGTCAAAATTGTAATGTTTTGACTACGCTTGCATCTAACTTTTTACATTAATTATAGGTCGATGGTCTATCTTTTTAAAATCCCGTAAAAAACTGTCGGCTAGTACATTTAAAGATGTAGTCTATTTGTAATTTTTTTTTCCAAGAAATTTAAAAGGTGCTGCTGCGGAAATCATAGCAACTAGTTTACCGCCAATTCTAGTCCCGGATTGTATGAGGTATATTTGATATTTCGTCTTCCCAGCCATAGGCAGTGACAGCTATTAGGTTTTGACCTCATTCCTTTCATACACGTAAAAAACTTCTGTACTTCATTTGATAGTAGCTGACATTGCTTTGGGTTCCATGTCAGTATTGCTAATAACTATATTAAATATTATGGGGGATAAACATCAACCCTAGAATAGACCCACATTATAGATTATAGGTTTTGTATGGCCGTCGATTGAAGTTATAGTCAATTTTAATTTTAGATAATCCGACGCGATTATGTTGCTAACTATAGTGAGTAAATTATACCATTTTAAAGCGAGCATCTTTAAATCATGTTGTACTGATCCAAACGCGTTTTCTAAATCTATCTAACACAGCGTAATCCTCTTCCTCCCAGCGCCTCTCACTCCTTCTGGTGTATTTTAAGCTTTCGGTTGACATACTATTATGCTACAGGCATCAAGAAATTTCAGGTAATACCCTACTCACCCTATTTACCCTATCTGGTAACTCGGGTTGAAATACCTATTGCACGTAATACATATAAAATCTGTCATTTTCATTTGCACGAACCGAGAAAAAGAACAATCAGTCCAGTATTTATGTTCTCTTTAGATTTGTTATCAGGTCATTTTTTAGGAATGAGGATAAAAATTGCTAGGACGTAAGTATTTACTCTTTTTCTTGATAAGGGATTAATAAATCAATTAATAACAAACAATAAGATATACTGTAGATAATAGTTATTTCTGATCTATATTAGTTCTATATATAAATAATAATATAATGAATTATAATATAAAAACCGTAAAAATTTATATTTATTAAGCAAGCTTACTTAGAAAATATCACATTTGATATATATATATATATATATATATATATATATATATATATATATATATATATATATATATATATATATATATATATATATATATATATATATGTATATATATATATATATATATATATATATATATATATATATATATATATATATATATATATATATATATATATATATATATATATATATATATATATATATATTATAGCAGTATTTTATGATCAAATTACAAAGTTTTGTAGCTCAATGTCATTTATGATTACATTTTAACCGTAGGCGGCTTAAGCTTATCTCAAGGATAGTCACGTTCTGTGTAGATTAAAAACAATTGTAAGCTTTAAGACACAAAGGCTTACTATTTATTGATTCTAGAGTAATTGTCTTAGAATAAAAATATAATAATTATAAGTGTAAAAATATAAAAAATATAATAATTAGAATAAAAATAATTGTCTTAGAATTTAATTAAAAAATGGAATGTGTTATCCATTTTAGACCAAATTCTATGTATAAAAGTTTGGCAGATATAGTTCAAAGTAACACTTAAACAATATTTTATATTATTATTTATACAGTTTTTAAAGTCGTTCAAAAATAAGAAAGCTCAAGATACTAAAATAGACTGTTTATTTATGATATGATAAGCATATCGCATAAACTTATAATTCATTTAGGTAATAAATAACTTATTAATGTACTTTATTAAATTTTTCCTATTAAAATTTATTCGATAAATGAAATTGCCTCGAAAAGGTAAAAGTTTAATCTCATTTAAGGCTTACGTAACTTACCGTAATAAAAGCTTCAGGAAAAGCTCAATCGTTGTTGGCTTAACGACATTATGTCCGGCTCGCACGTAGCAAGCTCGATCTAGCCGCACTAATGATAATAGATTGTCTTTGAGGCTATCTTCTATTGGTTTCTTCCAATATCCGATAGCGAATGAAAACAACGTATTTGTGCTCTATATCGTGTTTTATGTTTGCTCCAAAAACATTTACATTCAAAATACTTCCAATATTTCCACACAAATAAGATTGAAAGAAGTTTTATAAACGTCAGTTATTTAATATTTACCTGTACGGTTCCTCGTTTAACAAACAAAGTTCTTTAAAAGAGTTTCCCTTTTGATATTTTCAAGCTATATTGAGTAACGATATACGAAACGAACAGTAAATAAATATTTTTTTAATAGACTTACCTCGACTTCCATTTGAAATCCATGCAATGATTGAGATGTTGCCGGCTGTAGAAACGTTCCGAAGGGTGACGTAGTAAATTCCACTAGCAATTCCGGTCCGCTAGATATTGCTTCTGGAACTGACACACCTCCACCGCAAAACCTCAGTATAACCGGATCTCTGGTTGTATAGCCATCATACACTGTCACGTAATCTTGCACCTCGTCACAATGCTGCCAAAATTTCAACTCCCTACCGTTGTTCTCTCTATCATTTTGGGAAGGAGCGTAAAGTGCCTTTTGACTTCTGATTGAAACCAGCTGACCATTTGGTTGCTTAACCACAATCAAGGCATGTTTCCCTTGAGGGACTTCGTGTTGCCGAACAGCATAGTAACAAGTTAGGTTCCTTGGGTATACTCCGGGAAAGTTAGGGGACTGTAATCTACAGTTTTTACGGTCGCAGTCACTAAAGATCCGAGAGCAATAAGTCCCTGAGATCAAATCCCCGAGGTAATACTCGGGAGTTTTTGTCGCCCTCCCTGCGTTCGTATCTTCACGTGATATGTTTACGGGATATAACATTGGCCTTAGTTTGAAAAACGGGCGCTCTGAAAGTAATGCTTATTATAAATGAGAGTTTTCTTGTGTTATATTTATGATATTAGATGCTTTCAAGAGTATTGAAGAAAAAATTAAAATATGTCTGTTAGGTTGTCAGTGTAACTCTATAAGTGTGGATTTTGTGTTGATAAATTTATAACATATAATAAACCTACATGTCCCACAAAGCTATTTGGATGGCTGCATAGTTGATTTCTTTTTTTATGTGTTATAATAAAAAAATATTAAATAATTACCTGAAGGTGGCGTTCCTCCATATCGAACCGTGGCGAATTCTTTTCTTAAGACCTTGTAAGCCATTCGAAAATCAAAATTGTAATTATTTTGTTCTTTCGATAAATGTAATAAGCGTATTATCAGAGTAATCGATTTCGTTTCGCTATAGTAAATTGAAGGGCCCCATGACGTCCCGCACCATGAGCCTCCCACTTGCGGCCGACTTGCCTCTTGTATTTGCATATAGCCGTCTGGACAGCCATCGTCAGTAAAGGATGTGAATCGTCCAAGAGTGAAGCTATCGAATAAAATCTGTGAACAAAATAAAATTAAAGTTTAATAATGAACAGCTTAATCATTATCTATGTTAAATATTATACTAATTTATTTTATATTATATTTAAAGCGTCGCAGAGGCACAGCGTCTGACTGTATTTGATAGTCATAAGTTCGATTTCTGCACTAACAAGACAAACTGCGGCATTGAGTTCCGCTATTCACCACGCAATGTCTCTAACATTGGGCGGAAAGTGGGGAATGGACCCATATGGAACCTTAGGTTCCCTGCTACATAGGGAGTACAGCATGAAGCCATTTATTAATTTATATTTAAGGTATAAAAGGAGTATGAAATAATATTTGTGATATACCTACTCTACTTTAAATATAAATTAATAAATATTTATATTATTAGATGAAATGCGACGTTGGAATTAATAACCCGACCCGTAACACGCATACAATTTGCCGGAGACACGTGTGTATAGAAACAATAAATGTAATAAAGGCAATTCTATTAAAAGTGATCTATATTTGAATTTTGGGAATAGATATACCGTATAAAGTAAATATACTTGGAATAAGCAAGCCAGAATTAACATAGAGTATCCAGGAAAGTCCTTTAAAAATCAGAAAAAGTCAACGGGAATAAAAGATTCATTGTTTCAGGCATTTTTGTTTCATTTTACAGCATTTTAACAATTTTTTTCTATAGGCGGCAACGGCTAATCAAAATCTATGGGACCGTTGACCTAGATATATGAAAATAGTTAAAAATTATTGAAAATAAGACGGTAGAAGTAAAAGTATACCTGCTATAAATTAAACATGGGTCTTTTCGTTTTTAGCAATAATAATTTGACAAAGTTTTCATATCGATATCATTCTTGATATCGATATGAAAACTTGACAACATTACGGTTTTCAGATATCGATATGGTAAACTACAACTAAAACAGAACTAAAAACTGAATATGAAACTAAAAATGAATTTTAATATGATTAATTCAATTCAATTCAAACAATCAATTAAAATTTTAGGCGTCAACTAAATCGTGTTCGCTTTATCTCTCTTCGTACAACATAAAATATGGTAGTAAGAAAGAGATGCAACGAATATGAAAACGTTTTAATAGTTTGCGTTCCATATTAGTTTTCAAGTCTATATTTTAACTTGTCATTATGCTTCGTGTAGTTATATGATGTGTCGTGTCATGTCTAGTATAAATAAAGGAAACCAAATTTTGACAATTTATAGATATATCGCAGAGTATACCATTTATCAACATATCTGTAGTTCATTCCATACGCAAGGAGTGTGTACCGCCCGCAAATTTAAGTTTGTTAATTTTAATTAGTTGGAATTTCAAATTGACCTTCAATCATTCAATTGGTACAGAACACTCGGTGCCACGAGACCGACTCCCACTTGAACGATATTTCTAGGAAAAAAAATGGTTCGTCTATTTCTTAAGTCCGTCTGTTTAGACAAAACGATGCCTTACTGTACATCCAATACGGACAAAAAAAATGGAGAATAGAACAACTAATTACGAAAATGTAAAAATACAAAAAATGTTATACTAACAGAAACAAAAATAAGTATGAAAATAAAACGACATTTTCTCATTACAATGGAAAGTGTTTTTAATATTTTCTTTCTTTTCCCACGTAATTTCGCCGCCAGCTCGCCCAATGTTCATAATAATAACCGTCAAGCGAGGTGACGTCATGAATAACTGATCGCTGTATAATATTATCTGCAGTGCAGTTTGAACAGTACTGGATTTTAATATACTATATTAAACTAAAAAGACTAACTAAGATTACAAATTTGTAGATCTTTTTAAAAAATCCTGCTTTGTGCATTAAGAACAAGTACAATTACTAAAAATACTTCATAGAGAAGAAGCTCCTTAGTATTCCATGTACATATTTACTTTAAAATTATATACATATTGATTTCTATAGTTATTTACTTAAACTTTCTTGCAAACTAAAGAAATATTTCTAAATAAAAATCTATAATATAGAAATGTGAACATTCATTCATAGATCAAATAATAATTATTATTGACCAACTCTGAGGTTGCATCGATCTATGATGAAATACTAACATGTGCAAGGAATTTATATTGTATCATATGAATCTCTAGTCAAGAGCTAATTCATAAATGTGGTAAGCATTTCGAATAAATTATTTAGTCGAGCGTTTTTTTACAAACTCTATGGATCGTTAGTTAGTTGTTATAGTTCTATATGGTCTTGCTATAAAAAGACAATAGACAAACTGCTTATATCTAACATCCATATAGGCCACATATATCCATAGTTTTATAGGCTTCCGTACCGAAAAAAATGGAACCCTTATAAGATTACTTTGTTGTCCGCCAGTCCAGTTAAGGCCATTTTCAAAGAATCACATGGAGGAATCAAGCCGAAATTAATATAAATTATCCATACTGATAACTTCTTGATGCACCGGAAAAATCAAACTTCTAGTCTATAAGTCAATGAAATCAAAAGATATGAGAATATATGCTTCATTATGTGTATTTTGTATTAAAATCGCTGCCTAATCGAAATCTACGTTGACTTAAGAGTTATAAAATTTGGCAATAAATTAGAAATTAAATTAGACAAAGAGAGGAGAATTTAAAATATTTAAATTTGTAAATATATAGGGATATAAAATATAAAAACCATTACAAAATGACTGTACTGTACTTAACTGTAGTTCATTTCATACAGAATGAATGCATAAGTAGTATTTTCCTCAGCGAGATTTATATAGATTCCCACAATAATGGAAAGTTGCGGGATCCTCGATGAGCGAGTATTACTCGCCCTTGACCGACATATTTCTATATTTTTGTAAATTAATCTATCAAGTGCCTTTACTTTATTAAAACTTATACATATTTATATTACACGTCTTTTACAGTAACAGTTTTGTAAATGAAAATATATTATAATTACTAAGAAAAGCTAATTACTTTGCAAATACAAAGTGACAGACGAAATAGCTCGTAAGCCTTAATTCCATTCCAATTTACATGTTAAATTAAAAGGATCATATATACAACTATATAACAAATGTTATCTAGGATTTCGTTGCAAATTGAAACGCCACATCTTATACGAGCCCATTTAAATTTTATCAAAGGCAGTAAAGTGTCTGCCGTTGAAACTGAATGTTCCACAGGAACAGAGCGGTTATGACGGAATATATCTCTTACAATATTAGTCACCTGTCACCTTATTCTGTCGCGAGTTTCATGTATTTTTGAATTAGTTTCATTTTCTATGACATTTTTATGTTGCAAAATTAAATTATTGAAATAAATTAATGTACTGATTTTCACTTAAATCTATGCTAATATTATAAGGCTGGAGAGTATGTTTGGTATAACGAGCATATCTCAGGAACTACTGTCTCAAATTAATAATGTTTTATTTTAGGTAATTCGTCATCATGTTAATCGTTTTGATACAACTATTATATACAACTCTTAGTTATTTCATTTAAGCAGCGGATGAAGCCGCAGGTGGAAGCCAGTACCGTATAAAGTGAGAGCTTATATTTGCTGTAGTATAATGTTTACTTTGTGGCATAGTAAACTTAATTATTATATAATATGCATTCTACATTCTGATTCCGACGCTTTCTATGTTTAATAAATAAATGAAGAACATAACTTGGTTTTATGTCCCCTGATTCTGGATATATCAAAGTGAAGTTTTTACATAAGCCATCTAAAATACATTAAAGTCAGATCATCGTCGATTGTCGTAAATAATAAATGAAATGCATAAATATGATAAGCGAGTACTTAAAATTAGTAGAAATATCTCTTTGAAGCATCTTTCTCGTTTCATATTTCTGTAGCTAGTTTTAAATAATAATGATGTCAGTATAGTGATTTAGAACATTAATGGCAAGAGAAGCGACACAATTTTATAAACTGCGTTTGACTGTAAACGCGACTTGTGGGTTCTTTCTCTGTTCTCGCTCTGAGAAAAAAGACAAAACGCGGCGTTGACTTACACCACTCAATTTAAATGAGGTACGGAATGTCTTAACACTTGGTCTGTGTTTAGCTGAAGAACAATTGTAAAACGACCAGATAACAACACTATCTTCTTATTTAGGTTATAAAAATTGTAGATGAATTCTGTCGATTAGTCTTCTAGTTATTAGGTAAAATTTAAATTTTAAATTACATAAAAGTTAAGTTTTGTGCGCTCTAATTAAAAAAAATCAAAAATACTTTAAATATTTTAATGATTTTTAAAGCGTTAATCCCCACTAAAGATAGAAAAACTATTTTACGAAAATAATTTAAAAAAAAAAAGAAAAACAAATATGTTTTCTTAAAGTATTCTTTCTACCCTTAGTGTGGATGTCACTTATAAAACACTTTTATAACACTTTTAAAATCATTAAAATATTTAATAAAAATAGCATTCTCTCTTGCCAAATGATTGTTCTTTGTAATAATCTTTGGGTAGCGGAAAATTGTAAAAATATCGCTAGAGAGATGTTAACAGAATCGACGAATCAACACAGGTATATGACATATGTATAAACGCAGATTTCAAAAAAAATGGACACATTATCGCATTGTAAATATATAATGCACAGTCGTGTATACTCAAAAATATCCTTAATCATATCTTCCAACTAAAATTTCCTGCATGTAATGAACATTTTAAAATATTAAGCGATCATTTTACCCTAAATTGCGTTTCTAGCTAGACGTTCGATGGCTTGTTATATTTCGCTCAAGTGACCCTCAACCGGTCGTGTAACAATAAAAATGAGATACCCAGTAACGTAATTTTCGAAAATATGTTGACCTCATATATTATATTTAGGTTATAATGCTGAAAAATCTTTTTTCATAGGATATTTTGTGTCGTACAAACGTCTGACTGTAAACATGGTTGTGGGTTCGATTCTCACATTAATGAATTACTTATATTTCATCGCTCAGGTCGGAAAACGAAATGCGGAGTTGAGTCGCGTCACTAAACGCGCAATGTCTGGAAAATAGGGAACTGAGTGTCTTAACACTAGGTTCCGTCTACTTACCCTACTATATAATATATGAAGAGGTAGAGAGCTTGAAGTTAAAAAAAATTAAAGTTCTTATTGTAATATCCTAGACTACATCGCCCAAATGGTAAATTTAGCTACTCATGAGTAGACTCTGTGAAGATTTTTTAGGCTTTTTGTGACGTTGGTTAAATGTATAGAGAGAGATCTCTTTTAAAATTGTAATTTTTATAATAAAAAATCAACTAAAACATTAGGTATGCTGTATCGATTGGTCACGTGGGCACGTTCATCATGGCTGCGGTTGATTGTGGTAAGAAGATTTTCAGAACTTATATAGTATTCTTTATTGCATTCAAAAATATGTTGAAGTACAAATATAAAAAAAATATAGTTACAAACGGTGGACTTATCTCTAGAAGAGATTGATTCCACCCAATCTGTGAAAGTGGGTGAAACCAGTAAGTAGCAAAATGACAAATAAAATATAAAGGTTACATAAAAAATAAATTAAAAATCCAATACATAAATCATAGAAGATATACATACATACATACATATATACAAGTATAGACATATACTTATACAAATAAATACAACTCAAAAAAATAAACACATAAAATTTTATAAAAAAAATAAAACATAAATAAAACAGTTAAATTAAAGACTTTTCAGCTACTGTTTAGTTCGTAAATGAGATGTTTTTTCAATAGCGACTTAAAAGACAAGATTGATTGGCTTCCTTGAATAGCCTTGGGGAATTTATTCCAAAGGAGTGGAGCCTCTATGGAAAAAGAATTTTAAAAGAATTTGATATTGCTCTTTGGAATGTCTAGCATTGGTAAAACACAAGACCTCCTCGAGCGTGTAGGAGAGAGAAGGATTTTAAAACAGGAACGTAGATAAGGAGGGAAGTTTTGATAGTTAACTATTTTAAAAATAAAAGACAGGATATGCATATCACGGCGAAAATGAATAGGGAGCCAATTAAGCTGACCTCGAAAATGGGATATGTGGTCATAGTTGCGAAAACCGTTACCTCAGAGGGTGTCTAGCCTATTATCTGTCCGATATTTGGTTTTCGGCATACGGGTACGCGACCCCGGGACCTATCGAGCACCATCTTTCGACCACTTAACCATAACCCCATCCAATCTATGGAAGTGTTGTCCCTCCCCTATATTCCAAGTCTTCTGCCTCTTATTCCCCTTCCTTTCTTGGTTTCTCCCAGTAATGGGTTTGGAGGTCAGATGGCAATCGCTCCACTAAAAACCACTTCGCCACTCGTATGGACCGATTGTAAAAAAAGCTGGGTATGGCTAGGGCGTCGCCGCTAAACGACACGAACGCAGGCACATCGCCCTACACCTGCGACAAGTGGGCAAGGGCTACCGTGTCAGGTACGGGCACGGCTAAAGACTTTGGGGCTGGGCACGGGCACGCTTTGCAACATGGAACATTGGCTCTAACCGGACGATGCAGAGAACTCGCAGATGTACTCATGAGACGTCGGGTCCAGCGTGCTCACCTTCAGGAAACTCGCTGGAAGGGCAATAAGTCTCGTAACATCGGGCAGGGTTACTGCCTTATATACACTGGGTTACCTACAGGCAAAAACGGTGTGGCGGTAGTACTTTCTGAATAGCTTCAAAATGGGCTTCTTGAAGTGGACAGTCGCTGCGACCGCTTGATGCGGATAAGATTACTGATTGAGGGCGTTACCACAAACTTAATCAGTGCCTATGCTCCCCAGGTGGGTTGTAGCGCGGCTGAAAAGGAGTGTTTTTGGGGGCAGTATGAAGAAATCCTACTCGCTATACCGTCTACCGAAGCAGTCTTAGTTGCGGGGGACTTGAACGGTCACGTGGGTAGGGTTGCTGAGGTGTATGAACGTGTTCACAGGAGTTTTGGATATGGTCTTCGCAACGTAGAGGGAGAAAATATTCTAAGAACCTGCATTGCGTCTGATATGGCCATCGTGAACACTTTCTTCCAGAAGAAACCTCAGCACCTTATAATGTATAAGACAAATTGATTCTCCTTAACACAATTGATCCTCACTTAACACAAATTGATTATTTGCTAACTAGACGGTGTCATATAGGCAGAGGGTGACCAACTGTAAGGTCATACCTGGCGAAATCCTGATGGCCCAACATCGTCTCCTTGTCATAGACTATAATGTTACTCCGAAAAAGAAAGTAGCTGAGAGACGCAAGCCTAGGATCAAGTAGTTGTCAAATGGGCCGATGCAGACCGACTTCTTGGCGGAGGTGGAGAGTCAATATCTACTGACTAGCACCGATACCGCTCAGGGTGCTTGGGATCGAGCTAATTCAGCAATGATTGCGGCAGGCAAGCAAGTTATTGGTGTTACTAAGGGTGGACGTGTCATCGACAGACAGACATGGTGCTCCACACCATGAAGCTCTTCGAGCGCATGATCGGCCTCAGGCTCCGCCAAGAATGTACTGTCTTTGAGTTTCAGTATGGGTTTCAACCAGGATCAGGCACTATGCACGCAATTTTTGCCCTCAGAACTTTGATGGAGGCTTACAGGAAAAAAAGGAGAGCTCTGCATGTGGCCTTTTTGGACATGCAGAAGGCCTTTGACTGTGTGCCACGTCAATGTATCTGGTGGGCATTGGGATCCAAGGGGATCGCTGAAGCCTATATTGAGGTTATCAGAGATATGTACAACGACTCCGCTTCAGTGGTTAGGACCGCTGTTGGCGACACCAAGCCCTTCCCGATTACAGTAGGGGTTCACCAGGGCTCAGCTCTTAGTCCGTTCTTATTCAATGTAGTGCTAGATACTGTCTCAGCTCACATCAAATGCCAGCCTCCGTGGCTGATGATGTATGCCGATGACATTGTACTTATCGACGAGAACCGACTGATACTGGAGCGTAAAGTGAACGCCTGGAAGGGTGCGCTTGAGAACGGTGGTCTTAAACTGAATAATATACATACAATATACAAAAGCATTATCCGACAGGTTCTTTTATACGGCAGCGAATGTTGGCCAACATTATATCGGTACACTCAGGAGCTTCACGTCATGGAGATGAAGATGCTGAGGTGGATGTGTGGCGTTACGCGGTCCGACCACATACGCAACACATTCATTCGAGGTAGTCTTGGGGTCCGTGACGTAGCGGATAAGCTCCAAGAGCGTCGCCTGAGATGATATGGCCATGTTGTGCGCCGACCTGAGAATTATGTCGGAAGGAAGTGCCTTGACATATCTGTCCCTGGAGTTAGACACCCGGACGCCCAAGGAAGCAATGGCTGTATGTCGTGACGCAGGACATGATAGCCAATAGATTGTCCACTGAAGATGTCAAAGACTGTGCAAAGTGGAGTAAGCTTAGTCGGAAGACAGACCCCGGCAAACGAAGCCGGGACTAATACCAAGGAGACTTGCGACGACCGTAAAAAAAGCGTATAGCGAGATTTTGAAGACGGTCTAATTTGTTAATTTGCTCCTCAGTCACATCCAAATAGCAGACATCGGAATAGTCAAGAATTGGTATTAGAAGACATTGTGCTAGCATTATTTTTGCTTTATGAGAATTGGAGACGCTTAAGAGAACGATAAGAGAAATGCATACGTTTACTAAGTTCACTAATATGGGGTGTCCTAGACATACTGCAATAAAAAATTACACCCAAATTCTTGACTTTATCATAATATGGAATTGGAATTCGAGAATACATAATAACAGGTACTGAATTCCAATTGATTTTACTTACAAGTCGGCTACTACTGATTATGATTGCTTGCGATTTTTACTGACAGCCCAAAAGATTCAGCCCAATATTGGATAGCAGCTAGATCATTATTTTAAATATTGATGGTTTCGGACAATTCGTGTATATAGCCATGTTGGTATAGCTGCAAATCATCCGCATACAGATGTTAAGGAGAAGAAATGACTTTGGAAATATTGTTTATAAAAATAGAAAACAGAAGGGAAGAAAGAATGCCGCCTTGTGGAACGCTAGCAGTGAGATCTAGCCAAGATGACGTATGATCACATTCACATGATACTTTATGATACTTTCACATATTGTTGGCGTCCGAAGAGATAAGAGTGAAATCATTTTATAACTTTATTTTATTACTTTAGTGGAAGAAATGTTTACTGCACGAAGAGAAACAAGAAGTATGTCGAAATCAACAGAGTTAAACACATTGCTGAAATCCAGTAGTACCATTGCGGTGAGCTTGTTATTCATGGTACACCGAATATCCTCTGTAATATTCAGCAGTGCACTAACTTTGCTGTGGAATCGACGGAAACCGGACTGGAAAGGACATAGAAAATTTTTTGAAGAGAGAATGGAATACAGTTGGTTATAAAGCAATGGATTTAAGAACTTTGGATAGAATAGGCAAAATGGAGATAAGGCGATAGTCAGAGACAAAGCCAGGATTTGAAGTTTTAGGCAACGTAACAACATAAGCATTCTTTCACTGTGATGGAAAGACATTGCGTGACAGTGAGAAATTTATAAACTTATAATATAATATTCAGCTTAATATTTATTTGACTTTTACAGCATCACGATTTTATTTTAAACTTTAAATTTAGCTGGACAGGAACAGAGAATGCCCGTATATAAGACAAAGCCACGTTTTGTATTTCGCCACTTTACATGAAACGTCTTATATTAAATCCACAAACGTCGATTAAACGGGCCAATCTGCGAACGGGTCGCTAGTAAAATAATATATATAATATAATTTGTAATGGAACTAGAATTACATATATACGTTCGCTGTGACTAATATAGCAAGTTTCTTACCGAGTTGTTTATGTTAAGAATTTTATTTGTATTATTTTGATAACATATCAGTCAATTTGTTAAATAAACGATCATAGCTGCAAAAACATATTTTATGCTGTAATTTTAATATAATATTATGTCTTGAACATTTTTAGCTTACAAAATTATTGTATTGAAATTGTTAGTTATAAATTTTGAAAATGATATTACACAAGGCAATGTGACACAAAATTCGTCACAAAATTCGTACTAGTACATTATTTCAATAGTTTTGGTTCTAACCCCAAAAAATGAATACAAATTAACAACAAACTGAACATTATATCAGTTTGTTGTTAATTTGGGTAAATAGTATATTTAAAATAGATTGAAATCTTAAAAAAGTTAAGATACCGAAACAGAGGACATTTACCTCATGTATTGTATCAAAATTTAAACTAGAATATACATACTAGCAAAATAAATTGCAGCATTTGCCCCATATTATACAATAGCTGACCAAATGGGCCCCAAGACGTTCTGTAGAGGCGAGTTTCGAGACCACTTCACGTAAACTGAAATTGCTCGCGATTAACACGTCTTTGAGAAGCACTTACGAACTCCGTGAATTATAATAAGTATCGGCCAATTTGCCAGCCTTTCTTGATAATAAGCGTAGAAACTATTGGATATATTATTTAAAGCTTCAAAAGCTTTTTAAAAAGCAAAATATTAACTTTGTAATTTTTTTCTGTTAAAAAATTGTTTGACGAAACTATATAGGTACTTATACTTTTAGAAAAACCTTTAAAATTTAAACCCGCATCTCTTGGAAACTGTCCGAGCGTAGTGTCCACTAAGCCATGCGTTCTCATCAAGCCATGACGAAAATCTTGTTGTTATTATTGTTGTTTATGTTGTTTTCACAGCGGTTAGTTGGGTAAGTGATTATGTTGTAAGTTCTCAGCTCTTGACATATTTCATAATTCTAACGGATGTACCATGAATTTAATTAACAAATAAATACAATTCCGATTCCGGTGTCATACGATAGAATTTAATCAATGAAATTTTTCTACCAAAGAAACGACATTGTAAGTCAATCTTAAAACTTAGACATATACTATCGCACATTTTTATCTTTTTATCATAAAAAAATCATGAATGACGAAATTGTCCCTTACATTTGCGTCATTCATGGTGGTACTTCAAAGTCAACTCTCCAACGTTTAGTGGCCAAATTCGAGACGACCGGTTCGGTAAACAACCAACAACACCCTTACGTGAAAGGAACGCCAGATCAGCCGTAAAACATCGCCGCTATCCGTAAGAGTGTGCAGGAGACTCCGAAGCAGTCGATTGTTCGCTGTGCACAAGAACTCGGCCTTTCGCAGACATCAACTTCGCGAATTTTGCGTTGGATCTTGGGCCTACACCCATACAAGATCCAGACCAGCTGACCCGGGAGCTTAAAATGAATGACCATAGATAACACCATTTGTTCGCTGACCGGGCTTCGGAACGTTTGGAAGAACACCCCAATTTTTGCCGAAAAATCATATTTATTGCTCAGATTCAGCCGGATCTATGCAACAGAGTTATTGAAAATTGGACCTCTCGGATTCGTACCACCATTCGAAGCCGCGGTGGACATTTAAACTACGAAAATGTTAGTATTATTATATATTATTTATAATATTAAAAAAAAAATAACTTCATATTGTTATTACTTATTAGATCTCACTATCATTATATCCAATATTAACAGATAAACAAATATTAACGCATAATAGAAAAAAAGAACACCACGCCCATCCCTAATCTTGTTGATACGGTCAAAGTCAAAGTAAACATGATCAGTATAAAACGTTCGAAACTACGAGCTGACCAAATTGTCAGGGATAATAATCGGAAAAGATTGGAACTATGTGTGTTATCTATAGATAGTTTCATATCGTGGTTCGTTCGTTCGATCGTTCACGTAGCATATTTAAATCGATACATTTTTGTGTAAAAATTGGCTGGCCATATTTAATTTATTATTTGGTGATCGTGAAATAGAATGGAGGATGTTACACCGTGGAATGTTAAAGGGAAAGTGATATTAGTGACGGGTGGTGCTGCAGGTGTTGGAGCAGGGCTTGTCAGAGGATTACTAACACAAAATGCTAGTGTAAGCTTTTTTTATATATAAATATATATATATATATATATATATATATATATATATATATATATATATATATATATATATATATATATATATATATATATATATATATATAAATAAGTTCTAATGATGTGTAAAATGCAATTAGAAATTTATTTTTATTACATTTAATACTTTATAAAATCAGAACTGTAAAAAGTTGAGATAAATAAGCTATATAGAATGTAGGGCATAGATTAAGTAACAAAAATTATTATAAATTAGGAAAACTTGATAAAACTTTGTAAATTGTTATTGAACGAATTCTACAAATCATTATTACAGCACGTCGCCTTCTTAGACATATTGGAACGTGAAGGGGAAAGCTTGGAGGTAGAACTATTGAACAACTTCGGTGCTTTAAAAGCTAAGTTTATAAAATGTGATATTTCAAACGATGAAGAACTTGCCAGAGCGTACAAACAAGTAATAGACAAGTACAGAAGACTTGATGCTGTTATAAACAACGCTGCAGTTATCGGAGTCAAAGAGGGCTTCGAACAGAAAACAATCGATGTTAATTTAGTAAGTAATATGCGGATAAAGTTTGCAAACCAAATTCGCGATAATAGCAGCAAAACAATAAACGACTAGGACAAACATCGATTTCTATGTTCCAATAAACTTCATCTATAAATCAATTTTATAGTGTATCGCTATTTTAGATATTCTATACGCTTGTACTTGTACTAGTATTTTTTATAATAAAATAATTTTGTTTTTGATAATTTAAAAAATATATATATTTATTCATCTTTGTACGTAAAATCAATATTATTATTTTTCAGCTTTTTTAACTATAAATGGTATTTTCCAAATTTTACCAAAAATATCTTAAAATGTTGAAATCATGAATCAAAACATGAAGTCATACTATTTTTTTTTTTATAATAATATGCTTTAAATTAAACAAATACCCGTATTTCTATTTAGTCAGCAACAATTAACAGCACATTAAAGGCGTTAGAGTTGATGACGGTGGACAATGGAGGCGGTGGCGGTATTGTATTGAACATGTCATCGGTACAGGCTCTTCAACAGAAATCCCCTGCTGTCTACTCGGCTACAAAGTTTGCTGTCCTACAATTTAGTAATCAAATTGCGGTAATAATTTTTTTTTTAGTATAATATGTATAATTATTTTTAACTTAGTAATTTTATTATAATGACATTGAAAAAATATTTTTTTTTCCGGCTTTGTTAATAATTACTTTACGGATAGCGACTTAATATCGATATTTATATATTTTTTTTAATTAAGACACTTTTCTACTCTAATTCCAGAGAGCAAGTTGAGTGGTGGTACTTAACACACTTTGTCTTTCTAGAGCGATAATAAAAAAAAAAAGAATTCACCCGAGCATTGAACCTATAACTATCGCGTTCAATTCACCCGAGTTAAATTCGAATTCACTTGACATTTCAATAAATAATATAGTATTTAGTATAACTAAATGACATTTTATGTTTTCAGACTGAAGAAATGTATGCAAGAACTGGCGTTCGTATTATCACTGTATGCCTAGGTCCCACTGACACTGCTTTGCTTCACAGACATAACTACAATAAGGAACAAATTACGGCCTTACAATCTTCTGACAGGCAAAGGTAATTTAAATCTGTTAAATATTTTAAATTTATATTAACTCTTTTTTACCGTACACTCTCTTTTGTGTGTTCTCCATTCAACGTGACATTGGCGAAGTGAATTGTGCTCCACTGGCACGCTCGAAACGCCATATATAAAGACAACAATAACATATTTTAAATTTTTCTATATAATAATAATTTTAATTCTAATATTAATACATAACATTATTAAAAACAGAGCTAAAACTTTTAAAGGTGTTTCAATGCGAAATGATGAACCTGTATAAAATATATAAAATGATAATTAAATTTTAATTTCATTACAGTGTACGTGCCAAATTTCAGTCGACGAAATATGTAAACTTATTCACTTAAATATCAAATTGCTTGTAAACGCTTCGTAATTAATGGCGAGGGGGTCTTTAAATTTGTGTGTATTCAGGTAACAGGTGTTTACTTGAAGAGGTAGCGTTAATAAGATTATCGATTTAACAAAGTTGCTGAGGCTGTACACTAAGGTCGGTGGGTCCCTTGTCGTTAAGAAAATGCACCTTAACGTCTAAGATAATATATATTTAATATCATCATATATATGTATATTGCCTTACGTAAATAATTTAGGAACTAACTAATTTAGGAATATAAGGCTATTTTTGGACTCAATATATTGTTTTCATATTGGTTGCATATTGAAGTTACTTAGGAATAACATATTTGGAGTATTAATATCAGAAAGCTAGTGATATTATATAAGTAGGTAATGACTGACTGGACTGGAGGCATGCAAACGTTCATGATATCATTGTGTTCAGAATATAAGTTTCATTTCGTGTACCCCTATTTATTTTGGTGTTTGTAAATATATTCATCAAAATTGATCGATTGAGACTTTTAGTTTTTTTTTTAAAGTTGCATATTTGCTTTTTAACATAGTTTCGTTTGAATAATTTTTATTGTGATCTTGTCGAAATAATTTATTTAGTTAAACTGTTAAGTATTTATTTGATTTGGTTTCTTACACGTAGTATCAAATTTATTCTTATTTTTTTAGCTTAATACCTACCTATTATTAGTTATTATAAATTTTGTCGAAGTTAGTAATTTAGATAAACCGTTAGCAATATATATTATTTTTGTTTTTACTTTCGCTTTTATACGTAGTGTCGTATACTATCAGAAATATAGTATACTATATTTAAAAATTGTTGAATATATTCCATTGTGGTAAAGTTAGACAGCGTCTGACAGTAAGCGCTATGGTTGTGGCTTCTAGTGGGAACAGGGCTTTGAGTTCCGCCACTTAACAAGCAATGCCTCGTCGAAAACGAAGAATGGCGAGTCGATAAACAAGTTATATGCGGAGTAAAATGCGAAATTAAAAACTCATTTTTAATCACATATCTTTAATTCTTTAATAATAGATAAGTAAGTCCTATATAAGGATTTAATTTAAATCTGTCCATAGTATTTAAATTTGTTTTGAATATATACTTACACTTGTATTACTCTGAAATGTAAATAAATATTGGCCAATCATTGCTTGAACAAAGTCTAATGGTACAAAAGTTTGACGAACGAACGACTTCAGGTAAGTCGGAACGTTGTCATACATGCATTATGCATGAGCTTCAAACGGGAATGTTCCAATTTCCACATTTTATGGGTAGTCACATTTGCGAAATTAAATTCGTTTGTGTTACGCCGAAAGCTGAATCCTCGGCTTAAGGCAAAACACGATACATTACTTTGCATCCATTCAATGCAATATCCAAACGTGACATGCGTAAAACTGGTTTTGTGTGACAATAAATTATAAAAATGCTGCAAATTTCAATTCGACTTGAAAAATGTTTGTGTTTTATGCCGTTGAGTTCCGCCATCTAGTATATATGTATGGGGTGAATAGCGAGAACACTGCGATATGATAAATGGGTAGAAGGAGAAAAAAGAATTAAAAATTTGATTATACCTTTGTATAATATATAAAGCTATTAAATTAATGATTATAATTTCATATTTAATATATAAATTCAAGCAAATCAAATAATTGAAGTAAGTTTTGACGAAATTAAACAAAGACCTGGCATTTCGGATCACCCTCCTTTTATACTAAGAAAACAAGGGTGGCAGCGGCCGGAAGCTTTTGCTAAAATTACATACCGAAATGTCCTTGGAAAGTGACACGCTGTTTCATTACAGACCACGTCATATAACAGTATGAAAATAATCAGATTCCCGTTTATATACATAATAGATACTATACGAAATACAAGAATATATAGTTGTAAAAACTTTTGCATCAATCAAAATGCATCGTGTACATCAATCTGATGGAGCGTTCGTTTTATTCAGGGTAACATCAGCAGTAGCAGGCATAATGGGCGTAATTAACTCTGGCAGCAATGGATCTGCGTGGATAATCGCTGGAGATAAACCCCCGGTCGACGTCACTACGAACGTGAGGGAAGGCTTCAAGATTATTTCCATGGCAACTAATTTAACGTGATGTCCTAATTTAATAATTTAATAACAATTTTTTTATGTGTTAATATAAAATGGAGAATGAGTTTTAATAATGTTTAAGTTTTTTTAATAAACTTGTTGTACATAACAATGTAATATGTTATTGTTTTCATTAAAAGGTTAAAAAATTAGTTTTCAGGTTTTATTAGGGCTTTAAATATTAAATGTAAAAACGATTTCAGTCCAACACATACTATGAAGAGATATTTATTTGTGGAACTTTAGGGTCCAATTACGCAGTCACCTGGTTTTTCGCAACTGGTTTTGAATAAAAATGATATGATATCGAATACTAATGGCAAATATTTTGTATTTATTACAAGTATTTCCATGAAATTTCGAAATTTGCTGAAGAAAAAATGAGATCTATCTACTGAATCATAATAATTCTTATCTAATACTAAAGTCGTGTGATTTTTATTAGAACTAGTTTTTATGTCCATTCAGTATATATAGACAGCACAGTACATTCCAAGAACAAACTATAAGTGATATTTGTGTATATCTATATTTAAAAAAGTAGAAAATTATATATACATATATATATATATATATATATATATATATATATATATATATATATATATATATATATATATATATATATATATATATATATATATATATATATATATATATATATATATATATATATATATATATATATATTTTAATTTGAAGCGTGCTTCGAAATAGCTTGCGAAATCAAACTGTCCATTTATCTTTTAGTTAATTAACATACCGTATTAGTACCGGGTAATTTTAGAAATGAACTTATTTCCTTTTTCATTCGAGATTTTTCCAAGCATATTTTTCACACTACCATTAATTTAATAGAGAGCTAAAGATATTATCTAAAATTCAATATGTTAATAAGCTATGATTTACAAACAATATGCTTGCTACGTTTCATGCTTCAAGCATTTTTGTTGAGAAATTGCTTAGGTCTATTCTGTTATTCCCCTATTGTTATTGTAACTTGCATTGAGAAGTAGTCGGTCGTCATCAATACACAGCCGATATTTCAATTCCCTTCACGAGTTGACATAAAGATTACTAAGTATTCAATATTGATTGTTGTTTCCAAAGCGTCTATTGTTATATTCTTTGGTAATTCTTAACGGAAATCTATATTTTATTACTTTTTTTACGTTTTGTCCTTAATTGCCTGAGATAACTTTTGCGTGCAACTTCGCCTGCCTACTCGAGTGGCAGTATCTGAAACTTGTGTGTGGTACATGATTAATTTAAGTTAAACATGTAATTTGATGTAAAATCTCTTCATTTTTATAATATTAGTATAGATAACTACATATAAAATGCAGTTTTCATTCCATATTGTCTTAAGTCTTTGATAATTATATAAAGAAAAAAAATCAGCATTTGCAGTAAAATAATGTATCAGTCCGTACAGTGTCACAGTAACGATATCTCTTCTTTAATATCTTAACATATTATTTACAAGCTTATAATCATATATATGTATGTGTGTATAAATTCGAAATACTGTCATACTTATAACCGAAAAATATTGATACTTTTTGGATATTGGTTTTATACAAGATCATTTTGATAACAGAGATCATTAGGATAACAGAGTATAAATTAAAGTTTTAAGTTATCTTAGAGGTAAAATAAGCTTAAAATCAGTTCTAAATCTATTTTACAGAATAAATAATTAAACAGCTTCATGCTGTATCCCATATATTATAGCAAGGTAGGCAGAGGAATCTCGTGATAGAACACTCCATTCACCACTTTCCACGCAATTTTAGAGATGTTTAATTTTTAGTTGCAGAACTCAATGTTGCAATTTGTCTTGTTACTAGAGCGTAATTACCACGAATGGGAATCGAACTCGCAACCGTAGTGTTTACAGCCAAACCTTATGCCGCTGTGTTATGACGACCTATACCTCGAAATATCTACAGAAATATCAATTTCATAATATCAAATATGTGTTTTAAAAAAAACTATAAGCGTTTTGCTCGCGTTTACCGTAAGTCGTAACTCACACGCGGTGAAATGTTCTCGTGAATAGTTGAACATCTTTGACAGAACACATTATTCAAAGTTTTGTTAGCTTTTGTATTTCGTTATGGAGTATTGTTATTTGTTATCAATGGCCTTTATAGCTTTTTCATATTATTTATAAAACTTTTACACTTTTATCAATAATGTTTGGACGATTCTACTTTCAGATTCCTTGAAATTGAACGTATATTAGACAGATTTAAATTTCATCAGTCCCGAAAGACGAACCGCGGCAAACGGAGTGTCTTAACACTAGGTCATATAATATGTATAGTAGGGACTATATACTATATGCAGTACCCAATTTAAAGCTAAAAAATTTAAAATATCGACTAAAATGAATACTAAAAAATACAAAAATCTATGGTGCCATTATACAAACGTGATTTAAGACACTGTTATATTTGATACTTATGATTTGTTTAGATTTACATATTATCGGAGAATTATTAACAGCAACAACGTAGTGTCAAAAGTGTTTTATTCTCGACTCTCCGACTCCGACTCTCCGTTTCCGATTTTCCGTCTAATTTTGAGACATTATATAGTAAGTGGTGACACTCTTGGTCTTGCCAGGACACGGTCGCTTGGTCCGACAGGTCACTTGGTCGCTACTACGCGTGTAATAGTTTTCACAAAGAAATATATTAAAATCACAAGATTTTTTACAAAGATACGATTGCGGCAACAGTACTGAAATATATCCCATACAATCTGTATTCAACATCAGTGACAAGTGATAAGATAGTATAAATTGAACTATTCATATTTATATTGAAATTTTTACTGCAGTGTCATTTTGTTGGAGTCATAAATCTGATAATTTGTATACAATATATATGTAAATTTGTGTTATTAATATATTAATTTCATTATTTCTCCATTTGTAGACAAATTTGATTTTGCGTGTATGTTTTTATCATATAATGGTGTAATGGCTATATACTATATGACCATGAGTAGGTACATATATATAAACAATAGTATTTATATATTTTAATATATATTTCATATATATAAAAATGTTCCCGTTATTGAGTGACTGACAGACAACGTACAACCTGTATTAGTCCTAGGTCCTAGGGAAGATTTCCTAAAAAGCCCGGAAACAATAGGATTTTATGTTTTCTAGTTCACACAAATGTAATTGTGGGCTACAGCTTGTTAAATATAAGCGTTTATTGGTGGGGCTTGAACATACGACTATCGGATCAATTATGCGACGACAGCGTAAATTGCGACATTAATAAATTAATACATAGCTGAGTAGCTAGAGAGGACGGAGAGCCAAATACTACAATCTCTTTCGCCTCGTCTACTGTCATTAACCTCCAAAATAATGCCCTCCGAGGGGTCTTCAATCTTTTTACGTGAACACTCTGTAGTATCTTTGGCACTGTGTTCTCGAAGGTCTGCCACTGACTAAAAGAACTGATACATATAATTTTGAATTGTTCACAAATTAAGACCTAAGTTTTTTTGCTTAACTATGCTTTAATAACAGGTAATTTATTGAATTTTATATATATATATATATATATATATATATATATATATATATATATATATATATATATATATATATATATATATATATATATATATATATATATATATATATATATATATATATATATATATATATATATTAAAATTATTTTCGAATTATTGTCTCGTTTAATCGGGCATTTTTATTTATATTAATTTTATTAGCTTTTGTTCGGTGTATATAGTAGTTATCTACCGAAGTTAGTATTGCCTTGGTTGGCACCGACAGCAGAAGTAACGCATATCAAATAGTTAATAAGTGTAGTAAAACATCAATATATTTAATTGTTCTTTAATTATAATTACTTTCTTGAAGATGATTTTATAAAAGTTGTTTGATTTTCTACTTTTTTTTATTTAGTTTGTTTGTTGTTTGTTGTAGGTAGAAGAGCTTGTTCTCGTTCGTCACTAGTAGGCCTTAATGTAGCCGAATAGGAATTCTTGATGTACGAATTTTATTCTACTTACAATCGTATTCAATAAAACTCAATAAAAGAGAAATTAAAATTTCTCAGTATTATTTGAACAATCATCATCATCAACTATATTTATGGTGTACACCTGTTTATGACTAACAAACAAAATTTATACAATAATGAGACTTAAAACAATATAATAAAATCTAAAATTAACTGGCCGCAAAAAAGAATCAACGATCTGAAACGTAGTGCGCCTACATAAAAGAAAGAGCAATATTAATTAGCGTAAACAGACGTAATTTATATATTTCTTGTTGTTTTTTCAAAAAATGGTAAATCTTATTCAATATTAATTACAAAATGGAACCTCTAATCTTGCTAAATATAACTTACCTTTAAAAAAAGATCAAAATCCATTAAGAATTGCTAACACCCTCCTATTTGAAGATGTTTAGTTATATATATAAGATCGTCAGGTTCATACTATGAAACCTTGCATTGTCATCGGTTTGGATCACATGAATATTTTTTAAGCAAAACCAAACGATAAAGTGAAGGTTAAAATAGAGCTATAGGTATTTTCATTCATTGATTAATCTCATTCATTAATCTCAATAGATAAAAAACTTGTCAAAATGGTCATGACGAAATCATATGCTTTCTACAAATTAATATCTTTTATATTAATATTTAATTTGATCATATATACAGATTGAAAATAACAAGTTTCTAGACTTTTCTATCAAGTAAATTCACAAAAAAGCGTTAATTTAGATTTATTATTTTCGTAGACAAGAGAATTCGTTTTACATCGTGCGTATACAGATTGTCCCTGTTCTGGCGTCATATAAATCTTCATCATATATTCGTCGTACTTTTTTTTTAGTATACATAAGATATATATAATAACAATTATGAATCTTTCGATAATGCAAAACCATAACGATAAAAACCACAAGAGAGTTGTTTTGTTGATCAGTGTCCATTGACACGCGCAACACCTGCTTTAAAATTTCTCAAAATAATTTAAATTTTTACTGACTCTCTTGTTACTCAATTTAATATTTACAAAGATAACTAACGTATAGAAAGTTTATAATTCGTATAGTAATACATTTTTAGTTTATGCATAAAATATAAACACTCAAGTTAGAAAATCATATGGAAAATTACATACAAACTGACCAGTATCTAAAAAAAACCAAGCAGCGGTATATAATGTTAAAACAAATGCCGTTTATTTATCTACAGATTGTATCATGTGATGGCCGTATTAAGTTTCATACGAGTCAAGTAGTCCATTTACATGCTATAAAAAAGTTGAATATATACTTTCTTAAATAGAATACTTTAAATCAAAAAGGGGAAAAACTTCCTTAATATTACTTTTTATTAGATAAGTTCTTTGATTCTCTTGAAACTTTATCTGTGAGCAACTAGGTTGACTTGTGAAAATACTTTTGCTGAGTTTCAATTCTTTTATTTTGAACCACATCGGTCTATCTTAGTCGTTGGTAGAATTTTTCAAAGTCTAGAACTGCTAGCATGGCTCTTTTAGTTTGCGAAATTCTTGTACAATGTAGATATTTGATTAATATGATATGACCAAACGCTGCCTTTCAAGCCAGTGGTAGCTTGATAATTTCTATTTTAATATATAGTATCAAAACACTTCCTTCGTTTTTTTTTCGTTTTAATTTTGTAACGCCGCGTTTGCCTTTCTTGCCACTTGCTGTTGCTGTCTTGTAAAATTTATATTAATGAATTGAATATATTCATAATATATATAACTGTATACTTATAATATAAGCTAGAAAGTATACATAAAAGGAGAGGAGCTAAACGTAACGATCTCGGCATACTTATTTTGCTTCTTTAAATGTCATTGTCATGATATAGTACTTTCCAGTAGTAAATAATTTTAGTATCTGTTATAAGAAATGTAACTGTTGTTTTTTTTTTTGGTTTTCCAGAAACAACATTTTATATTAGTAATGTTGCTGTAAATTATATTTTTTTTAATTTAGAACGTACCGAACTAACACCAGTTATATATACAGTTAATATAGCAATTAAAAAAATTAATTATATTTTAGTTTTTAATTGTGGAATTATGGTCGTTTGGTAAAATATTGAGGATTTATTTATGTGATCTTTGGTTTTTTTTTATTTTTTTATTTTAACCTAATGTTTAAGTCTAATGACTATAATCACTAAACTATCTTACTGAATCACGTAATGAAACATTCTCAAATCGATAGCATTTTTTATAAAAATTATTGTTAATATATTACATTTTTTGATTCAACATGTCATTGAATATGGACACGTTTAGACATTTTGAATATCCCTATTCACTTGTCCCATGTTGACTCATCCCTTATATGATGTCCTTCCTCATAAAGTCCTCCGTCCCCTTAATGTTCAATGTTTGTTAATGTTTGTGTTTAGTCCCTTATGTAAATTTTTATGTAAATATATTAAACATAACAATATTGAACTGTAAATAAAATAACACTTTTGTGAAATATTTCTACTTCTAATCTGAATCATGTTATGTATAGACTATGAATATTAATTATTTTGTTATAGGTGATGGCTGTATTTTAACTGGATATCTTTTAAACCTGCATTCCTTCTGATGTGTAACATTTTCTTTTTTTTTTACTGTACAACCTCCTTCGTGTATTCTCCACACAACGTGATATTGGCGAAGTGATTTGTGCTCAACTTGCACGTTCAGAAAACCATAGTTGAAGAAATCAATTGAACTGACATTTTGAGCAAAGAGTATGTGTTGTGTGTATATTAGGTACTCTCTCTAGTAGTGAAGATGCACAAAAACAAACAATACAATCAATTAACACGCTACAATAAGCCGCTACAATAAGCCGCTTCGATAGTAAATACCAACATAAAAGTGAAATGATGTAAAAAAATAACAATACAGGAAAAAAAGTCTAATAAAATACCGTTTCCTTCTTATTCCCAAAGTTGTACAAAATTAGGGCTCTCAAGTAAATACGTTTTGGTACAAATATTGGAGTGGGATACTCTCACGGCGTGGTTTTCATGTAACATATATAGATGTTACATAAAAGTGTTATATTTAGTATATTAAATTCAGAAAGTTTGTAATATAATTTCTTATATTTTTTTATTTTAGTTTCAATATCCATTTTATTACGTTTTACCTATATAGTAATCTAATGTAAATTACTCATTTTCCTTTTCCAACAATAACGATGAATTATGCACAGAAAGTAAAAAAACAGAGTATCACAATTAGGTAATAGTAAAGCTGAAACAATATAACTTATATAAAATTAGCTTAGTAATTACATTAATTTAGTATTTACCACAGCTGATAAATGAAAATAATGTAAATATAGTCATTCCCTCGGGTGGGATTCGAACCATCAATCATCGTCTCACTGCTGTGTCACGATGACCAAATTGTTATATAAAGTATTTCCACCAGAATTCGAGTGAGTGGTGGAATTCATTGTCACTATTAACATTAACAACGTAGGAAAATTAAAGTTATTTTATTAAATTCATCCTACGAATGGTGACCGAATAACCATTACAAACAAACACTGTCCCATTACAAAATGGTACCTTAATATATAATAAACATATATAATACAAATATTTTTTTATAATTTTGATATACCTCTATGAATATATATTTATATTATTGAAAGCTACAGCCAAAAGCAACGTTTAGGTAGAAAAAGCATTTCCGGCCACCGGATGACTACGGGTGACCTGTTTTACCAGCATACATTACGTAATCACTAATGTCTGTACCAGCCTTTGTATAAGACATTAGTTAATGAAACGGGGAAATCGGTAACATAATATTTTAGCTTTACTGCTGATTAAGTTATTTTTAAATATTATTATGAGCTTATAAGCTTATTTATGCTATTGAAAATATAAGCTTCTTTATGAGTACACGACAAGAAATCTATATAGTAAACTGTAACTGATAAACTTATTATCTACAGTGTATTATAAGATATTTTTGCTTCTTATTCAATTATAATAAATTAAATAAAAGTTTATAACATTTAAATTTGTTCAAATCAGTTAATTTATAATCTGCTGTTCTTTGTGATTATTTTATAGTAATAGTAATTGCCAATATGCTATAACAAAAATATTGTGTACTTAAAATAAAATTTTAATGCGAACGAAGGCGAAGGCGCGACGCTTATTTGATTCCCACTGGAATTAATTATTTCATTTCCTCTCTCTGTTGATAAGTTGCGGCGTAACGTTTTGCCACTCAAGCACTCGAAAATTGGGCGGAATTAGGGAATGGAGTGTCTAAACACTAAGTTTCCTCTGCCTAACCTACTAAATGGGGAAAAATTGTGAATATGTGTAAATTGTAAGAAGTGAATAATAAAATATTGTTTTATTTACGCAAATCAAAGGTAAAGGTCATAAAGATTTTTATGTTTAAACTTTAGCGTTTGATATGCAGCTATATTTTAATTACCATTTTTTGAAATTAAATATTAAACCATTTACGATGAAGTAGAGATATTGTTATTATACGAGTATATGTATATATATATATATATATATATATATATATATATATATATATATATATATATATATATATATATATATATATATATATATATATATATATATATATATATATATATATATGTATATATATATGTATATATATATATATATATATATATATATATATATATATATATATATATATATATATATATATATATATATATATGTATATATATGTATATATATGTATATATATATATATATATATATATATATATATATATATATATATATATATATATATATATATATATATATATATATATATATATATATTAGATATATATATATATATACACATATATATATATATATATATATATATATATATATATATATATATATATATATATATATATATATATATATATATATATATATATATATAGTCCATCAAGGCACAGCGGCACAGCTTCTGACTGTAAAAGCGAAGGTTGTGGGTTCGATACCCACTGAAGAATTAAATTTTTTCTTCATTCTGGTAACAACACAAAGCGCAGCTTGAGTTGTTAAAAAAAATTGGGCGAAAAGTGTGGAACGAATTGTCCAAACAATAGATTTTTAAGAAAATATTAGTAGCACTTCAAAATGAAATTCATAACAGAACTGATAACCGTTTTTGTTGATGTTACTTTAACTGAAAATACTTACATATTTCGAGTTATTTTGGAGTAAAAGCCCTTGTTACTGGTATATACAATATACAATAGGTATAATATATACAATAGGTATAATATATACAATAGGTATAACCTCTTTTTTAAAGTACAGTCACCTTCGTATGTTCCCCACAGAACGTGACATTGGCAAAGTGATTTGTTCCCAACTGGCACTCTCGGAACTCCATAATTAAAAAACTGTACTGAAAGCGTAAAAGTGCTTAATATTTTATCGTGTATATCATCTCAAGCTGAAGTTTAAGGCTTACTTTAACTGTTACTTGAATTAACTCAAAAATATTACTTTCTATACAAATCTATTTACAAGCAAAAGAAAATTAAATTCTAATTAGTTGATATATTTAAAGTAACGGCCCGATTAAATTAAAGAAGTAATGAATTGATTAACGAATTAGAAACTAACTAAGGTGTCACTTCACTGAAACATTCTAAGAAAAAGTTTTCTTCATTGACTTTAGTAGTCTTTGTAAATTGTACATAGAGCTTTAATTACGCTGCTGTCTCAAACTGTCACTATAAAGTTCACATGATATATTACTTTACTTATAAATAATTTCGCTCATTAGTAAATAAGTGACGGTAGTTTGGGAATTTCAAAGTAATGAAAGTACCTTTTACTAGATCAAAGTCCACGATAGATATCAGACCATCATAAATGCATATATTTATTGTAATAAAAACCATTTAAGTTTTTAACAGCTTCCTTCGTTATTTCATTTATAGCAAGTATACAAAAAACCTAGTATTAAGACACTCCGTTCTCCATTTCCTCCCGACACGACACTGCGACGACGCTCTCATATATAATACAAGTTTAAAATATCTTAAATTATTACTTTTTTATATATATTCTGAAAAATATGTTACGATCAGAAACTTGCCAGATACTCTCCGCAGGTAGGTGCATCATCGAAAATACCGACATAGTCAATATTAGAGTAAAATACATAAATAGCAGAGTCGTGCGTTGAATGTGATATAAATTCCATCCTGACGTTACTACCAGAAGGTCATTTAATCTGGCTTTTATAACATGTTCCTTTATTAGTTTACCCTAGCCCCGTGTAAAGAGTAACCTATATTTAGATATTATACAGTCTATTTTAGTCAGGTTAGGGAATGTTTTTCTTTTAAGCTATATAATTAATTATTATTGCTTCATTTACACATTAATATAATATGTCAATAGATATTAAGATAATCTATGATATGAGCAATTCGATTTTTCAAAATTTTTGTTTTTTAATAAAAAAATAACTTTGTAGGCTTGGGTTGCGTAAGATTCTCGCACTCTCAGCATTTACGTATCCATTTGTACCAAGAATTGGAGATTGGTGTGACCTTTCACTAAGCTAGCTTCTCTAGCTTTGCCTAGCGAAATGTGACAAATGCACAGGGATAAATAAAAAAATAATGTTTTATAATTTAAGCTATGAAAGTATGCATTTTATAAATATGTAATTTTTTAGATAAAGTAGGACAGGCGTAGATAACCTCGTGTCAAGACACTCCATTAATACTATACTATAACAGAACTCAACGCCGCGGTTTGTCTTAATATGAAAATATTTCAATACCAATAATTCATAGAGGATCGCAACTATCTCGTTACATATTTTTGGACATATTCAGTTCCAATAAATATGTTAAAATTGAATACAAAATTGAAAATAACATGACAACAATATTTTACGTACAGATTTTGTTAAAAGATAAAAATATTTTAAAAAATTGACCGTAATGGCGCTGCGGCACAGCGTCTAACTGTAAACGTGACGGTTGTGGGTTCGATGCCCTCTGGGGGGACGAATTTACTTAATTTCTTTACACTGGTAGTAAGACAAAGATCGGTGTTGAGATCCACCATTCAACTCAAAATAGAAACGGATTTAGTTAACACTAGGTGCTCTTTGTCTACCATGTTATATGGAAAAAGCGTGAAGCTATTTAATTTTCGTTTTAATTTATAGTTAAAATCTTAGAAATTAATCATTCGAAACATTCTCATAATAGTATATGTACAAGAGTGATATCGTTATCTCGAAGTTAAACGATTTTCTACCAAAAACTCTCAGTACGAAACATTGTTAAGAAAGTACATTATTTCAGCCATCTATAAAATAAGCCTATCAAGCTTTACCAATTCTTGGTCCTTTTCTTTGTTTCTAAATATCTTATAGAATTAAAAAGCAAATACCGTGACCTCCGATAAAAGCTGTTCTTCGGTTTTCTTTATATTAATTAACAAAATCACTGTACAATTGTTCAATTTATTTTATTTTATTCTATAACACCAACCTAGCGCAATAGTTGCCTACTGTGTATGTGTAATCGATGGTTGTAGGTTCAGTTCCTTTCGGTTAAATGCTTCATGAAAATCATTTTAATTTCCTTAATCAGCGGTGTCGAGCTTCACCGTGCAATTAGCAATGCTTCTTAAAAAATAAGAGATCTGTTATATATTATATAGCTTGAGGTATGTACGAAAAAATGGTCTTTTTTAATAAACTGTTTCATTATAAATGTCTGTTTCATTATATATAAAATAATTATAAAATAAGTCTGTTTCATTATAAATGTACATATATAAAATACATATTTTTCAGATATACAAATAGTAAAAGCGAGAGGAGAAAAGTATTATTTACAAAGAAGTAGTATGTTATTCTGTCAAAACTATAATATGAAAGGCAGATGAAAGAACGTCACTTTTGTAAGCGTTTCATGAAAAATATACGAAATAAAAATACATGAATAGCGTTAGATGAAGTGGATTCGACAATATGAGTTAAGTATGAGTGTTATAGATATGAAACTAAATTTTTTTTAGCTTTTGGTCAATATATAATCTAATTGTTAATTAATGTTTTTGCAGCTCATTGTAAAAATCTATACAAGTTTCATATTGAAAATGTTTTATATATCATCGTCGTATATACTTAAATTGTGCCTTAGTTTTATTCACTTGCAATATTAGAGTTTTAAACTTGTATAACTATACTGTATTTTACTATACGTATACTGTTTAAAACCTGGAGAAATCTTACACCACTTAACCACCATTATAATACACTGAAGAAACACAAAAAAAAATCGTGACAAAACACTTTTATTCCAAGCAAATTCTGAAATGTTAAACGCGAGTGAAGTGACCTCATAATTGCGGGGTTAAAGGGCTGAAAGGGTCTGTTATCATAGCTCTGAATGAAAGCTCGGAATTAAAATACGCTCTGCCTCACCTGACTACGCTGCATTTGCAAGTAGCATAGTTCATAACATTGTACAAATATAGCCAACAATAGCTGGTTTAAGTGTGGAATTATTTTAGATTTTGATTATTTTTATTTCTTTTTTATTATTATTTTTGTTCAATAATCGTAAAATGTATAACAGAAAATATATAAGAAATATATACATACATATATACATATGTTTTTGAATGTTATCTAATTGTATAAATTTCAATAATTTTTATAAAACTTATTAAAAATTCAAGTCATGCGTTCACCTTGAGGTACGTTGAAATTTTCAAGCGCTGTAACAAGCGTTAATGATTCCTATCGGATTACCCTTTGTAAATCTTAATAAATATGGAATAACAATTAATAATTAAGTAACAAAGTTCTCAATACAAATCAATTTTATTTCAAACAATAGCAACTATAAAATATTTGCAGAATAAATAAACTGAGCTCAATTTTTATATTATCCTGATGAAATTTTTTTTTGTTCTTTTGTTTTTTTTCTACGCCACCTTTATTAAAGCAGACACTCTTCGTCGTTCATATATCTATACAAATAATATAAAGCTGAACAGTTTGTTTGTTTGTACGAACGCGCTTATCTCAAGAACCACTGATTCGAATTGAAAATTATTTGTTTTTGTTGAATAGTCCATTTGTTGAGGAAGGCTATAGGCCATAATGCTATGATTTATATCAGCGGAGTATCAATAAAAAAATCTTGTGGGTTAAAGTCCACACAGACGAAGTCGCGGGCGGCATTAAGTTATACATTTAGATATTAAGTTAATTAATTTTTTTTATTTATTTATGTTGTCTGTACAAGGAGATTTTTACAAATTTCTCCAACTCAAAGATTATTGCTATGAATAACCATTTGGCAGAGAGAATAGTATTTATTAAATATTTTTAATAGGGAAGCAAAAGGAAAACAGACTGCCTATAGGATCACTTATCCGTCTGTCTGTCGCACCATGAGTCAGGAGCATTTTTCTCGAATAAAGCTGAAATTGATATCAAATATCATGGCTTATAATCCCTTGAAGCATGGAATCATTAAAACTACTAACTCAAAAGATACGTTTATGCTTTTTTTTACCATAATTTGTATAAAAATCAACCCATTATCAAAACCTTCTTTTACCTAAAATTTTGAAATTTGGCAAGAAGTAAATATAACCGCAAATTTATGTTTGTCAATTTTTATAAGTTGTACGTTCCGCTGACCTACAATCTAGAAATTTCTACGGAGGCCTCGTTGCACGAGTAGTACTCACACTTGACCGATATATCTTTTATCATATCACGAATTTGGATTTGAACCCGCATTTTTGGAAACCGTGTGGACTCAATTATAACTATCTACTTACTAATGTAGCGAATAATCTTCTATTGTTATACTCCATGTCATATTGTATAGTGCTATATATTAAGTACAATTAAAAATAAAAAAATTACTTAACTAAAATTCTTATTAAGACTATTTGTTATTTCAATGTAACACGATATCTACGAATGTACTTTATAAGATTGGTAATTATTTCTATGAACAAGATAATAAGTTTATGTTAACTTAAATGTAATAACTGACTTATTTATTCTTCAGGTGGAAGAAAGTTTAGTATATAAATACATATATATTATGTTATGTGATGATATATCTATGGATTTACACTTGCAAGATGTATCCAGTTGTTTTTCCAACGTATTTTTTCTTAATAAACACTAACCTCCTTTTATCTATTGTTTTGTTGATAACCTCATTTTTCGAAGTCGGTAAAGCACAAAACAATTTTTAGATTCTCTAATAATGCCTATATCATAAGATTATTATTATATATATTTTATTCGCCAATATTAAGAGGCTACGTGTCGGAAAACCACTCTGTTAATAAAAGAAAGTAGTACGCGCTCACGATTCGCTGATTTTAAATTCATAAAATATTTATATAGAGAAAGTGTATGAAATATATTTTTCATTTAATGGACTTGAATTAAAAAGCTCGGTGCTTAGCTTTAAATGTCAAGGTTGTCGGTTTCAAGAGCAGCATGTTGTTAATACGGTGAAAATATGTTTTTTTTTTAGTGTTCATATAAAAATAATAACTACAGTGTAACAGATAATTTATATTTTAATAATGAAATATGAAAGAATAATAGGCATTGTTAGAGTGAAAATAGTGCTTTATTTATTGATTGATATTTATACTTTACATAATATTAAATGCGACCCGCATCTGACGAATATAGGTTAAGATTTCGATGTCAAACGATTCACGATTTATGAAAAGGATTGTAATACAGTTTTCACCAAAATATATGCATATTATAGAAGAGAAAATCTAAAGATTTGCAATCAAGTAAATATATTTTTGCTATATTATATATAATACCCAAAGACTAATAACTTAATAGTCACATTAGTGAATTTCACGTTTACAAATCGAAACGTAAAAAAATAGGTTGTTAATGCTAAATTTAAATATATTAAAATTTAAAGAAATTATATAATATCTCCACCACTAATATTAATAGAAAAATGTACAAAATAGCAAAGAAAAGTGTTTCAAGAAAAGTTATAATAGGACTGAGCTTAAGAAGAACACTCAAACAAAATTGTAAGTGGATTTGGCCGTAGCGTAACAAGATCCACCCAAAAAAATAAATATAACGTTTTACCATTTCAAAAGACTTATTGAAAGCTCTGAAGAAAAAAATAATAAGCTACATAATTTAATTTATAAACAAAAAAAATATTCGATAGCAATAATGGTTACCATTTTTTTCATTTGCATTTACATATTTTTATAAGAATAAATTACATACAAATGAGATGTTTTGTTGGCTCAATATGAGGTCATGCTTACGCTTACATATGTACTATATCAGGTTTGTTAGACAATATATCAATGTTGCTAAAGTTGCTTCTTTTTCTTAACTATATGGACGTATAAAATTTGTAAGTCAGTATTTCACACAATAATGCCGAATTTACGTAATAACTGTAAATTTTTCGACGGTATAAAAATGTAATCTACATAAACATAATCTAAAATAAATTATTTTGCGGTCCAAGCCACAGTAAAAATATAATAAAGGAGCTGAGTACCTTGTACCGCCGTCCTCGCCTAAGGGTGTTTTAAGAAAGTTTTATTACGCCTTGCACTTTTTCAAGCTTAGCATAAATAAAAGAATTGTGTCAAGATTCTTTACTACTTTGTAGATATAATATAAGAGACCATCGCGCCGCAGTAGGACATTATCAGACTGTAAATGAGGCGGTTTTAGTTCGATCGATAGAAAGTTATTTATATTAATTTACTCGTTCTGGTAAGAAGAAGTATGCCGTTGGTCACCAGCCAGTTTGTCACGGCTACAGCGTGAGGGCGAAAATGGAGATATAATGCAAAAAGATATATATATGTACAATGCATTAATAAAGTCTTTTCCCATAGAGAAAAAACAGAATAGACTAATAATGAATCACTTTGATTAATACCTACGGCCTACGACTTTTAGTAAACCTAAAATAAACGAGTTTCAGGTCGAACTGATAACATGTATATGGGCTTTGTTAATAAGCTTCCTAAAATACCACTGGGACATGTTCATATTTGATATTCCATATTTGTTATAGTATAGAATAGAACATTTAAAATAAGTTCATAATTTAAAAAATCCATCGTGGGTCCATCCAAGCGGCACAGGCCGTGCCTGACTTTTACGCGACGATTGTGAGTTCGATTCCCGCTCGGTGAAAATGAATTATATTCATTTTCCTTGTTCTAGCTACAGGACAAAGGGCGGTGCTAAGTTTTGCCGCTCAATCCCGCTCTCAAACGGCAGAAAACAGGAACGGAGTGATCGAATTATTTATATACTATACTCATCATAGGGTTAAAATAAATAATCACAGAATGCAGTTTACTTTCATTTTTGTGGCTCTAGGCAGTAGCGGTGTAAGTAGAAGAGTCTTTAGGATCTTTTTTTAAATTTTTATCTTTAAATTGATTTTTTTCCTAATACAAGTTTAAATTTCACTGCAACAAAGGGTAGCCTCAGATAGATGAGTAGTAAGTACAAGTAGTAAGAAAATTAGGCTTGTATTTTGCTCATATACTTAATTAGGTATTAGTATTTGTTTATTATTAAATATATATCACATTATATTTACTATTTGTAATTCTACGTACCTGAACCAAATCACCGTGCACACCACCAGCAGCGGTTATAGTAAGCAGGCAGACATAGGGAACTAAGTCTTCCCTCGGTCTATGTAACTCGAGTTCGTATGTACGTCCGATATCGCCGTAGTAGGTCTTGTTGCAGCCTGAGAACAAAATGTATCAATTAGTCTATGTTTAAATGATGTTTACGACGAAATTTCAAAGATTATATTGTTAAAATAAATCCTTATATCAACGCACCGTAGCCCGAATTAGAAACATTAAAGGTGAAAGTACCTACGACCATTACATGTAGGGTCAGACGCTCTCCCATTGCCAAAAAAAGATGATGTAGATTTTTTTTCTATTATGTCTGTATTTTATAGAGATCCATACAAAAACTTCTTGATAAATTTAAATAACATAAAATAATATGTTTATCACTGTATATTATATACATACACCGTAGATTTACGCTTAAGCTTAAGCAAATACTACAATAGTAATTATTATAATATTAATTAATTCGTTAAACAATCCTATTATATTCCACTATATATCATAATTATTACAATCCTTTTATATATTATAAAGAATTTCGGTTGCTTTTTATTCAATGTTTCAGACAAACCGTGCACCAAACAAAAAAAAACGCTATATATTATAGTAAATTTGGTTATTTTTTAGCTTCACGCTGTATCCGCATAGCAGGTAAGGCAGAGGGAATCGTAACCTGAAGGAATCTAGCGTTAAGACACTTTGCTACCCACTTTTCGCCTTTCGGGGCACTGCGTGTTGAGTGGCAGAACTCAACTTAACGCTTTGCCTTGTTGTCAGAGTGAGGAAAATTAAAATAATTCATTCTCCCCGAGTGGGAATCGAACCTACAAGCCGTCGAGTTTACAGGCAAACGCTGTCGCCTCTGCACCACGTTGGTCCATAGTTTTTATAATCGATACATATTTAGAGAAACTTTATTAAAATAAAATATATATTGATGAAATTTGTAAATATGTATAGTCTTGAGGTCGCCGTGGCGTAAAACTACAGCGACTCAATGTAAGCCCGATAGTTGTAGATTCAATCTGTAATATGGAAAATTAATTATTCACATCTCCCCGCTCTGGTAAGAGAGTGTAAAGTTTCGAATTTAACATGTAAAGTTTCGAATTCGTGCGGAAAGCGGTGAATGAAGTACGCTAACACTAACTTCTCTCTATTTAAACTGAGTTAGTTCCAAAAATACTGTATAAGTTATATAACTAACTATAGTAGTGTGTATATACTACTATTATTACTACTAAGCAGTATAGCTTCCATAATAGAAATTCTGTATTATAATTCAATTTTTTACTCCAACCATTGCAGTAAGCATAAGAGCAAGATATATATGGTTTTAATATTTGATAAATTTTTCAAATAGAGCATGTTTACTTTAAGTAGCTGAATTTTCAAAATAAAAATGTCTTCATAATGCAAATATCTTCTTATGTCATTTTCTTCGAGTTCCTTACTCGAAGAAAATGACATATTTTCTTGTTCTTGCTTCTTGGTAAGAAGACGGAATCTAGTCGGTGAAGCAGTGAAAAGAATATATTTAGTCCCAACCTGGCTTTCTATCCCAAACCTTAGGCTCCCTCTCTCCCTCGGCTACCATGCTATATACACCATCATCACAGAGACTTATGGACTTTTAGATTTTAAGTTCATAGTCAAAGCAAATGCCAAATGTGTCTTTGTCGATGGTAAAGTCCTTCTTCTTCTTTAAACCTAAACTTAATTTTACAAAAAAAAAAATACAAAGTATCTTTTATAGTCGAGTCAAGCAACATCTGAAAGTTCAACTTAATTTTCTTCCTTATAAAAACACATATTAAATATTATATGGGCAGGCATTTTTCGAATACAATTTAATACAAAATAAAACAATAAATTTTAATTATTGCTTATTAGCGTATTGCTATAAAATTCCCATATCGTAAAATGTAAATAAAAATATATATATTTACCTTTTACAGTACGGTATAGTTGTATATAGACACTAGGTATATCGTAAGGCGTTCGTGAAAAGGAAAATCGTGTAGAATTTTGCGCAAAGAAATATACCTTTTCCAGCTTGCGGCGGTCATGACCTATTTTTCTTTTGAAACCTAGCTGAAATTAGCTCATTTAAAATCTTTAATTCTCGTTTTTTTGAATATTAACATAAAATTCTTATATTTTACTTGACCTTGTCATTTGACATATATTTTGGACATTTATTTACGTCATCATTTTAAATATTTTAGTTTTTATTATTAATTTATTAAGTTACAAGTATCTAACTATTAATTTTGTGAAGTACGCATAATTCATTTTTACTTTTATAAGTTATTTTGGCTTTCCTAAAGTATAAATACAAATACAAATATATATTGTACTATAAAATCAAAAAGTGCGATATAATTTTACATAAATAAATAATAATAATAGATAGATAAAAAGATTAAGCTTTTTTTAGCTTCCACGCTCTCCTTCTGATAGCCAGGTAAGCCTAATGTTAATAAATTTCCCCACTTTCTTTCAAGATATTACGTAGGTATTGAGTGACTCAACGTCGCGCTTTTGTTGCCAGAACGAAGAAAACGAAAGTATTAAATTTTCCCTGAGTGGGTATCGTTTCCACAACCGTCACGTTTACAGGCAGATTCTGTGCCGCTGCGCCACGACGGCTTCATAATTAAAAGACAACAAAATGTAATTTTGTTCAATAACACAATATTTAGATAATATCGTCATACAATTATATTGATATATAATCCAATTCAATTAATTTTATATCACAAAAACAAGTGTAACACGAGATACTGGCTACAAGATACGGCTCCCAAAGTTTGGTAAGCAATGAGTGTAACGGCAACTTGTACACAACAAAGTTCTGTCTTGTATGAAAGCTTTCAAGTTGATTGCCCAAACAATAAATATGTGTCTCAGACTTCAACGGTAAAACTTTGTCCTATAAAGACGACCTTATTTTAGAAAATTGAGAACGGAGCTGTCTTTTTATTTTTAAATCTATAAAGAATCTAATTATATTTATTCTATAATGGCTAGAGGAAAACAGAATTATTCCTTTAAATATTTCAATAACAAGATACAGCCCGCAACATCGTCTGCGTGGACTGTGACGGACTATAAAATGAACAAACTCCGGTTTGTCAGTCAGTGACGGACTAGTTTTAGATATAGTAAATTTTTATTAATATTAATAGATTATTATATACATATATATATATATATATATATATATATATATATATATATATATATATATATATATATATATATATATATATATATATATATATATATATATATATATATATATACATACATACACATATCTAGACACAAAATTTGTTGTAACGATAGATTTTAGTACAAGGGGTTGGGTTGAAAAATTATTGTCGCCCTGTTTTGTAAACTATTTAAAAAAATAAAATTATTAATATAACTACAAGGAATTAATTTAATAAAAAATACCTTTTGAAGTAGTAAAATAACGTATAACATAGTAAACAAAACCTAGAAAATAGAGAGCTTTATTCTTAAAAGAGCAACTGTAATATCACAGTTCGTTTGTTTGGCAATATACTGTAGAAGTGTCCAATGTAGTCCAGTTTACTTTCTAGTATCAATTTTTATGGAGATACATTGCTAGAGATATTTAAAATTTAGATGCTATTTCACATCCATTATAAAAAAAATTAGATTTATTTTTTTTATGTACAGCTAAATAATATATTTTCTTGTTTCTTTGTAAAGTATTGTAAGTAAAAAATCTTTAATAATAAATCAGCCAGTGGTAAACTAAGTAATGTTTGTCTTAAGACACCTTGTATATTTTTATACCTATACTTTATTTTTTATATATAATGTGTAATTAAAAACAATAAATACATAATAAATGCGCCATGATCTTTTTAATTTACTTCATAATGCTCTTGAACTAAATATGTGTATATGTATACCATGTTTTTAAGTATGATTTGAACCAGTTATCCGAATTTTACGCCTACTATCCCAGAGGTACTAGCATGATAATTTATATATTTAAAAATAAAATTCATACACAAAACGCCATAAATCAAATCATATTTTTACAAATTTTAGAATTTATTCGGTGTCAAAAGTTGATATTTCTTTTTAATACAAATGAAGGAGTCACGAAACGAGTGACCTGTAAATGGACGTACTCGTATCAGAAATCAGTTCTAGGCCTTTGTGAAAAGCCAAAGGGTGAAAATGATATTTATTGTTGAAATAGATGTCAACTTTAAAGCTATATTTAATAGTTCTATGATATATATTTGATAGAAATTATATTTTGTTAAAAGGTCATTGTAATATTAGTTATATATTTTTTTGAATATATACAAACATTAACTCCTATTTGAATGTAAAACTTAAAACGGAGTGAACAGAGCCTTTCATTCTCTCTAAAAACCTTCTTTCTAAAAGTCTTAAATTTGATGCTGGAAAAATACAAATTATTTGTTGAAGAATGTTAATAATTGAAAAAAATGCCTTTAATCTTACCACAAAACCTACATGCATTTCAATCAATTCAAAAATGACAATAAATACTCAGTAAGTAAAAATAAATAATTATATAATCCTACATGAATTAACGTTTAACATTTTAAATATATATTTCAGAAACTATAATAGCTGTATGTTGAGTATAAAATAAACAATTATAAAATAATAATAATTCTTAACATATACATGTATAGTAATTATTAAATAAACATTACGTTGTTATCAACTTACCATCCATTTCCATATATTTTACCATCTTAAGTCATTTATATTCCACACGAATCATTGAGCACGCAGTACGATCGTTACACAACTGTAACGCTTACGTATCAAAAACTGGCACAGCAATATTTTCTGAGAACGAAAATGCATCAGTTGCAGGGCACTTCTGTTGCCAAGAGAACGCTCTACAAACACCGACGACAAAGTGGTAGCACTATAGCTTACCTACTAGTAACAGCATAGCTTACCTTCTAGTACTATAGCTTATCTATGTCTATGTAGAGTAAACGTGTCCTAGTGGTGATACGCATTATTGCAATTAAATAGAGAGCTGGAAACGAATATCAGTTCAGGCATTGTTCTTTGGATTTAGTTTGGATTGAGTTATTGGAAAGATTATTGTGACGTTTTTAGGTATATACTTGTTATGAATGAAGTAGAATTTGTTTAAAGGATCATTACTCTAGTGTTTAACACTCATTGATTGAAAGCCAACGGTTATGTATTCAATTATTTATGCTTCCTCGCCGCCCAGGTAGCAAGAGAAATTGCAGCGTTAAGTGCCGCCAACCAACACGATATCTCGAAAATAGGGCGGATATCGAGGTACTCTGTCTTAACACTCGATTTCCTCTGCCTACTTACTCTGCTATATGTAGGGGATACAATAGAAAAATAAAATAATATAATAATAATAATATAAGCCATTGTAACACTAATCAATTGTAGGTTGCTGGTGCCTGTGTTAGGTTCGAAACCCGTGTAAATAATGTTAACAAGGCTTTTGAACACAAAATCATCAAGTCGTTACAAATATTAAACATATAAAAAAAAAACTTAATAGCAATAGGTGTATATGCGTGCGTGTGTGCATGTGTGAGTGTGTGTATGTGTGAGTGTGTGTATGTGTGAGTGTGTGTATGTGTGAGTGTGTGTATGTTTGAATGTGTATATGTGTTAGTGTGTGTATGTGTTAGTGTGTGTATGTGTGAGTGTGTGTACGTGTGAGTGTGTGTATGTGTGAGTGTGTGTATGTGTGAGTGTGTGTATGTGTAAGTGTGTGTATGTGTGAGTGTGTGTATGTGTGAGTGTGTGTATGTGTGAGTGTGTTTATGTGCGAGTGTGTGTGTTTGTGTGTATGTTGAGTGAATAGTCTATATAAAATGTTACCTCAAGATCTCTAAAATTTTTTCAATATTTTCATAAGATTGTTTAGCAACCAATTAGTAACAACTATTTTAAACCTTTTCTTATTTAAATTATACAAGGAAAGCAACTTATTAAGATAATTATATACATATGGACCTAAGAAGACAAAAAATGTATGGCTGAAAAAAGTCTTGTTTAATGATGTTGGAACTACAAGAAAATTTCTACGACCTATGTCAGGGGTGAAAGTGGTCAGAGAATGCTGCCTACTAGCGATGGCTAAAATAAATTCTCAAATTCAATTTTTGCCTTCCTTAGTAAACTAGTGCAGAAATTGCGGTACCTTTTGTGTGAAATCTTCAAGATCTGATTGTGAGGATCTTTTTTAAATTTTCTGTATAGGTTGTCTCTGTGTCTCATACATTTTAAAATTCCAGTAGTTATCCACGACTTAATGGGTCTGCGTTTCCGGGAGATGTGAATAGTTTTGGAGTTATAAGATATTAGTTGTTGAATAGAATCAATGAAATATTTAGCTGCCAGGTTAGAGTCATTAGTAGAGTAAACAAGATCAAAATTAAAGTTGGCTAAACCTGTAGCAAATTTAGCTTCATCAAGTTTAGTGTAGTAACGTATTATTTTTATAATTTCTGAAGGAGAGAGCTAGTATAACAGGATAATGGTCAGTTACAGTTGACTCCAATATTATAATATATACGCGGAATATATTATATACGCGGAATACGATGTCTTCAAAATTACATGATCGAGGCAAGTTGAACCATGAGTCGGTATATTATGCCCACAGTAAAAACCGTGATAAGCGAGTAGTTCAAGATAGTCTAAAACGTATGAAGTAGGATCACTAGTGGCAGTATCTAGATTTATATCCCCAACAATAAATACATGTGAATAAGTTTTAAGTTCCGAAAGAATGCTCTCAAGTGCAGTCAAAAATTTAGAGGGATCTTTAAACGTGTATGACCTATATATGCTAATTACGGCAAGATCTGTGCCCGAGGTGATCAATAAACAATTAAATTCAGAGACGTTCGGCTCACTGACTTTAATATTTGGGAGAGAATCTCTAATCGTTTTGATTTTAAGTAATTAATGTTTTAAAATTATTATATCCTGTGAGGGTTGGGGTTACACGGTTGCAAGACAGCCAGCACTCAGAGAGCAATAATATCGCAAGGATTACAAATTCTTTCTAACAATGTCAGTAGACCTGAAAAATTTGCGTTTATACTACGAATATTTAGTGAAAAAATGTTCAGGTAAGATATTGACAGTAAATTATTACAATCATCAGGACAACATAATAATGCTTCACAAACAGAAATGTTGTCAATGTTGTCGAATAAATTATTTATTGCAGCGAATTTTAATAATAAATATAAAATGAAAGCAAGTATAGTGACTGGTGTCGTTAACTGGTCTTAGTTTATCGCATAGAAAAAATTGCGTATTTGTATTTGAAAACACCATAATCAAAAAGGAAATAAATCCTAGTAGGTAACATATTATGAGACGTAATATCAATTTAGTACGTGTAGTAAATGTATGCCTAATTTTCATACATATAAGGTGTGATATGGTGTGTATATTGATAATGATACAAATTAACAGCAATAAAACCAGTACAATACAAAAAGAAAAAAATGTTGAAAAAATTGCGGGTAGACAAAAATATAACAATCGCCAAGGCGAGCTAAGGCTGTATGCACAATGAGAATATATGTACATGTTATAAAAATTAATTGAAATAAAAATGTAACGTATGTTTAAAGCTAGTCATATATTGTTCTGCTCAAGAATTTGAAGGTCCTTTTCACTTTTAATTTCCACACGTTTATCACCATCACATTTTCCCATGAAAACACGTCTTTTGTAGGTCCAGCAGTATTTGTATTCAAGCGTTTTGCGTTTTTCGCGGGCGATGTTGAAAAGCTTACGGTCTTTATTTGTGAGACCTTCGTTGATGAAAATCGGCACAGCGGGACCGGGTAAGCCAATAGTTGTAGATAACTTGTTCTTATAAGATATCCTATTTTATTCTTTTACACTATTGAGGATTTTATTTTTTGTCATAATAGAAGTGAGCTCGGTTACAACGGTCGAGTTTCCGAGTTTATTTTCAATCCTGTAAATATCTTTTATATCAGATGGGTGAATATTAACTTTAAGCTTAACGCAGGTTTTGTGAATATAGTTGCAAAGATCATGTGACACCGGCCTTACATTATTCGTTGTTAACGGTAGATTTCGAAACTCAACTACAGTTAGTTTGGATTTTCCTTCTAAGTCATAGAGTTTATTTTCCAATACGTTTATATAACCGAGATGTTCCTTACGTTCTCGGCTCAATTCAGAAAGATTATGTTTTATTTCCTCATATTGCACTGATAGAAATTGCATTGCCTTCTCCATTTCTCCGTACGTTGACTGAATTTTTGAATTTTGTTTTTAAGATCCGCTATCTTGGAGCATAATTTATTAAGTATTATGTCTTGATCCTTTTTCCAAATTGTAAGCATAGCCAGCAATTCTTCTTTTATGCCGCCTTCCTCTGATCGTTCCTGGTCAACTTCTCTCAGGCGCTTGTGCCTTCTTCCGACGCTTGCAACATTTTCGATCGCGAGGTTTGGAATATCACTTTCAGATGACACTGACTGCATTTTAAAACAAGGGGGGGAACGGCGAATCATCGACATATTGCTTGTTCGATTTGAATGAACACTAATCTCATGTACACAAATATTACAATGGTGATATTTGCTTATCGATTTAAAATGTTCAGAATCAAAACACGACACATACGTCACGCACGACCGCACACTAGTTGCCCGAGGTAAAGTGAATAAAATGAATAAAATAACTAAGATTAAGATTTTTTATATAATATTTAAGTGAAATTTTCGTTCTGTTGCGCATTTGTAACATTTCCAATAGGCTTTTACGGAAACGTTTTTGATGAGTAGTTTCAATAAAAAAAATTTATAGCATTTTAATAAACTATGTAAAGTTTAAATCAGCTGACTGTTTTGTCTTAACACTCGGTTTCCTCTGCCTACGTACTCTGCTATATGTAGCGATACAGTGTACAAATACAATAAAATAACTAAGATTAAGATTTTTTATATAATGTTCAAGTGAAATTTTCGTTCTGTTGTTCATTTCTAACATTTCCAATATAATTTACGGAATCGTTTTTGATGAGCAGTGTCAATAAAAAAAATATTATAGCATTTTAGTAAACTACGTGAAGTTTAAATCAATTGACTATACAGAAAGGGCCATCCGAGGGTTAGTAGACACCCTCGTCCATGGCCATTTACAATCTCAGAGTATGCGAATGTATGCCTTAGCTGCATTGTTATTGTGTCAGTGTAGCTGCACGTTTGGCCGTACAGTACTGGTGCCGACACTGTTATATGGCAGTGAAACATGGGTATTGCAGAAGAAGTATGAAAGAAATATAAATGCTGTGGAGATGTCTTCGGAGTCCGCAACGAAGAGATATATAGAATGGTAGGTACCAGGATCACCAGGTTCTTCTTCATTCAGTGAGAATGAAGATGAATGTGCTCAGGTGGTATCGGCACGTCGACAAAATGAATGATGAAACAATTGTAAAAAATATATATGCAACAAAAGTGAGTGGTAAAGGGAGACCTGGGTTGACCTTGGAAAGTTGACAGTAGCGAAGATACTGGAGGAAGGTCACGTAAAAAGCTGAGTGTGAGTGAAGAGGTAAATAACAGTGGATGAGGCGAAAAAGGTATGCAGGGACCGCAGCGTTTAGAGTTCCGTTCTCTCTGACTACCCCGCGTGTATAGCGTGCACAACATTTGACTGTAATTGCGCTTGGTGTGGATTTGCCACTCAACACTTGAGGAATGCCACTTAACATGCATCGTCTCGAATTTGGGAGGAAAGAAGCTAACGGAATGATACCAGATTCTTCTTGCCTACTCTGCTATACGGAAACAGCGTGAAGCTGAAAAAATAGAAAAAAAAAACTTTAAATATATATAATAGAACTTTAAATCACTTAGATTCAAATTTAAAAACAATTAATTAGTCATGTCTGATAGTTTCAAACCGCAATGTGAACAAAATAAAGCACAAAATATAAAATCCGCTAATTAATGACGCCATGTATGAGACATAATGAGAACGCTCAAAATAATTGCGTGTGAACGAGAAAATTTATGTGTAAACGGATTAAATGTCCAACATGACATGAATCGATGCTGAAATGGCATGTATAAAGAATGAATTTTAAATCTTTGTTAAGTCGATTTAATGAAAATTAAACGTTAATTGATTATCCCTTATGTCGCTCTTATGTACACTCAGAATATTTTCTGTTTAAGAAAAATTGCATTCATGTCCATACAAAAACTAATTTTGTAATATAGTGTAAAATTAAATAGGGTAACGACCAAGACTGTAGTAATATTTTTATAAAAAAAAGCTACATATACCTATACTAAAACTACCAGAAGTAGAAGTAGAAAACTGTCGAGGACCGTCGTGGCGCAGAGGCACACCGTCTGCCTGTAAACGCGACGGTTGGTGGGTTAGAATCCCACTTGGGGAGAATGAATTATTTTAATTAAAGTAAACATAAAAATTTGAACGCAGCCGGATTTGAAACCGCGCCTTATGGAAACCATCCAAGCGCGGGTTCGAATCACGCTGCGTTCAAATTTTTACATGTTCTCTTTAAGTATTCTTTCTATCCTTATTGTGGATTAACACTTTAAAAATCATCAAAATAAGAATTATTCTCATTTCTTCACTCTAGTAATAAGGCAAAGAGCGTCGTTGAGGCCCGCCACTCAACGCGCAATGCCTCGAATGGCGGAAAGTAGGGAACGGAGGGTCTTAACACTAGGTATCTTCGACGTACGCTTTCCTCATCCTACCTATCCTCCTGAGCTATCCTGAAGCTAAATAAATAAATAAAACTGCCATTTCACCTTAAAATTCGTCATTAATGTATGTAATAAGTCATTAATGTAATCTGTACTTAGTATTGTTTCAGTATATTTTAAAATACATATTAAAAGATTTACGCAAACTGAAAGGTATTTCTTGTGATCCTTCAAAGACTTCATTCATCTCGTCTCGTTGTATGGAAGGTAAATATCAAGGTAGAGTTTGCTCAAACTCAAGACTAAACATCAACATCGCAGTAAAGCGAAACACACAATAATAGAAAGTTTGTATCTTTATTATATATATATATATATATATATATATATATATATATATATATATATATATATATATATATATATATATATATATATATATATATATATATATATATATATATATATATATCTCTTCTTCTTCCACTTAGCATTATCCCGGCCTATTGCCAGGGTCTGCTTTCCTACTTAGTCTACTCCACTTTGCACGGTCTTGAGCATCCTCAGTGGTTAGTCCATTGGCTCTCATGTCGTGCGTCACGACGTCCAGCCATCGCTTCCTTGGGCGTCCGGGGGGTCTTACTCCAGGGACAGACATATCAAGGCATTTTCTTCCGACGTAGTTCTTAGGCCGGCGCAAAACGTGGCCATACCATATCAGACGACGCTCTTGGAGCTTATCCGCTACGTCACGGACCCCAAGACTACCTCGAATGAATGTGTTGCGTATGCGGTCAGCCCGAGTAACGCCACACATCCACCTCAGCATCTTCATCTCCGTTATATATATATATATATATATATATATATATATATATATATATATATATATATATATATATATATATATATATATATATATATATATATATATATATATATTGACTTAATTGATACTTTTATGAATGAAAAGATACATACGTACATATATGAGTGAAGTAGAATACCGCAATATAAATACCGCATATAGAAGGGAAGGCACAGATAATTTTATATTAAGACACTCCGTTCTCTGCTTTCTTCTCAAATTTGAGTCACTCAAGTTTAGGTAGAGAAAGAAGTTCGATCCCCGAGTGGGTAACAAAAACTACAATCGTCATATGATTGTTAGTCAGACACTTTTTGTCCCAATGCATCACAAAGGCGTTCGTTTAATAATTTAGCAAAAATTGAATGTTTTTTAGCAATAAGCAATTTAAGTTTGGAAATAAATAATTATTCTATTGAGGTAAAATGTCGCCATCAGTAAATATTACGGCTAACAAGAACGTTATTAAAGATTCAACTTTTAATAAATCAATATAAAAAAATATTAACTGTTCCAAGAATAAAGAAAAAAATAACTAGTGCTAGTAGGTCACGTGTTAACTGTATCGATTCAGCAAAGCGCCTAACGTGACGGTTAGCACCGCAACCACAATTGATTGGTCAAGGCTTCCTAATATAATTTAACCTGCATAGTAAGTACTTATTAGTGCGGTACGTATATTAATTATAATACATTATATAAAATCTATTTTAGTATTAAAACATTGTTTTCTAAACGTGTAATAATAACGATACGAGGCTTGTGTGGTATATTGGAACATAGATTAATAGATAATTGGGGATTCACTCACTCTGGGGGGATAAAGCACGGCGATAAGTTTCGTCAACCAACACATAATATTTCCAAAATTGGACCCAAAACGGGTAGCAGAGGGTCCTAACGTTAGGACCCTCTGTCTACCCCTCTAAATTCGGTAGAGGTGTATAGAAAGCTTTCCTCGCTATAATTTTATTTTATGGTTTAACATAATTTGTGTTTTTATATTCTATTTTATAGATTTTTAAAGAATAAATTCGTAGCATCTTATATTTAATTTATTCTAAATTAATATTAAATTGGTCCTTATTTGTTCATATCGGTTCTAGGAACATGGCACTGCAAACGAAACGGTAATCATTTCTTCCTGCGCGCCGTTTGTTCCAAATGGGTCTTTGATGTATGTTGCCTTATAAATCAAAGAAAAAATATTCTGAAAATACTTTGCTTCTAGCGAATTATGAACGTAGAATTCTTTTGTACGCTAACATATTTAATTTGTAGACTTTAGCTGTTAGTATATTAGTAAGAATTGAGTAAGTTTTCAATTGATTTGGAAGTTGTATGACCCCTTAGCCAAGAACTTGTGAAATTATATTTAGAAAAGCAGTGAGTAAATGTATGTATTAAATTATGAATTTGATTTTTTTTTCTTTATTACATCAAGGATATTATTATAATATAATAATAATATGCTATGATTATAGCAGACGTATCTTAATATATAAGCGTATACAGTGGATTAGGGAGATTTTCAAGGAAGGTGTCTGATAAAATCGGTAACAGTTTCAAAATATCAGATATAATAAACATGGCTTCTATATAGTTAAGTATTACGTTCATGTAAATTAAACCCTAACGTATAGGGTGATTCTTCGAAATGGAGTTTTGGAAGGATTTTCATCGAAGAACATATGAAAGATATCTCTCTCAAGATTCCATTGTATGCTGAATAATGTGTATATTGTGTACATGAATTTAAATTATAAGAAGTACAATAATTAAGGAGTTACAGTCATTTAAAAATTGTTGTTTTGTGTTGTTTTGTCATTGTCCATCGTGTCAATAATCATTCATGTGGACCATGACGTCACACCCTGCAACTTCAACAGGCTTTAACTTTTACTATTACAAATATCGGCTTATGAAATGCCGTGCAAGTTTTTGTCGATTCAACATACGGAGTGATTGTGTCTGCACGTAATTTAGTAAGAAATCACGATGTAAACTAGAAATCTGGCGTTTGTAAGGTACCTGGCATAATTAATCTGCCACCATTTATGGGGTACTGTTTGAGTTATTAAGTTTTTTAACAATACTGTTAGATCTCTTCTGGTTGTATATTTATATTTATTAATGTTGAAAAATAAGTTAATCACTAATAAACGAATAGGAATTGATTTTGTTTCAAATTCTCATTTGTCTGTCATTTAAGAGAAAAGAACACTTTATTGAGATTTGTATCTTGAAAATAGTATCTTCTTTACAGATTAGATGAATTTAAATAAATCAGACAAATTTCCACAGAGTCCCAGTAACTTGTCAGATATTAATTTTGAATCGCGACAAGATAATAATATCCAGCATTTGCCACCAATAGAAAGCAGAGAACTGAAGTCACGTATATCAGGACCGTCTATGATCTCTCGCAGCAGGTCCCAGCAGTACAATGACTTAGCTAATAGTCCATCGAATGTGAGATATTTGATGGACTATTACTCTATTAGACTATTACTCCTCCATGCTCTCCAGCATTACAAAAAAAATCAAGAAATTCATAATTTCAAGCAAATAATTCATAGTTTGAGGAAACAATTATAAAGTTGGACGAAAACGGAACAGCTTGTCTGGAATTTCAATTCGAGTAATATAGAAAGATAATTATTTAGATATTACTTATAATGAAGACTGATTAATAGTAATTTCTAACTATTTTTTTATTATAAAATACATAATAATTTATTATAAAATACATAAATAAATATAAAAACTAAAACTAAGAATATGCCTAACGGCAATTTAGATTGTTATTTATTATATTGTGATAATAACTGTAACTCCATGACATGATAAATTAAAGATTAACAGTTTGTTGGAATTACTTAATAATGTTAATTTTCCTTATATTTTGTAAGTTGAATTTATTAACATTTACCAGTACTTCTCCAAAAAATCTGTCCATAAAATCTCATTTATCTGCCATTGTGATCATTCATCTGAATGATCAATTTATCAGTGCACTCTTAATCATAAACTACTTGAAGCAACCCAGTGCAATTTACATATATTATTAGTTTTAATATTTTAAACCAAATAACAATAAAATAACTTTTTTATTTTGATTTAAATGGCAAAATTCAAAAAAGCCAGATAAATTAGCCATTTATCATCTATAAATCAATCATCTATAACTCCAAAAAGATAAAATTAAAAGATAAAGCGTGTAAAAACACTTTTCTTAACAGAAAAATGTTGTGGGTTCGATTCCCACTTGTGAATTGATTTATTTTTATATAGAAGGACACGAATTCGTGCAAAATGATGAAACAAAGTACCTTACAGCTAGATCCTATCATACTATTCGGGAAAACGCTTGAAATTTTTTATAGCAAAGGTATAAAAATAATGTAAGGTAACGGTATTTGAAGCCACGCCTCTTGGAAACCGTGCAAGGGCTCTAATCACTAAGCCCATACGTTTCGACGAAGCTTCTTGAGAACGAATACCTTCTTATCAAGTTTGTCGGAATTTTTTATTTGGATATATGTTAGAGATATTTCCGCTACCCAAAGGTATTGATTATGAAATATTGTCGATCAAAAGTATTGATGATCATAAGAAGATACATCCTTCAAGAGAAAGTGCTATCATTAAACGTATATTTTTATAAGTGCTATACCACACTAAAGAAAACGTATAAAATCTTGTAACTAACGAGACCAATATTAACTGTACCATATGTAAGCATTAGCCTGAAAAATTGGATAGCTTTTTTTCAAGCATTCTGCGCATTATGCGAGGAGTGAATCCACTCTATTCTTAACTTTTCACCGAAACATGAAAACACATACTGTGCTGCGTGGTGAATTTCAATATTACCTTTTTTTTATGTCATACATACTCTTTCGTGTTCACAATTTGAACTACAGAAGGATCGCATGCGCCAAAATAAAATATATAAAAATGCTTTTACCAATATAATTTCACAAGTTCTTGGTATAGGGGCTATATATTTTCCAAATCAGTTTAAACTTGTTCAGTTATTTTACTTTGAACGAAATAATATAAATATATCTTTGTTATTTATGAACAACAACATAGTTCGTAAAATTCAAATGCATAATAATAATAATAATTTTTCTTAAGTAATATATCTGTTAACTAATATTTACAGATAACTATTATTTTTTTAAATTAGCAGGATAAGCAGAAAGAACTAAGTGTCAAGACACTCCGTTCTCCGCTTTCAATCCAAATTCAAGACATAGCATGGCGGGTGGTGAAACACAACACTGCTCTTTGTCGTACCAGAGTCGTACAATATAAATGGTTAATACCCCTAAAAGGAATCGAACCCACAACAACCAAGGTTACAATCAAACCTCAATTAAAAATGATAACATATCGCACTATCCTCATGGTTTAATATACTTAAAATATTGTAGACTAAAGTGAAACGCTTTAGAGCGTTAGATATTCGTTTCACAATATGCATTTCAGCAAAACTTACAAAATTTCGCTAAAAATAGTTTGGATTATGTTTTTAACATGAACTACATAGAATATTTATATCTTGCTTGGTTGGTCGATTCACTGTGCTTGAAAAAATTCAAACGTCCCTCAAACGAGAACAAATGCTAAAAACTAGGGCAGATGGAAGCCTACTTTAGAATGTATTGGTACTGTGCATTATGCTCAAAGACAGTGACTTTAAAAGAAATTAATCATAAAAAAGTTGTACTTTTTTCTGATTCTTCTTTTAAATATTTGTATTATGTGTAAATAGCAAATATTACATTGTGGGTTCGTATCCCGGATTTATCAAACGACAATCTAAGTGAAAGCTTTTCCTGCAATATAAAGCACAGTGTCAAATACATATATTTTGTAAAAACATATTAAATAACAAAATAAAACTCGAGATTTTTTTCAATCGAACATGATTTTTTTTTCCATTCACACTTAGAGATCCACTAAAATTATTCAACAAATCAAAATATTTAAATAAAATATTTCTTTCATTTGGATTCAATACACGGTCATTATTATTATTATTAATATTTATTATTTAGCTTCACGCTTATCCCATGTATAAGACACTCCGTTCTCCAATTTCTGTTTTTCCATGCATTCCGTGTTGAGTGGCGGAACTCAACGCCGCGCTTTGCCTTGCTTACTCACTCAATCATTGTGTACATTAACATGTATTACGTAGATTGTCCCCTTGTCATCATTTAGTTTAAATAAAATTCTTCATATATTTGTAATTATTTATACATTATGAAACACTAATACTAAAATTTCATCGAACGAAATACGGATTCGTTCGATGTAATAACATTTCATGTCTGGCATTCAACAGATGTATGTACTTTGAAGCTAATCTCTAAGCCAGTTGTAAAACAAGGCTTAGGTAATGAAACGGTGACTGTTGCGGCACACTTGCAGAATACTATTTAAACAGGGCTTATCAATTGAAATAACACTGACAGTGGAGGAATTTTGAAAATGTGGACTGAATATTGCTATTTCTATACAGGAATTGAATTATATAAAGTATAAAGCACGTTTAAAATATAATAATTTTTTTTTCTAAATTTTGATTGCCAAAAACTTTCAAATAAATTTGGACAAATAAGTATTCGAAAAGGAACAGTCTATGGCTATTTAACGTTATTATTAAATACAATGATATTTATAATAAATATATAGTAGTATAAACAGAATACATCTATTTAATAAAAAAGAAGAGATCTTTACAATTTTTTTATTATTTCACGCTGTATCCCTCATATATCATATATAGTAGTATAAGCAAATAAAATCTAGTGTAAAGATACTTTGTTCCCTTCTATTTTGGTTTGATACCAGGGCGAGAAAATAATTCACTCTCTCGTGTAGTAATTGAATCCATAACGGTCGTGTTTATAGCAATTTATACATTCATTTTCAATTCAGTAATGGCTTTCAAATTCAAATAAAGAGTAAACTAAATGAAAAATACCTCCAAGATTTTCAAAAGCTTAGCTCTACGTATGCATTGAATGTAAATAGAGAAATGACCAAAACACCTTTGAGTTTCGTTTCACGTGTGCTTTAATAAAAGCTCTTTGTAATTATTCAATTCTATTATACCGTTATAATCCTGCTCTTGTTTCTACGGATTTACGCAAACTCATTGCATTAGCCCGTATCAATGTTCTGAGAATGGAATTGCAAGTCATTGCAAGTCATCATGCTTAAAAGTTTTCCTTTCATATAATTATATACTATAAAAGTAGGTGCTATTGATATATGAGTTAAGGTTGAAATAAAAACGTTCATTATGTGATTAATTATCTATATAAAGATAGTATTTTTTTTTTCATTTTCATGCATACATTATGGATATTCTGTATGATATAGTGCTGTGAAGCTTCAGTTTTTTGTTTTTTGATTTTTCTCTTATCCCTCATGTCACTGTCATGTGTAGGCAGAGAGAACTTAGTGTCAAATAATTCTGATTTCCGTAGTCTGATTTGGATCTTTGTGTTACGAAGCGGAACTTAACGCCGTGCTTTGTGTTACAGACTATGTAAACGATAATAATTGATTCCTCCAAGTAATAAGTGAATAAATCCAAAATGGCCGTATTTATAATGAAACGTTGTCCCACAACGTCATCAATCATGATGGCCATATTTTTGCTATCTGCTCTTTACATTCTGCATATGATAATGGGAGACTTTCCGCACGGTGCAAACATTTTCTGTTACACAATTTGTTTTGTAACTTATCGAAGGTTAAATTTAGGAAAAATAGGGTACAGGTACCTACAGTTATTTTGAATATCAGTGCATTCAGTCATTTAACATTGTTTCAAATCTATTTGGGTTCTCCAAAAGTGGAGAATAAAATGATGTTCCCACATTTATCTACTTTGACTATCCTATCAATTAAAATATGTGAATTAAAACAAAAAAGCGTGTCATGAATATTATTACAATACGTGGGACGTATCGATTTGAGGATTTTTTTGAATATTAATAATATATTGAAAATTCTTGTCAAATGAAAATAATATTAGCCGTTGGAAAATAATGACGCCCTAATAGAATGCGGTTAAAGGTTGAGAAACCTTTCAAGCACTGCCTTTGAACAACTGAAACTATATAGATCAGTTAAGTGCTCTAAGTTCGTATAGCGTCTTAGAAGCTATGGCATTTCGCTAACCCTACTTATAAGGTTGATATTTTTTCATTGTATTACCGTATAGTAGCTTTAAGCAGGGTAGGTAGAAGGAACATATTTTTTCACACTTTCTGCTCCGTTATCTAGAGATTATGTGTTAAATCATGGAGCACAACAATACCAAGCTTTGTCTATCAGAGCGGAATTTACTGTCAGACACGAAATCCAAGCAATTCCAGTCACTTTGTGTATACCATTACCGCCACATCCAACACGACGTCCACTGCGCATGCTGAGCCCTGGTCTCCATTTTAAAATGCATTTACCCCAGCGGTCATCGATTGTACGACAAATGTGAGTAGCCCATTGCTACTTCACTTTGCTGCTCCTCGCTAATGATATTGCTGGACACAGGCCGAGAAGCCTATGCCCAGCAGTGGACGAGGACACGCTGATGATGATGATGAATAATAATAACCTATAAACAAATAAAAGCAACCATTTTACAAGCAACGAATATTCTTTACTTGGAAAACTTTGAAGCTATGATTGATGAGATTGCTGATAGCGAGCGGTGACGGAAATTTGATCAGTTTATAAAACTGATCTGACACCGGCCCTGGACTACTTTATTAAATGTAAATGTCAAAGAGAAAAACATACTAAATATATTTATAATTTCACTTATCTATATTGTCTTAATTTAAGATACAGCTACTCTATGTGTTGTCCCATTATCAAAGCATCATTATTTATAAAGCATTAAATATATTATTTATTACTTTTTTTCACTGTTTCTCTTTTACTTATTTTAATCTAAAGTAGCCACCTCACAAAACGCAACGTATCAAGTACAAAGGGAGAGTGTTATTACACGTAGTCTATAAAAAAGTAGGTACAACTAGATAAGTAAGTGAGGAAAGAAAACATGAAAATTTGAACGCAGCGGGATTTGATTCCGTCATAACTCATGCGACTTAAGCCATGCGTTCTTCATCACGCTGCGTCCGAAATTCTTATATGATTTTTACAACTTCTTAAATTGTTAGCATCTCCGTAGGAAGGTTTTTACAAATTTCCACTATCCAAATATTATCGTAAAGGCAAGAGACAATGCTATTTTTATTAAATATCTTTATGATTTTTGAAAAGTTAATTTTATGATTTATAAAAATATAAACCATAAAGTGCCAACTGAATTTTTATTTTCATCTCAAATATAAAGTATAAATCTTCAACAAAAGCAAATGTACAGAATTTGAGTTTCAATTTAACTTGTAAAAAGTTTGGCAATTAGTTGAAAGTAGCTGGAGGTTGAATGCTTAAAATTTATTATTTTTAGATAATACAAGTATAGTATGTATAAATATATAAAATTATGCTGCATATATTATCTAAAGTACACATAAGTTTCTATCTAAAGCTTATTTCAAGACAATCCGTATATCATAAGATCAAACGGTCACTTTTACTAAACTATACTGAATATGAAAATTGATATTATTGACAAACTTAAATAAGTATAAAATATCTATCCAAACGTCATTATTCTAGGTCACTGGGAAGCCGTTTAGGTTTTGATTATGTGGCAAATTAGCTTTTGATTGCCTTAACTTAGATGTTTGTCTGTAGTTAAAGGATAGCCCTAAAAACCACAGAAATTCCACAGAAATGAATGAATTTTGATAAAGTAATAGTTTAGCCAAATAATATCGTCCTATCTAATATATCTGGGAACACTTGTCTCAAATGGCAAAGGCTGCGTGGGTAGAGTGAAGTGACGTATGGCAATTAAGAGGACTGCTATGGAAAAGATGAGAAAAATATGGAAAAACCAGAACATTACAAAAGCCATGACAATCCAGCTGGTACGAACACTTATTTTCCCGATTTTTTTATATGCTCCAGAAATATAGACATTGAGCGATATGCTTTCATATTAAATGAGATCAGCATCAAACAGCGGTTGTCAAATATAGTACACACTCGAATACTAAAGCTGTTTGGTCACAACTCAAGGCGGAACCATGACTTGATTGGACGTCTTGTTGTCCAAGTTGAAGTACCAAGTGAGTGGACCTATACATGAGTGCACCATGATATCGTCAAGCAGGGAGAGATGGCAGAATATCGTACGGCGAGCTACACCTGTCAACAATTTACGAATAAGAAGAAGAATAGTTATAGTCCCGATTAACATATCTAATAAATGGTTATTATCCAGATATGGAGATATCATAAAAAAATTATAACTTCAACAAACAAACAATATATCTAATTTAGAATACGTCCTCATGTTATACATATCAAATTTATATAGTAAAAGAAACATTGTAATCGTCAGTCCAAAATATTAATATTTTGAAACAACAGTTGTTATTTGTTCACTAAGTGGCGTAATTATGCAAATTGGTGTAACTAACGAAAACAAATTAACACCTTCTGCTGACCGTAAGTTGAAATTGCTACCGCGGTACCTACATTCATCTCATTTCCAAGGAAAGCTTTTATAAAAGTGAAAAATAGGACGAGCTAGCGTTCCCTATTGTTTTGCCGCTGCTCAGTTTGGAATTTTCTATTTAAATTCTTCATATCGTCTGGTATTTTTTTTAACGTGCTACTTTTAATATACTGGCTGACACCTCACATTTATTAAACACGGCAAGCCTTTTAAATATGCTAAAGAAAACATTTATACTACAAACCGTTGTAATAAGCAGAGCGTTAAAATGTATGTGATTCAGTAAATATTACGACCTAATTAAGCTTAACCAGTCGTCGAATTTTAACTTTATTGTGGTTTTGAGCATAATTTAATATATAGCTAATGATTTTTTTTTTGCTATATGCACGCATGTAGTGGCGTAGGCAGATGGAACCTAGGTTAAAATATTCCGTTCTACGATTTCCCTATTTTCGAGACATTGCGTGTTGAGTGGTGGACGCCGTGCTTTATCGTGTTGCTAGAACGAGGAAAATGAAAATAATGCATTTTCTCAGAGTAGGGTCTAACCCACAACCGCTGCGTTTACAGTCAGACCCTGTGCCGCTGCACGACGATGGCATTTTAATAAGATTTAATTTTTAATCCGAGGCGTTTGGAAAAATTATATGAATTATTCTAAAATGTTTATTTAGTTAAACATTGTTATATACACAAGCTTTTGCCTTATGCTTCGTTGCCATATATACCAATATCAAAAAGTACATCTTTAATTAAAATCGTAAAATATATTTACAAAATTTCATAAAGTCACGTGTAATTAATTCCAAATAAATTACGCGTGACTTTTAAACCGAAGCTCCACAAAATCGACTAAAATTAAGTGAAAATAAGAATAAAAACGATTTCTGTATAAATTTCAGCAAGTTACAGTTTTAAATTATTACATGGAAATAACTTTTTCCGTTCTTTCCTAAACTCGAAATCTACTTTTTTGATAATCGAGTTGAATACTAAACTCATCTTAGTATTCAACTTAGAATTTTTATTTTTATTTTCACTAAATTTTAGTCGATTTTGTGGAGCTTCGGTTTAAAAGTCACACGTAATTTATTTGAAATTAATTACTCTCTCGCTGATGACTTGTAAATAGCAGATATTTCCTCTGTTACTAACAAGTTGGTTGGTTACTATAGAAATTTTAATAACTAAAAAGCTTACAAAGCACTGCAAGTAAAAATCTAATATAGGGAGTAGCAAAAAGCTTACTTGCAAATGGTATTTAATGTTACTAGAAAAACGTTACTCTTATAGTTATAATAATCGTTTGTCTGTGCACGCGATGGTCGTGAGTTTGAGCTCCATCGGGTGGAACTATTTATTTTTATTTTCTTACTCTGAGAAGACAAGGCATGGCCTTGAGCTCCGCCACTGAACACATCCTACCTTCAATATGGGCTGAAAACGGACAACGTAGTGTTTTTACACTAGCCTTTGCCTATCCTGCTATACGAGACAAAATGTGAAGCTAAAATATATGTAAAAAAACAGTAAGTAAACATAATTATAAGCTGACATCTGACTTTTTAAAAACTTTAAAAACCCCAACAACAATTATTATTTTGTAAAATCAACTATAATAAAATATTATACCAGTTTCTGGCTTGGGAAATATTGCATTGTGATGCTCAAAAGGAATAAATTAATGTTCAGCGATACAAGCTCACTGTAAAGTGTTGCCATTCAAATATTTGCTCTTTTCCAATATTGAATATAATACTTACTTTGCTTCATCATAAAACCATATTTTCTATCATATTTTTTCCATTACTTTATTCAAATTCAACATATTATTTATTGAAATAGACTTATGAGCACTTTTGAGTCAAATTGACATAAAGCTAGCTAAACCTAATAAATTTTTCTAATAAAGCTTCATCTGTTTAGATCCTACAAGAAGCTCAATTGCTACACTGTGACTTTACTGTAGGGCTGGACTGGGTGCAAGAATTCACTGAAGAGCGTAAAAATTCATGTGTAGGAGGATGAATTTGAAGCTAAAAATTACGAATTTGGTGCGAATTTCATACTTATATGAATCTACCTTGATGTAAAGCTATAATTTATTAGAATGATAAAGACTAAGTGGGACCTTTAAACCTTAAGCTTGACCGGAATAATAAATATATATAATTAATACAAGTTGTTGTACGATTACCAAAGGAACTAAATAATTTAAAATAAATAAAAGTAAAATAAATACTCCGGAAGCTCGATAAAAGGAAAAGGCATGAAAATTAAATGGTATATTATAGTGCTAACTAACGGCAAATGGCGTACAAGAAAATAATTCTAATATAATGATAAATCTCACTAGTCGGGATATTCATAATGAGGCTTAGGATCCACTCGGCATATTTATATGAAAAAGCTTTTCTCTGTTATTAGATTTTTTTCAATTTCACTCTGTATCTCGCATGTAATAGGGTCTCTCTGCTAGAGAAACAAGAGTCAAGACACCCTATTTTTCGTCCGATTTCGATACATTTCGATGTATTGAGTGGCGGAACTCAACGCCGTAATTAGACTGACATAATATATTTGATGAAAATAATAATAATTCCACATTTATACTTTATTTATATTACTAAAAATCTTGTTTTAATATTTATAGCATTTCATTATAAAACATTCATTTGGTGTTTTGGGTAGTGTAATATTGCATAGGGATGGCCAGAGGGAATAAATTAATGCTCAACGATGCGAGACTGGACTCGGGTGTTGCAATTCAAATATTCATTCCGCTATGTTTAAATAGAGCCTTTTTGGAAAGTTTTATATATTTCAGCAATTAATAGTCTGAAACTTGAAAGAAAAACAAGGTAAATTATAATAATGTAAATATATTGATATTCAATCTTTCCGTATATTTCATGATAATATTCAAGAGGATATCACGACTAGGTAACTGATATATCTACACAAAGACATGGACGTAAGAGTGGATGGTAAAGTAGTTCGTACTCACCTCAGAATGATGCCCATCCCCCAAAAAATCAAGACTGATAAATTTCAAAAAGCCTTTATACAAAAAGATTATTACAAAGCTTATTTTAAAGAAAGCTTTTAAAACAATGATCTTATATTGAATTTCCAAAAAGTAAAATAATTATTCTTTTATTCTCATATATCAAAAAATAATTAAAATATCATGACTAACATATTATATTCTATAATAAAATAATACATCATATTACAATAATTAAATCATACAGGTAGCAAAATTGCTCCATTCCAAGAGCGCTTCGTAATTAAATACTACCTATGTACGAAATTTACGAATTCATGAACGTAGCGTAATAATATTAAAATATTGTTTTATATATTTATATTAATGTATATTGAAAGTGGAAAAAACTTGTAACAAAATACACCATTGTCCATATGACTATTTTAGAGACTACTTATAACAGAAATGGAGCTTACAAATCTCATTTGTTTCATAATACACATTCTTCATTCTTCTTAATTCCACACGTCAAAACATTCAGACATCAGACACGTCACGACATTCACACGTCAGACATTCTTAATTCGATACGTCAAAAGAGAAACCAAAGAACAAAGAATAGCAATTCATCTCATCCTAGAGATGGAAATTTATTTCCTTCAGCTTCACGTCATATCAGCTATTCTATATATAGCAGGGTAGGCAAAGAGAACCTTTTCTCAAAACACTCCGTTTTCCGTTTTCTATAAAATTTCTATACATTGTGTGTTGAACGGTGAAAATTAATACCAGAGACAAAATTCACCAAATTACAACAATTAAAAATTAAATCATTAAGTTAAATCATTGATCTTTAATGATGATGTTATTTTTTTATGGTTGTAATCTATTTATATGATTATAACGATTAACATCAATTTTATTCGCTACAAAGTTGGTCTAAGGATAATAACGGTTGTTGCGAAATACATTGAAATGAATTCAATGATATGTAGTTCCATAGCTTTTGTTATATCGCCAACAAGAAACTAGTAGCAGTAAGATTCATCGTCTTGGCTACCATATAAACTTTTTAGTGTGCCAAAATACCTTTAATTCTATACCTGATCTGTATAATATATATATATATATATATATATATATATATATATATATATATATATATATATATATATATATATATATATATATATATATATATATATACTCCGCTTTGCAACGTGGAATATTGGCTCTCTAACTGGACGATGCAGGGAACTAACAGATGTACTCATGAGGCGTCGGGTCCAGTGTGCTTTCCTTCAGGAAACCCGCTGGAAGGGCAATAAGTCCCGTATCATTGGACAGGGTTACCAGCTCATATACACTGGGTCTCCTTCCGGTAAAACTGGTGTAGCAGTAGTTTTATCTGAAGAACTACGGAATGGTCTCCTCGAAGTTGACTGACGCAGCGATGGCTTGATGCGGGTGAAGTTACTGGTTGAGGGGGCTATCGCCAACTTAATCAGTGCCAGGCTGGTTGTAGCGGGGCCGAAAAGGAGTCATTCTGGGAGCAATATGAAGAGGTTCTACTCGCTATACCATCTACCGAGGTGATCATAGTTGGGGGAGACCTTAACGGTCACGTGGATAAGGCTGCAGATACGTATGAACGTGTCCACGGTGGTTTTGGTCACGGTCGCCGTAATATAGAGGGCGAAAATATCCTAAGAACCTGTATTGCATCTGATCTAGCCAACGTGAATACGTTCTTCCAAAAGAGTCCATCCCAATTACAGTAGGGGTTCACCAAGGCTCAGCTCTTAGTCTACTTTTGTTTAATGTAGTGCTAGATACTGTCACGGCTCACATCCAGGACCAGCCTCCATGGCTGATTATGTATGCCGATGACATAGTACTCATTGACGAGAACCGACTGATGCTGGAGCGTAAAGTGAATGCCTGGAAGGGTGCGCTTGAGAACGGTGGTCTTAAACTGAATGTGTCAAAGACCGAGTACTTGGCTTGCGGGAACCCAGACTCGAGCACCATCCACATCGGGCCTGAGCCAGCCGTTAAGTCGGAGAAGTTCAGGTACCTTGGATCCATTATGCACGAGTCCGGAGGCATCGACTACGATGTCCACGCCCGGGTTAGCGCTGCTTGGGCCAAATGGCGGGAGGTCACTGGTGTGGTCTGCGATCGCAGAATACCGCCCAAACTCAAGGGGCTGATATACAAGAGCAGGAGCTTCACGTAACGGAGATGAAGATGCTGAGGTGGATGTGTGGCGTTACTCGGGCTTACCGCATACGCAACACATTCATTCGAGGTAGTCTTGGGGTCCGTGACGTAGCGGATAAGCTCCAAGAGCGTCGTCTGGGATGGTATGGCCACGTTTTGCACCGGCCTAAGAACTACGTCGGAAGAAAATGCCTTGATATGTCTGTCCCTGGAGTAAGACCCCCTAGACGCCCAAGGAAGCGATGGCTGGACGTCGTGACGCAGGACATGAGAACCAATGGACTAACCACTGGGGATGCTCAAGACCGTGCAAAGTGGAGTAGATTAAGTAGGAAAGCAGACCCTGGCAATAGGCCGGGATAATGCTAAGTGGAAGAAGAAGATATATATCTATATATATATATATATATATATATATATATATATATATATATATATATATATATATATATATATATATATATATATATATATATATATATATATATATATATATATATATATATATATATATATATATATATATATATATATATATATATATATATATATATATATATATATATATATATATATATATATAAATTTTAATAATAAAATTGAAAGGGGCTTCGGAATTAACTTTAAATACATATAAATTATTTATAAAATGTAACGTACGTATTACGTTATATAAGTTACTATTTAATAAAATTTCAACGAAAGCCTCTTAACGATCTGTTTTAGCTCATTTTTATTTTATGAAGAATAAAATAAAAATGTAGTGATAAAATGATAAGCTGTAAATGTGATGGTTGTGGGTTCCCGCCCAGAAGAATCAATTATTTACATATTTACATTTTCTTGAATTTTCGAAATAGAGCGAAAAGTGGGAATCGGAGAGCTTTAATATTACGTTCCCTCTGTCTATAATAAAATATTCTTATTTAATGTAATATACATTGAACTGAAATATTTCTACGATCAGAAACATTCAAAATAGTTTAATTATTATTTATAATAGAACATACTTTGATATTTTGTAAACGTCAGTCAGCCATGACTGACGTAGCTTGAGTACGGTGCAACAATATGGCGGACGTAACTGACATGTTCACTAAAGTATTGAATAACTGACAACCGCTATATGCAATTCTTTTATATCATATGTAATATAATAATAATAATATCATATATGACGGAGATCCATGTCCAGAGTTATTTTTAAAAATAATGACAGTATAACAGTTATATATAAACATTGACAAAATTAAACAGTAGTGAAATACTCTTAAAATACTTTTATTCTTGCATGAGGTAACGTTTGCTATTCTAGAATGAAATACAAAAATGGAACACATATATATGACAATTGAGTATCAAGAACCTGAGGATTTTATATAAAATATGTGTATAGTTGACTATTATATAAAGTATAAATTTTTTTTTTTCTTTTTTTTTTTTTTTTTTTCTTTTTTTTCTTTTTTCTTTTTCTTTTTTCTTTTTTTTTTTTGTGGGTAGGAGCAAACGAATAACACCTGTTCGAAACAGCTGATTTATTAAATACACAAATAAATATAATAATACGTGTATTGTTACAATAATATGTATATGTGGTAATAATAACCCACCAGCAAGAAGAATCCTATATAATTTACACATTTAATTTAAAGTTCGTCATTTTTTGAAGACATGGAATCAATCAAAGAGTCAATGACTGCACTAACTGACTTATTTACCACAAAAATGAGTGAATTCCAACACGATCTTCACAAGGCAGCATCACCAGTCTCGACATCGACTTTAGCAGCAGAATTCAATTTATTTAAAAGTCTCATTCTTTCACTCCTGAGCACCTTGCAACGTCAGGTTGAGTTTCTCGCAATTGAGATAGATAGGCAGGAGATGAGAAGAAGGCGCAAAATTGTACTGTTTCATGGTGTACCAGAACAAAAAGCTGAAGAATTAAAGACGAGCATCACCGGGCTAGTAGGTAAACATTTGATGCTACCCAATTTTTCATCCTCTTGCATAAAGACCTCATATCGGTTGGGTGGATCTTCTGATAAGCCTAGGCCCATTGTAGTAAAATTTACTGATGTGTCAACACGGGACATGGTTTGGTTCGCAAAAGGTAAATTAAAGGGCAGTGGGATCACTCAGTCTGAATTCCTCACCAAAGACCGTCATGATGCTTTTCTTGAGGCAAGACAGCGATTTGGAGTTGGCAAGTGTTGGTCACGAAATGGATGGATCCACATCATAGGTCCGGATGGATCTCGACATGGCGTTGAAACAAAGGCTGAAGTTATTTCTCTTTCGGGTACCAAAAATAAGTCTCCCGTTGTCCAAAACACCATAACAAAAGCAACCGACAAAGTGATGGTACCGCGTGCCAAAAGATTGGTAAAGAAATAATATTTATTATTTAGTTCTATTTAATTTTCGTTATTTCCTTTTTTTTTATTTTTCTCATAGTTTACGCTCTCATGTTTTTAATTTTCTTGTGTGATGCTTTTGTTTTCTTTTTTGTTGTTTCAGTATAAAAGCATATGTTATTTAGTATATGTCACCATAAATAAGATCATTACTTTGTTTTTTGAATATTAGTTGTTTTTAGAACATTTGCCTTTAATACAATTATTTATTTAAAATTTTATCTTCAATATTATTTTAATTAATCATTGAAATTTGTAACAAAATTGTAATTGTGAAACACAATTTATTATTTTTGTAGCACAGATTATTAAAGACAAGTGCCACGATCGGATTCTTGTACTATCTCGTCAATTATGCTTTGGTGATATCTTGTTAATATTATTACTTTTTTTGTTTTCTTTTTTATGTATTTTTTTTTTTTTTTAATTTTAGTTCTTTTTTTTTGTTTTTAATTTCCTTTATCTTTGTGTGTATTTTCATTTACTTTTTTTTTGATTTCTTTCTTGCAACTGGCGGGTATGTTGAATAACAAACTTTTATTTTTATTATTTTATTTTATTTTATTTTTTTTTTTTATCATATAATTATTGATCTTTTTTTTTCATCTATATTTATTATTTTAATATTAATTTATAAAATTTATTTATAATTATATATATATATATATACATATTTTATACACAAAATAATGGCAATTAATAATAGCAATAATGATTCCTTTCTATCCCTATCTTCCAGATCTGAAGGCATTGACAGCATTGAAAGTTTTCATAGCATTCCATCACTCGGCGAAAATCTAGGTTCCTATTTCTCGGATGTTCCGAAAAATTTTAACATAGTCCATATCAACGCTCAGAGTATTCCTGCACATAATCCGGATTTGTTGTCAACTTTCACTAGTAAACACATACATGCAATTTTGATATCTGAATCATGGCTTAAACCATGCTTACAGTCTACCTCTTACGCATTACCGGGTTTTCAATTGATTAGAAATGATCGAATGGGACGAGTCGGTGGAGGTGTTGCGATCTACTTGCGTGCTCATATTCCTTTTTCTGTTGTGAATACATCACTAACACAGGGTAACGCATGTGCTGAGCACCTTTTCATTGAAGTTGTTTTACATCATACTAAACTTCTTCTTGGAGTTTTTTATAGTCCTAATCATACAGTTGATTATTTCTCGTCATTTGAAAGCCTGGTGGATCAATTAATACCCTCTTATGAGCATACTTTAATCATGGGCGATTTTAACACTTGCCTTCTTAAAAAAGATTATCGAGCTTCCCGCCTGCAAACTTTAATAAATTCTGCCAATTTAAATATTTTACCCACAGCGCCAACTCATCACTTTCCAAATACTAATCCTTCTCTTCTCGATCTAATGATAGTTTCTTCCATTGACCATGCAGTGAGACATGGTCAGTGTCCTGCACTAGCATTCTCTTATCATGATCTAATTTATATATCTTACAAAGTGAGACCCTCTACAGCTAAATCAAGAATTCTTCTCCAGCGCAACTTTGGAGGTATGGATTTGGACCGTTTACGTGAAGATGCTAATGACATTGATTGGTCTATTATTGAAGATGCAAGTACAGTCGATGAGCAAGTAAATATTTTCAATTCTCTCTTAACCAAGCTCTACGATATTCATGCACCAGTGCGACCAGTCAGAATGAAACATCTACCTGCACCGTGGCTTACGGCGGACATTAAAAAACTACAAAACAAGAAAAATATTGCAAAATCTAAATATATCTCTAATGCAAATGAGTCCAATAGAGAGAAATATGTGAGAGCTCGAAATCGTTGCAACAGAGTTTGTAGAGATAGTCAACGACGCCATATCTATAAATCTATAATGGAAGAAGATGATCCAGTCAAAGTCTGGAAGTTTCTCAAAACCCTCGGAGTTGGTAAAACTAAACATGTTGTTTTTTCCCAAAAATATAAATATTAACTCTCTTAATCAACATTTCACTTCTTTTAGTACATTTGATAGTACAAATAAACTAAACACCTTAAGTTATCTTTCCACTTTATCAACTCCTGAGGTTCCTCCTTTTAAGTTTACTCAATTCACTGTATGTGGTGTTAGGAGAAATATTATAGCTATTAAGTCGGATGCAGTGGGTGCTGACTGCATTAGTCGTAAAATGATCATTCCTATAATTGACCTCTTGGTTCCTATTATCACATCCATTTTAAATCGCTCTATCCTCCAAGGTGACTTTCCGTCGGTCTGGAAAGATGCTCAAATTATTCCCCTGCCTAAAAAATCTAATCCTTCTACTTTTTCTGAGTATCGTCCTATTTCCATTCTTCCGCTACTATCAAAAGTGCTTGAACGTCTTGTTCACAAGCAACTTAGCATGTTCCTATCAGAATATAATTTTTAAATCCTTTACAATCCGGTTTTCGTCAAGGTCATAGTACGACTACTGCTTTAGTCGGGATCACCGACGACATCAGACAGGGTATGGATGATCGGAGGGTGACGGTGCTGATATTATTAGACTTCAGTAACGCTTTCAACACTGTTGATTTCGACATACTACTTGCTATACTTATTTCTCTTAATATATCTCCTGAGGTGATTGATTGGTTTCGTTCTTATTTGTTCGGACGCCGGCAGCGCATACGAATTGAAGAATTCTATTCTGAATGGTCCTCAATCACTGCTGGCGTTCCTCAAGGTGGCGTGTTGTCTCCTCTCTTATTTTCAATTTTTATTAATTCTATCTGTCATAAAATTTCTTCTCACTACCACCTGTATGCTGACGATTTACAAATTTACGCACAAAGTACTCTCACGGATTTTCCTAATACCATCAAAAGGATAAACAATGACCTTGAAGAAATTTCAACGTGGAGTAAACATTTTGGGCTCATGATTAATCCTATCAAAAGTCAAGCTATAGTAATCGGCAGTCCTAGATTATTGCGGAAAATTGATAAATGTAAAATAACATCTGTTTCAATCAATGGAGCTTGTATTCCATTTAGTAAATCAGTCAGGAATCTAGGGTTGGTTGTGGACCAGCATTTATCTTGGGAACCACAAGTAGAAGAAGTTAGCAAAAAAATTTATGCTGCTTCTTCGTGCCTGCGTAGACTGCGCAATTTCCTACCAATATCCACCAAAATTGTGCTGGCAAACCCACTCCTTTTACTAATTCTTGATTATTCTGATATATGTTATCTTGATATTAAAGAGGAGCTTTTGAATAAACTTGAGCGGCTTCAAAATCTTTGCATCAGGTTCATATTTGGTGTACGTAAATATGAACACATTTCCGAATTTCGTAATAAGCTTAAGTGGCTCCCCATTCGCCTTCGCAGGAATACTCACATACTTCATCTTCTCTATTCAGTGCTGTTTAATCCTTCTACTCCTCCATACTTGAAGAAACAATTTAAGTTACTTCATGACACCCACTCACGTTCCTTACGCTCCAACAGTAACTTCTTGCTTGAAATTCCTCTTCATTCTTCTTCCTTTTTCTCTAATTCCTTTACTATTAAAGCTGCCCGACTATGGAATTCCTTACCTTTTAAAATTAGACGTGCAAAAAGCCTGCACATTTTTAAAAAATTACTTAAAAATTACTATTTAAGCCAGTAATTTTGCCTTTGTGTTATTATAATAATTCTTTTAATGATTTGTATGTATAGTGTGTATGTATTGAACTTATTTATATATATATTATGAATGTATGTATGTATATGAGTATTTTTGTACGCTTGTATTATTTATTTATTCATATTTTATTTATATTTATTTGTATTTATTTGTATGTTTATGTATATGTTATATTTAATGCACCGCCCATGTTTGTACAACTCCAACATCCAAAGGTTGCCTGGAAGAGATCGCTTTTAGCGATAAGGCCGCCTTATTGTACTTCTGTCCTTTTTTAGCTCTTATGTAATGTATATATATATATTTATGTTGTGCAATAAAGTATATTTGTATTGTATTGTATAAATCAGAATATTAAAGGTTATATGATGTATGTAAACAACAAAAAAAAGGATATATTTTTTCATATTCGATACAAAGTACCCACTGTCAACAGTCCATTGTCCAATTTCCGCAAGAATTGAACACATACGTACTTTATCTTACCGCGTTTAAAATCAATGCCCAAAAAGGTGACTTACTATGAAATTATTCTGAGCACAAATACACAGAAAATGCAGTAAAGCATGAAAAATTTCAGTTTTAAATAACCATCTGTGGTTGTTTAAATTTTAATATCCATTACGATGTAGTCTGGGGGAACAATTTCAAGTTAGACTTCCACTGCCGTTATTGCGGTACAAGTATGATTGTATTACATTTTCAAGAGATTTCAAACTATTAAGCATGTATGCAGCTACATTTAGTTTTCAGAATACTTTCTTTTTAATTTTTTGTTCAAGTGAATTAACATATATATATTTTTTAATTATATTAAAATATTTTATATAAAATATTAATCATTTTTCACCGTCGTGGCGCAGTGGCACAGCGTCTGGCCGTGTGACAAACTAACCCTGCTATACGAGTGTGAAGTTAAAAAAGTATTCAAAATGTATCTGTTTATTATAAGTTATAAAAATGTGTTTGTATTGGTTGGCAGGATTCAACACCGCGCTTTTTTTTAGGGAAAATAAAAATATTTCATACCCCCAAATAGAAATTGAACCCAAAATCATTGCCATAAGAATGGTCTCTATAACTAAGTTAAAAAATAGATAATTCGCAATTTCGCATTTTAAAACACTTTCTTTTATTTGGAATTTTAATGAAAAATTATAAATGTAAGTGAGATTTCAATTTCAAGAAGCATTCTCTCTCGGTGGATTTACATAATCTCCCTCGACTGAACATCTCGGGAATGTAAATAGTGGTCGTTAAGATGATCATAAATTATTCCATTTATCCCATTTATAGGTGAGTACTGTATTCGTAAACAGTTGCATCTTTTTAAATCTGTTTAACATTTTTTAAACAGATTGATTTTTTTTTATTATAAGAAACCGTTAAAAAAACGCGCGTAAATGGATTTAGGAAAAAAACAATATTTCAACACATTATTTCTATCAAAATAAAGTTCTGGCTGTCTCTACATCGAACATTTAGATTTTCCAAATAAATTATAGTATATATGTGAGACCAGAGACCAGAATACCTATACCCATACACATAGAAGAACATTTTTTAATAGATACCCAATATGGCTATTTTTCTAGTTTCATTGACCCGACTGAACAGTCTTAGGTAAGCTTTTATAATATGCTTTATAAAATACACAGTGTACTTAAATTACTTTAAGTTGCATGTCATGTCGTGTTAGCCCTGGGTTAGGTTACAGGGGAATCGAGGTCACTGTTCAAATCCGCGAAAGTAATCCGATTGTCTCGTAAAGGATCGAACGCTCAGTTACTCGCTTGGTCGCGCCCGTGATAATCTAATTATGAACACTAATTTTATACTGAGGATGGAAATATAGCTTATTAATAGCTAGGAAAATAAAATTTGTGATAATATCGGTTATAGCAGCTTTTTTTATCGATTTTATCGATAAATTGATTATGTATGTATATGCTGTTAGATTGCAAAACTAATACATTAACATATTACATTTTTCATAGCTTCACGCTTTATTCTGTATATCCGATTTGACAAGCCTAACTAAATATAATAAACCTAGAATCTAGTTTACATAAATTCCATTCATCACTGGGTGTTTAGTTGCTAGTGGAACTAAAGGTGAACTTCTACCAGAGCAGAGAAATGCAAAATAAAGATCCCCACAAGGACTTGTGATTACAAGTCCTTGTGGGGATCTGATCCACAACGAACGTTCGTGTACTTAGATGCTGCCCAAATCCGCCACAATGGCCTATATAGTGAAAGCAAATATTTATAATTTTTTTACTATCTCCGTAAAAACATTATGACACTGTAATATTACGATAGCTTTTTATAAAAAAAGAACATTTTTCAGAGTAATTACGTCAAAATGCATTACTGGTTTTCATAAACGAGTACAGGAGAGAATCAAAATAAATTATGGAGTGTACAATTTTGAGACCAAATAGCCTCTATTAATTAATTAATCATCATACAAAAGGCAATGCAATCAACACTTGGGTGTGATAATAGATTGATATTTTCAAGCCCAACGAGTTTACAGAACGCTCGCTATAAAACATCTGTTCATACACATTCATCAGAACGTTTGAAGAGAGGGCACGATACACTAGCTGTGCTCGTGGTAATTGCGGTCAACCGCCGTGTTTCAAATTCAGGTTAATTAAACGGTTGAGGGGTATGTACACGTACGTACTGTACGTACACGTACACGCATACCTTTATATATAGTTATTAATTCGAAATAAAAATATTTCTTATCACTGGACCTGTTTTAATTGTTGGCTTTGAACATAAAAACAATTTTTGACACTTTTAAGGCGGTAAATATAGGCTATAGATTTTTTTTTAAATTACTTTTTAATAGTTTTTGAACATTACACATGCATGATTCTATTTTTGTTATTACGTTACGGGGATTTGGTTCTTTATTTAATTTTACCTATAATTGTTTTATATACTTTCGATATTAACTATAATTATATATATATATATATATATATATATATATATATATATATATATATATATATATATATAAATGATCAACTACCTGTTCTAATAGACTACTTTAATGGAATTTACTGTATCATCATATTAAACGATAGAAATAAGTACCACCATTGACTTTTTTTAGCAGGTATACTTTAATTTCGATACCTTTGCGCTTAGTGTTGGTATTGGCAGCACTTTAAGTAACAAAATTATATAAGATGATTATATATATATATATATATATATATATATATATATATATATATATATATATATATATATATATATATATATATATATATATACATATATATTTATTGAAGTGAGCTTGAGTAGCCAAGGTGAGTGTTAATGTCTAAAGGCCTCTAAAACTTACACTAGAGCCGCAAGTCCCGGGCTAAGCTTCTTGCTCCTCACTGGCTTCCTCGTTTATAAGTCAATTTTTTTTATTAAAAAGTAAGAATGTAATTACCTACCAACCAACCTATTTGTTGCAGTTAATAGATAAATTAATAGTGAAATAATTGGCTGTAAATCTCAGGTGTTCATATTTCAATTGATTTCGCATTAAGAATCGATTAATAAAAATATGTTTATTAACATAAAGGTATCTACTGTTCAATGTATTAAAAGTAAACTTTGTAAAATTGGAAACAAATGTTGTTTAAACAAACAAATTTTTTAATTTGCATTAAACTATATTGCTATAAATAGTGATTTTATTTCTCAATTTTCTTTTTATCTTTCGATTTTCTTCGAATTTTAATATCTCTGGTATATATCGTATTAAGAAAATCAGTTAGTGTGAAGTACCACACAAAATTGTTATCCTAGAAATCTGATGTACAACTAAAACTAAATGTTTAATTCATGTACTGAAATAACGTATAACACGAGAATTTCCTCTCAAAATGTTTAATATAGTTAAATATTCCGACTACCTATAAAGTGGTCCAAGTGGCTTTGGCTAACTGCCCACAGTGCAGAACTATAAAACATTAACACTGTGGCTGTGCTGCTGCAAAATCTTTTTAAATTACATCTATATTTAAAAGTTTGTAAGAAAAATTCACATTAAGTAAAATGTGGACTATAAGTTAAAATGCATATAGTATAATACCAAGCGTTACTAAATTCAACATAAATTAGCTATCAAGTTTCCTACAAAATCTCGTATCTACATACTAGTTTTTTTTAACCTAAGATTCTCCTTTCTCCATTTTCTGCCTGAATTCTCTGCCGCATTTGTACTATTATAGAAATGAAAATATCTATCTAGTTCTTTAATTAGAACGATGCAATTAGTTCTTTAGTTGAGCACAAATTACTTTGAAATGTTACGTTGCTTGGATTATACACAGAGGAAGTTTTTAGAATAACAAATATTATAACATATTAAAAGTCAGCGCAGTATAAGGACGTTTATGAATTGTATATTTAAACTCGAATATTATCTCCTATCTATTCATCTATTATTTGGACATTTTTTTTTTGTTTATTCTAGAGAGTGTGGGTTGATGGTCTATGTGAGCTTTTTGGATACTCTCAAAAATGGAATAGCCATAATAATTCGGCCCTTGCGGATGGGGTCACGGACTCTGGTATAGACAAAGTGCTTCTTTGGAGTTATTGAACCAAACTTGAAGCGAGAGTTCTAGTGATATCATAAACACCCTCTGAGCCTATGACACATCTCTAGACACAAATAAAAATGTTTAGATTGGCATTTGTAAAATTTCTTTAATTAAAAAAAAACAAGATGGCATTTCAAGATAATCATAACACATAAATATGCATGTCGCATATACCAAGAGTGAACATTTTTTAAAGAATAGCGAATGCCATTGCACAAATGAGAGTTTGATTATAAAAATTAACGTGACCTACTTTTCTTACGTAAATCACTATATTAAACAGGAAATCTCATATCTTGTTCTAAATGGATATGGAAGAAAATTATGATTGACTGAAATATGCTAACTATCCATCTACCGGCTATGAATAATTATATTTTATATGTAAATTTTTATTTATTATAGTATGGACATTTTTTTTATTTCATTTTCCGGCTCTACGTTGTTTTACAAGGCGCGGTATTGAGTTCCACCTAAGAATGACAGGTGCTGATGTTTTATTTTAGCTTTTAACTTGTTTTATTTGCGTTTAATCCAACACTAAATTAGCTATATATACAAAATTTGTAATTATATAGATGTATAGTAAGTTTACCCGCAAAAATCGATGTACTTTATAATAAGCGCTATGCTAGTAATAGCTTAAAGCTTACCTAAGCTTGCTCTGTCTTGTTTGCTTTGTTACAAATCCTATAGAAATATTTACATACTTATTATATTGTGCGTCACTATAATGTAACAGGTGAAAGGATTTTTTTAAATTAATAACACGTCCGTCTGACATGTTGCAGAACTCAAAATAATGATGTCAGCGTAAAAGCAGTCAAAAAAGTACTTATGCCTTTTAAGAATATAATTAAATTTGTTCATAATAATAAATATGCCTCCATTATTTAACTTTAGAACTTATTTATAATTATATACTTTATTGCACAAAAATATAACATAGCAGGTGATTACAAATCCGGTAATAAAGTTTGCAAAGGTGGACTCATCTCTAACAGAGATTTTTTCCAGACCCCCTGTGGAAGTGGGTAAAGGCGATAAAAAGCGAAAAATAAAGGGAAAAATAGCGGGCGACACATAAATGTGCAATACATATGTAGAATTAAGTTTAATTTATAAATACATACATACATATATATATACATATATATATATATATATATATATATATATATATATATATATATATATATATATATATATATATTATATATATATATATATATATATATAATATTATTATATATATATAATATATATATTATATACATATGTGTATGATACATACATAAATATACACATGAAGAAATAGTTATAATATATCCGTTATACAATATTTACTTTAATGACAAGTACTGTCTGATTCTTGAATAAGGTATTTTTTCAAATTGGATTTAAATGATATTAACGAAATTACGATTAATGAAACGATTGGCTCTCTTGTACTTGCTTGGGAAATTTCTTCCGAAGCGATGCAGCATATATGCAGAAGGAATGTATTTAGGAATTTTGTGTTACTTTTTGGAATGTCAAGCATGGGTATTACATAAGACCTTCTTGAGCGTGTGGGTGTGTGAAGGATGTTGAAACGGGAACGCAGGTAGGAAGGGAAATTTTGATAGTTAAGTATGTTTAAAATAATTAATAATTATAATTTATTTTCATTTTGATCATATTTAATACAAGATATCTACGGATTACAAATAAAAATATATAAGAGCAATCGAACAGAGCATTTATAGTCGTAGACATCTTTTGGCCTAGTTTTAAAAGTAGAATAGACTTGAGTCTATTATATCTAGAATAATTATATATAATTTTAATAACTAATATTACTTATTACTGAAATCATTTGTACTTTAAAAATCACATCTTAGCCCATCTGCTCTTACCGAAAATATAAAATGTAATCTTTAGGAGATTGTGAACATAAAGTACTTTTTATCGAAGGTTTCTACGGCTTTTTCGTACTATCTCTCAGGGGTAAGCTTACTAGCGATAATAAGGTGAAAGTACCTCTAAACTGGCCCAAATTGATAGCGTGATACTTAAAGTAACTGGAAATAGGTTGATGCGTATGGTTTTTATTGTGACAGCAAATCATAAATGTGGTGTAACGATCTTATGTTTTTTACTGTCACTAAAACTTACTTTCTCTCTTTTAATTATCGATATCTCGTTAAAATATGCAAAATTTTAACAATGTATATTATATATATATATATATATATATATATATATATATATATATATATATATATATATATATATATATATATATATATATATATATATATATATATATATATATATATATATATAATATAATTAACTAGTTTTTATTCTTCTAAAATATATTCAATTTTTGCTGTGAAAATAATTAGTAAACAAGAATAAATATGTTTAAAACTTTAATAACCTTTTCCAATAGCAAATTTTTGATATCTCCTGTTTCACATTGAGATTGAATGTTGAACATTGAAATTCAAATCACTTTAAAAGTGTATCTCGCATTGAAAACAAAAAGCTCATTCAGAAAAGGCAAAATTCTGAAACAGGAATGTGTTTGAACACATACTTTACAACACTGCGATTTGTCGAAGTAGCTGGTTTCTGTGCAGCTTGGATTAATTACTTTTCTTACTTGTTATCATGAAAATAGTACAGGACGTATATGTATAGAATTTCACTAATACGCAGGATTTTGAAAATAATCGTAATATATAAATATTGTAATTACAACCGTTGGTGGTTCGGATCCCATTAATCGATCGGATCGAATTAATTACTTTCGTTTTCTCTCTCTATGGTAGAAATCACTCTACACAGAGTTAAAAAATTTAAAGAATGGATAGTCTTTACATTAGATTCTCTCTGACTCTAATGCTGTAAAGGAAAAAGCGTGAGGTATTTTTATTAAGCACGCTTATATTAATTCCAATTCTTATTCTTTTTTTTATCATTAAACTTGTCAAGTTTACGTAGATCAGATATTCTTCTGCTGATAACGAACTGATGAAAAAATTGTAAGGAAGCTTATGGAAATCTGGAACACGTATTGGTAAACTCATCGTTTGTACTTTTTTTAACCTTAACAGATTCTGTTATGTTAACAAAGCGTAAAGCGTTTTAATTTTACAGTTTAAACATATATTTTTGAATGCATATAAAATTTTACATGTAGAAAGCATATAAAGCTGAAATTTATGTTTATTTACATTTTCTATATACTTACTTATCAACATCTTTGATATAGCTCATTTTATAACGTAAAATAATAAATTTTTTTTACATAATATTTACACTGTAAATAATAACTACACTTAAGTATAAGTAATACAATGTCAACACATAAAAATCTCAAGAAAGCTTTAATGGAGAGTTAGGTCGTAAAGCATAAAAATTCTGTATGAAAGAGGCCTGTTTTCCAACTGGCGTTTAACGATCGCTCGTAACTTAGCAAGGGTATAACAATGTACGAGTAACGTAGTGGACAGACGGTATTAAACACTGAAACAGTTGAATCAAGATTGAAAATCAAGTTACTTATAGTAAAATATGGATATATATATATATATATACATTTTCTATATACTTACTTATCAACATCTTTGAGATAGCACACATTATATTAGATTACATAATACTTACACTGTAAATAATAACTACACTTACTTACACCCGAGAGAAAACAGCCAACAAGTTTACAGATACTGTTCCCGTGTCACTACTATTCTACAGGTGTACAATAGCCTCAATAATATAATCCCAATAACATAATAAAAATATATGAATGTGTCAAAAATCACCTCTAAACACTTAATTTTCTAAGGAAAACAGCAAAAGCTTCTATCTTGGTTTCAAAAAAAACATATTTCTACGTCGTAATCAAGAGGATTTATGTATTAAGTCCATGTTAAAAGTATTAAAGAGCACATCTTTCAGTTGCAGCACTGGCGATACGCCAAGTTGCAATGTGAACGATTATAGCCATTATGAGTTTTAACAATTCTATTACGAAACTGGCTTTGTTCATGACTGTTATGAGTTGAAATATAATTAGTGGATATTATAAAATTAAAGTAAAAATTTTTGCGTAAATTGTTTTATTTTGTGATTACAGGTAATCAATACGTGATTACGATTTATTACAGTATATATTTATATATGTATATAAACTCTGTCATTACTTAGTGTTGTTACTGACAGACAACGCCTAGTCGAAATTACGTAGCATTGAATCTTTAAACATAGCATGTAGGGTATTTAGTGAGTGATGTCCCAATTCCAGCAAAATCAGGAGTAAATGGGTTTCATAGCCCAAGCAAATTAAATTGTGGACAGCATACAGCAATAAAAAGCAAATATAATTTTCTTAATAGATAGATAAATACATATTTATCAATATATAGAGAACTTTCTTCTATAAATTTTACATAAATGCATTTCTGACGTGCGGGAAGTACGTGAAAAGGCCTCCTTTCTAGCGCCTACCAGATCTCGCACCATATACAATGAAAGAAGGTCATACTGTGATGTAGTTAACTAGCACTTCCATTTGTTGGAGGCAATGACTTAATGCTTCAGACGCATTCACTCCTTTTCTTTGTTTTGTAATTTTCTACTTATATTAGTTGACAATTAGATGACAATTCTTGCATTATTCAATAGTATCTTTTATAATTATTTCCGACAGCCATTAATTAATTATAAGTAAGTTGTAAAATTTTAATATTTAGGTGTTCATATGTTTGTCACTTGATAACTCTAAAAAGGCTAAACTATTTTTAATAAAATCTGTTTTTTTTTTCACCACTGTGTAGAAAAAAACATATAGATGACATTCCGAATACCGAGTGCTTATTCTTAATTTTTGTTTTAATAAAAACCAAAAGCCTGTTCCACGTGAGTGGAGTCACCGTAACTGCTAGTATAACTAAAATATCTGTAAACTATTAAATAAACAAAACTTCTGACGTTTAATGACGATGAGTTGTTTGAAAGTTAGAAACGTTGAAGCTTCCGAACCAATTCTTGAAGTTGAGATTTAATATCGCGCTTTAATATAACCTAAAACTGCCTGTAGCTGGTGAGTATCTTAGTTTTACTCTGGAATATTAAGCCGAAAGGGGGCTGGTTAAAAAATATATATCTTCACTTTATTTTCCACATATAGCAGGTTCGACAGACGGAACCTACTGACACTTAATTTCCCACTTTCCGCCCAATTTTCGAGATATTTTTATAAATATATGTCTAAATAATATGTGATATTAAGATAGAAAATAGTACGTTACTTATCTTAAAAACTTAAAAGAAGAGAACCTCCTCCTTTGAGAACCTAAGACTAACCTGACCTAAGCCTGTATTAGGCTGAGCGTTGTCTTTCAGTTACTCAGAAATGGAGAAATTTTATATAATATATATTGTATATTTTAAGTTTGTACTAATATTATTTTATTTTTAAGAATATAATATGTACATTATAAATAACTATTGTTTAAGACAGTGTATGTGTTTCGTAATCTGTGGAAACTTAATTGTTGTTTGTTCTATTTTCTAGGTTTTTTATTTCAATTATTTACTGTACCGTTTTTTTTCCCTTAAAGAATAAAGTAAAAGAAAGTAAGAAAGATTAAAAAAAAGTAAAAAAAATGATAAAACATTGTTTAAAATTGTGTAAATTAAAAAACCGATTTTCTAAATATCTAAGTGAATACCAGTTGATTAGTCTTTGGATTTTATAATAATGTATTTATACAACTTAAGTTGATTATATTAACATTTTGAGCTACGTAATCATTAGTCACGTACATTCATATGTGTTTCACTTGGGGTTCGAAACACATTGCAATCAGCGTTCTGGTATCAAACGTTAATTAGTTCATTGTAAACAAGCTTCAACTGTACCTGGAACTTGATAGATTCGCTTGTAACTTCCTTCTCGAGCGCGAGTTTAAATCAGAATTGTCGCATTGAGCAAATCAATTTAAATCTACACATTTCAATACAAACTATTGATCGAAAGGGATTAATGGTTTGTAATTATGTTACAAATACATACGTTTTACGAATAAGTCTTAAGTACTTTTAATAGTATGGGCCGGTAGGAAGGTTTAACCATTAAAGAATGATGGTCAGCGAGAGGAGAACCCGGGTGACCTTTTAAAGTACAGTATCGATAATGCTGGATGTTACGTAAAAGAAACGAGGTCCCCATGAAGGTCATGTATGATGGGATTTATGACAATGGATGAGGTGATTGAGTATGTAGGGACCGTTGAGGTTGCGGTCCCGTTCTCTCTAAGCCGCTAGTAATAGTGATAAAAAAAATTACTGATAACATAATTCTAAAATATTCTATTTTGATGTGTTTCACATACAGAACATCTACGTTAGATATTTATTATAAATTTATAAAATATTTTATATTTGTTTTATTAATTTTGAGTAAATTTGAATCTTATCTAAACCAAAGCAATTGCATTTTGTTCTCCATTTAAGCCAACAACTATATTTATACCACTAAGATCCAAAAACATTAAAATTATTTTTACAGTACTACCTCAAAGTAAATTTTTATGCATTGCAGCGATTAATCAACATTCATATACAATTATTTCCTATGACAGAAAAGTAAATATTTTCGTAAACCACGTTCAAAAGATATTACGTGTTGAGTGTCGGAACTAATGCCACATGCTTTTATAGACCAGAACAACTATTATTACCCAGGTATGACCTGGCATATATCCATATGATATATCCAGGTTACACATATAAAAATTGAACCATGACAGTGTAATAAATATACATACAATATATATATATATATATATATATATATATATATATATATATATATATATATATATATATATATATATATATATATATATATATATATATATATATATATCGTTCTTAACGCATTCTCATTATCTTTTTTTTCATCCTTTTTTTTCTGTGTTGTTCTCAATTGATGGCACAATACATTTCGTCAATGTCACGTTGTATGGAGAAAATTCTCCTTTCTATATAAAGTAACAGACTGCCTTTCAATTTAGCTTCATTTTAATGTGCTTAGTCAGTTCTAGTATGTACACAAAAAGTATTCTTATCTTGTCTCGTAAGAAAAATCGATATTAGGCACCAATGTACGCTCAATGTCGCAAATTCAGGTGGAAAATGGAAATTGGTGTATTTTGACACTAGTTTCTATGATAATACTCAAAATCAATTGGTAATAGGCATTATTCTATTATTTCACGCAGTGAATATACAGGCACATATGATACGGATCGTTAGGCAAGCCTGGTCCAGTGTCCGTAACCGTATATACAAGCAGGCACTCAATATTCGCAACGTTAGTACAATTTCGCTTTTGTAATTTGATTTGCATGCAGATGGCTGACCTATTACGATCGCCTATAGTCTATTCTGTTACTATTTTCTCTTTGTATAATCTAGGTAAATATTGCATGTTCTCATAGGAGTTTTTTTATAAAATATTTCTTAGTTAATGTGTTTTTGTTTTTGATGCGACGAAAGTAAGTAAATGTAAAGAATACATTATTTAAATCTTACGATGAGCAGCTCAAGAAACTCTTCTTTGCTCTAACAGCTGAGTAAGAATTTGTTTCTAAATAGCATAATATTAACAATTAAAGTTACTTTTTTTTTGAGGATCACCGTGACGTAGAGGCACGCGTCTGCATGTAAGTACGACGATTTGTGGGTTCGATTTTTACTTGGGGAGAAAGATCGATTTTCAAATTTTTGCTGGTCACAAGGCAAAAGCACGGCGTTGAGTTCCGCCACTCAACACGCAATACTTCGTAAGCAGGGAATGGAGTGTCTTGATATTGGGTTCCTTCTGCCTACGATTCCCTCTGCCTATCATGCTATGTGCGAGATACAACGAGAAGCTAAAAAAAAGTAACTTTTTATAATATATTTTTAAGTTTCTTTTATAATATTATATCTGTTAAGGTAAAGTACTTATTTTTAAATAATATATGATCACTATCTGTTATCACACTAATAAACATTATCTATAAGTTAAACTAGTTTATAATTATGTATGATAAAAAATTATTAGAAATGTGTTTACACATTTCATTGGTTTAAATTGGCGAAAACTGTAAGAACAATCTAAGTTTTAAGCTAACAGCTATATATTTTATAGTATTAAAATGAAACTGGAATTACAGTCTTATTGCATAATACGTACAGCACAATATTTTAGTTTATCACAAGGATACAGTGGACTAGTTCATTAAAACTTAATAATGACAGATTCAATCCGCCCAAGGCCTGTCGGAGACGACGCTCATATGTTTTTAAGTACAAACAAAAAAAATAGGTAATAAATAAATAAAAATAGATGATACTTCGAAGTATATATATATATATATATATATATATATATATATATATATATATATATATATATATATATATATATATATATATATATATATAGATATATATATATATATATATATATATATATATATGTATATATATATATATATATATATATATATATATATATATATATATATATATATATATATATATATATATACATACATATATATATGATAAGATAAGTATATAGATTGAATTAATCCAATCATTTATTGTTATTTTTTCTAGCTTCACTTTGTATGTATAGTTAGATAGGCAGAGGGAACCTAGTGTTACAATACTGCGTAATTCACTTCTGGGAACTCAATGCTGGATATTGTCTTGTTACCAGAACGAGAAAAATTTAAAAATTCATTTTCTTCGATAAGGAACCGAACCCACAATCGTCACGTTTACAGTCAGACGTTGTGACGCTGTGCTATGACGTCCTTTTATCGTTATATTTATATAATATACTTATTTCAAGTCTAATTTTGAATTCAATTTATAATTATTCTTTGTTCTCTATCTAGACAAGCTAGTAACACTATCTAAAAGATAAATGATCATTTTAATAGATCTGTCTCCTTTCAAATTCGCTATAATTTGGCATAAATAAATGTTCTATGTGTAATATAAATAAGATTTATTACCATTTTCATATATTCCCTGACTTTTTTGACGGATAGACCAAAACTTTTAACCACTCTTCGTCGGTATTGAAACTTAAGTAGAATAAACCCGATGGTGGGTTCGATCTTCGCTCGGTGGATGTACAAAGCAGAGGGCAGAGTGTGGGATACAACATGAATCTGATAAACGCTACGAATTCACCGGAGATGAATTTTAGCTTTAAAGCTTTAAAAACACATCTAAACAACGTGAACAAGCTGCAGAAGCCTCACAAAGCTTTTGTTAGAAATTTGTGGAAAATATTTGCGTAAGTTGTTTTAAAGCATCCTTACAAGATTCATATTTAACTTTATATACTAAAATCTTAATCACATTGTTATCTTGAAAAGCCAGATTTAAATTTTACATTTTATACTCAAATATTTTATATGAATTCTAAAAAGGCCTACAGTCTCCACTGCAAAGCTATTAGGTGGTCCGGTTTAACGATTCGATGTTTGATAGATTATACGTTATAAAGTTTATTTTTCTTTTGTAATATTTATCTATTTTATCTATCTTATCTAATCTTTACAATTTATACAGTAGTGAAAAGTAAACAATATTATTTATAATTTAAATACATAATTATAAGGGTAAAATAAAAAAATAACATCGTTTTTCTTCAAGTGGAGTTGGAGGGTAACAAAGCCATCTCATATATAATAAGCTAGCGGCGGCCCGCGACGTAATCCACAATATTTTTGATTGCTGCTCCACTCCTATTAGACAATAAATGTACTATTCAACTCAAAATTGTTTAAGTAATTAGTACTTCTTGAGATTAACGCGTACAAACAAACAAACTCTTCAGCCTTCTATATATAAGTATAGATTAGTTATGTCAAAATTTGTTAGTTATGTCAAAAACCCCTTCATGTTGTAATGGCACCAGATAAGACTGTAAATGTGACGATTATGGTTCCGAATCCCACTAGGGGGAATTACTTATTTTCATTTCCTTGTTTTGGTGACAAGACGAAGCGCTGCGTTGAGTCCACGTAATATTTTTATAAATCGGACGAAAAGTGAAGAACGAGGAGATGTAGAGAGATATTGAAACTGTCTACCTACCCTGATGTATGTAAGATATAGCATGGAGCTAAAAAAAATCAATTATAATAAAATATAAGAATTACAATTAAGAATTACAATTAATTGCTAGGGCAATTAATAGGTTACTAAGTCCTCTCTGTGCTCTTTAATTTTAAAGGCCATAATGACAATTAATTCCAAATTTATTCAGCACAATTTAGAAAAAAAAAACGTTTACACGCTGTTCTACACAAAATTAAAATAAATGATTAAAGCATACGCTTACCAAAGCTTACTTAAAGCTTACGCACCATACGGTGGAAAACGTTATTGTGTAATAAAATTAAAAAATCTCATTCGCTTTATTGAAATTTAATCACGTAGCAATAATTTCATACACATATATATATATATATATATATATATATATATATATATATATATATATATATATATATATATATATATATATATATATATATATATATATATATATATATATATATATATATATATATATATATATATATATATATATATATATATATATATATATGTATGAAATTATTGCTACGCTACGCTTAATCTAATTTTTTTTATGGAAAAGCCTCAAAGCAGATTGAAAGGAAACATTCAATATATCACAAGCCCAAGCCCTCAAATAAATTTTCCAATACTGAGTGAGGTTGTTTACTGAAAGCCCCCACTGTAATTTAGTCTCTGGTGACACCGAGAAATACCGTAGAATCAACAGGATCCGCGGTCTCCCCATTCAATAGTACATTAGCTTTAACAATTTTAGTGTTGGGTGTTCGAAAAATTATACTTTTCGTTTTTGTACTATTTAATAGTAGGTTGTTAGCACTAAACCAATGTACTACTTTCGAGACCGCATTGTTTACATCGTCAATTACATGTTGTTGTCTTTTCATTTTAAAAATTAATGAAGTATCATCAGCAATCAATGCTATCTCATGGCTCCTTCCAACTAAATATGGTAAGTCATTTATATATATTAAAAAGAGGAAAGGACCAAGAATAGACCCCTATGGAACTCCCATACTGATATGACCCTGGAGATTTCCTGCCATTCACATCAACCCTCTGAACCCTATTAGCTAAATAAGAGGTCAGAAGATCGAGTGCACGTCCTCTTATGCCGTAATGGTGTAGTTTCATGACCAATGTAGAATGCTGCACGCACTCAAATGCTTTGGACAGGTCACAGAACATGCCAAGAGCATCCTGCGATTCCTCTCAAGCTTCATATGTACTCTTTATGGGAGCTATTCCAGCATCAGTAGTGGAGCGACATTTAGTATAGCCATACTGTTTCTCATTCATGAGATTATGTAAATTAAAATTATGTAAAATTTGATTTAAAATTATTTTTTCAAAAAGTTTACTTAATGCGGGCAGCCCAATATTGGTCGAAAATTATTGGGATCTGATGTACTACCCAATTTAAATATAGGTACGACTTTACTAAATTCCATAAGGTCAGGAAACACACCATACTCTATACAATTGTTAAATATAGTCGCGAGGTTAGGAGCAATAGCGTCTATTATATAGCTAATTAGTTTAACAGAGATACCCCATAGATCTGTGGTTTTCTTAATGTCTAGAGACTTACATGTTTTAGCAATATCTCTTGAGCTGACTGATTTAAATTTAAAATCTATATTACATTTTTGTACTCTCTCCTTAAGTAATGATTCAGCGACGGTTGTAGAATATATAAGAGTTTTTGTTGTGGAAACTGGAATATCAGCAAAGAATTTTTCAAAAATACATGCAACTTCTTCATCACAGCTAGTAAGACCATTGTCAATTTTTAATCTAAATTCGTTGTTGCGATTCTTAGCCTTTCCAGTCTCACAATTTGTTTTGTACCATGTCATTTTAATTTTAACAACAGTTTAATTTTAACAACATTTTAATTTTAACAACACATTTTTATTTTATTTTTCATATGTAAAGATTTTGCCATGGAACATACTTTTTTAAATAATTTAGAATAAGCTCTAATATAATTAATGTATGATACATTGTGGTTATATGTTTTTTCACTATAGAGATCATATAACCTTTGTATACTCTTATGAATTCCCACAGTCGCCCAATCATTAAATGACAAGAAACCCCCAGAATTAATTATTTAGAACTGAACTCATTTTTAATGATATCGAAAAATTTCCCATATAAAAAGTTGGGTTTATTATTATTATATTTTAAGTAATTAAGTTTTGCTATTATTTTACTTCTAAACCTTTCTATACGACCAGTTGTCAGCGGTATACAAACAATTTTTTGCCTCTTATTGATTTTACTTTTCCCAAAGTTAAATGAAGCCAACTGTCCACAATGATCTGATGTTAACATATTAATTACAGACTTATGTCTCGGTACAGCATTTGTAAAAATATTATCAATGCAAGTGGCTGTGCAATTAGTAATTCTAGTTAGCTCCAGAAATAAGTTATCTAGGCTATATGAATTTATTAACGACCTGAATCTAGTACTAGTGGTGGAATTATCTAGTACATTTATGTTAAAATCACCACATATAACTGTAAATTCCTTAGATTCAGATAGTTTTACAAGCACTTGTTCTAAGATACTTTCAAAATATTAATATAACCCAGTGGGAGGTCTGTACATACTTACAACAATGAAATGCTCTACAGCAAGCTCAACACAGGCCATTTCAATAGTCTGGTCAATAGAGAGGCTCACAATATCCTTACGTTCTCTAAATTTGTAACACTTTTTCAAAATTATTAAAGAGCCACCGCGAATTGCTTTTTCTCTATTGAACATACTGGCAACTTGGTGATTATTGAAATTAAATATAGCCTCAGAATATCGAAGCCAGTGCTCTGTGATACAAAGTACATGAATATTATTACTATCTAAGAATAATTGAATTTCTAGGTCTTTATTAACCATACCTTGTATGTTTTGATGCACCAAGCTTGTATCATTATCATTACAAATTGTATTTTTTTTCTTACATTATTACTATTATAATGTGGTATAATGCCAGAGATGTGCCTCTTTTCTTTTATTATTTAATTTAAAGTAATTGGAACGGGTTCCAAACAAGTCAAATTGTACTGTACAAAAGGAATAGTGTTATTTATGGCCATAGAACTGGCTAAGTTAATATGTAAATAATAAGATAGCATACTTGCTATCTGTCTTTTATAAAAATAAGATAGGTGTAGCCTGTCACATGTCAAAGTCAAAATTTTATTATATATAACGATAAAATTATAAAAAATAAATAAATTTGAAGATAGAAGCAGTGTTGACCCAATTTTCGATTACAATAAATGGGTAAATGAAAATGGGAAGGATCATAAATTTCACGCTAACAAAGTTGAAGGCGTCTACTAGTCTGTAATATAAATAGAGAGATCGACATAAATGCAACAAATAGCGGAGACAAACATCGGATCAAAAGTGAGGAAGGAATTCGCTTTTTTGAGATACGGAACCCAAAAAAATACAATAAATACAGTATGATAAAATTTAAACGCCCTGTTGTTTCAATTCGATTAATGTAAATTTATTTTTAATAAAATATGTATACAGTTTATCGTGTGGCTCTCGACAAATATGGAATACTGAAAAACAATTTGCTTTTGTAAATTAATTTGAGATTTACAGATGAAATATACGTATAATAATTACCACTACGCGATGGCAACGGATTCAATGTCGTAGAATTCATTTATATTGATATAATTTTTTTCGCTTTCGCTTTTTTAGCTGTGTCTCAAACATAGCAGGGCAGAGACACCTAGCATTAAGACACTCCGTTCTCCGTTTTCTGCCTTTCCAGACATTGCATGTTGAGTGGTGGAACTCAACACCACGCTTGATATTCTTAATTTTATTATTTCACATGACATGCATTGACCAGACGTAAAGTGACAAGTTAACACTAGGTCTCTATAATTTTATAGCAACGGCTAACTAATTTTAACGTATCCGATTTCTTAGACACGTATAAAAGTTTAAAAGCGCTTCGTTACCCTTTTGCACGTTTCAAAGTATTTTCAAAGCAAAGGGCCATTTATTTTATTATTTTCAGTTTTACTTTGTGCATCGTGTTTCTAAAATATCGTTTCTCTTATTTCAGAATTTATGCTAATTTTACTCTGACTTTATATATTTTAAATATAATTTGTTTAATAGCAAATTCTCTTGATAACAAGCCACGTAAGGATTTTGTATGCAATAATGAAAACAACCCACAACGATTGTAGGTTCTCCCACTCGACGGAATAAATTAATTCATTTCCGTACTCTGGTAAAATAACAAAGCGCGGCGTTGAATTCCGCCACTCAACGCACAATATCTCGAATATTGGGCGGAAAGTGGGGAACGTTGAATTCCGCCATTCAACACACAAATATTGGGTGAAAAGGAGGAAAGGAGGAGGAGGAGGATTTATTTATTTATTTGCAGCCCATTTGTCATAAAGTATAATCCGCTAGCTTTTGCAAAAATATGCGTTAGAATCAATATCTGACTAGAAAAACTGTTAAATGTAAATAGCTACAGTAATATGCAACGTTTTACTCAAGAGACGTTTATAAAGGATATAATATGAGAAGTATTTGATATGAAATATCTCAAAAGAAAGTCTTTCAGTAAACAACCTCACTCAGTATTGGAAAATTTATTTGAGGGCTTGGGCTTGTGATATATTGAATGTTTCCTTTCAATCTGCTTTGAGGCTTTTCCATAAAAAAAATTAGATTAAGCGTAGCGTAGCAATAATTTCATACATATATATATATATATATATATATATATATATATATATATATATATATATATATATATATATATATATATATATATATATATATATATATATATATATATATATGTATGAAATTATTGCTACGCTACGCTTAATCTAATTTTTTTTATGGAAAAGCCTCAAAGCAGATTGAAAGGAAACATTCAATATATCACAAGCCCAAGCCCTCAAATAAATTTTCCAATACTGAGTGAGGTTGTTTACTGAAAGACTTTCTTTGAGATATTTCATATCAAATACTTCTCATATTATATCCTTTATAAACGTCTCTTGAGTAAAACGTTGCATATTACTGTAGCTAATTACATTTAACAGTTTTTCTAGTCAGATATTGATTCTAACGCATATTTTTGCAAAAGCTAGCGGATTATACTTTATGACAAATGGGCTGCAAATAAATAAATAAATCCTCCTCCTCCTCCTTTCCTCCTTTTCACCCAATATTTGTGTGTTGAATGGCGGAATTCAACGTTCCCCACTTTCCGCCCAATATTCGAGATATTGTGCGTTGAGTGGCGGAATTCAACGCCGCGCTTTGTTATTTTACCAGAGTACGGAAATGAATTAATTTATTCCGTCGAGTGGGAGAACCTACAATCGTTGTGGGTTGTTTTCATTATTGCATACAAAATCCTTACGTGGCTTGTTATCAAGAGAATTTGTTATTAAACAAATTATATTTAAAATATATAAAGTCAGAGTAAAATTAGCATAAATTCTGAAATAAGAGAAACGATATTTTAGAAACACGATGAACAAAGTAAAACTAAAAATAATAAAATAAATGGCCCTTTGCTTTGAAAATACTTTGAAACGTGCAAAAGGGTAACGAAGCGCTTGTAAACTTTTATACGTGTCTAAGAAATCGGATAAGTTAAAATTAGTTAGCCGTTGCTATAAAATTATAGAGACCTAGTGTTAACTTGTCACTTTACGTCTGGTCAATGCATGTCATGTGAAATAATAAAATTAAGAATATCAAGCGTGGTGTTGAGTTCCACCACTCAACATGCAATGTCTGGAAAGGCAGAAAACGGAGAACGGAGTGTCATTACGCTAGGTGTCTCTGCCCTGCTATGTTTGAGACACAGCTAAAAAAGCGAAAGCGAAAAAAATTATATCAATATAAATGAATTCTACGACACTGAATCCGTTGCCATCGCGTAGTGGTAATTATTATACGTATATTTCATCTGTAAATCTCAAATTAATTTACAAAAGCAAATTGTTTTTCAGTATTCCATATTTGTCGAGAGCCACACGATAAACTGTATACATATTTTATTAAAAATAAATTTACATCAATCGAATTGAAACAACAGGGCGTTTAAATTTTATCATACTGTATTTATTGTATTTTTTTGGGTTCCGTATCTCAAAAAAGCGAATTCCTTCCTCACTTTTGATCCGATGTTTGTCTCCGCTATTTGTTGCATTTATGTCGATCTCTCTATTTATATTACAGACTAGTAGACGCCTTCAACTTTGTTAGCGTGAAATTTATGATCCTTCCCATTTTCATTTACCGATTTATTGTAATCGAAAATTGCGTCAACACTGCTTCTATCTTCAAATTTATTTATTTTTTATAATTTTATCGTTATATATAATAAAATTTTGACTTTGACATGTGATAGGCTACACCTATCTTATTTTTATAAAAGACAGATAGCAAGTATGCTATCTTATTATTTACATATTAACTTAGCCAGTTCTATGGCCATAAATAACACTGTTCCTTTTGTACAGTACAATTTGACTTGTTTGGAACCCGTTTCAATTACTTTAAAATAAATAATAAGACAAAAGAGGCACATCTCTGGCATTATACCACATTATAATAGTAATAATGTAAGAAAAAAATACAATTTGTAATGATAATGATACAAACTTGGTGCATCAAAACATGCAAGGTATGATTAATAAAGACTTAGAAATTCAATTATTCTTAGATAGTAATAATATTCATGTACTTTGTATCACAGAGCACTGGCTTCGATATTCTGAGGCTATATTTAATTTCAATAATCACCAAGTTGCCAGTATGTTCAATAGAGAAAAAGCAATTCGCGGTGGCTCTTTAATAATTTTGAAAAAGTGTTACAAATTTAGAGAACGTAAGGATATTGTGAGCCTCTCTATTGAGCAGACTATTGAAATGGCCTGTGTTGAGCTTGCTGTAGAGCATTTCATTGTTGTAAGTATGTACAGAACTCCCACTGGGTTATATCAATATTTTGAAAGTATCTTAGAACAAGTGCATGTAAAACTATCTGAATCTAAGAAATTTACAGTTATATGTGGTGATTTTAACATAAATGTACTAGATAATTCCACCACTAGTACTAGATTCAGGTCGTTAATAAATTCATATAGCCTAGATAACTTATTTCTGGAGCCAACTAGAATTACTAATTGTACAGCCACTTGCATTGATAATATTTTTACAAATGCTGTACCGAGACATAAGTCTGTAATTAATATGTTAACATCAGATCATTGTGGACAGTTGGCTTCATTTAACTTTGGGAAATGTAAAATCAATAAGAGGCAAAAAGTTTGTATACCGCTGACAACTGGTCGTATAGAAAGGTTTAGAAGTAAAATAATAGCAAAACTTAATTACTTAAAATATAATAATAATAAACTCAACTTTTTATATGGGAAATTTTTCGATATCATTAAAAATGAGTTCAGTTCTAAATAATTAATTCTGGGGGTTTCTTGTCATTTAATGATTGGGCGACTGTGGGAATTCATAAAGGTATACAAAGGTTATATGATCTCTATAGTGAAAAAACATATAACCACAATGTATCATACATTAATTATATTAGAGCTTATTCTAAATTATTTAAAAAAGTATGTTCCATGGCAAAATCTTTACATATGAAAAATAAAATAAAAATGTGTTGTTAAAATTAAAATGTTGTTAAAATTAAACTGTTGTTAAAATTAAAATGACATGGTACAAAACAAATTGTGAGACTGGAAAGGCTAAGAATCGCAACAACGAATTTAGATTAAAAATTGACAATGGTCTTACTAGCTGTGATGAAGAAGTTGCATGTATTTTTGAAAAATTCTTTGCTGATATTCCAGTTTCCACAACAAAAACTCTTATATCTTCTACAACCGTCGCTGAATCATTACTTAAGGAGAGCGTACAAAAATGTAATATAGATTTTAAATTTAAATCAGTCAGCTCAAGAGATATTGCTAAAACATGTAAGTCTCTAGACATTAAGAAAACCACAGATCTATGGGGTATCTCTGTTAAACTAATTAGCTATATAATAGACGCTATTGCTCCTAACCTCGCGACTATATTTAACAATTGTATAGAGTATGGTGTGTTTCCTGACCTTATGGAATTTAGTAAAGTCGTACCTATATTTAAATTGGGTAGTACATCAGATCCCAATAATTTTCGACCAATATTGGGCTGCCCGCATTAAGTAAACTTTTTGAAAAAATAATTTTAAATCAAATTTTACATAATTTTAATTTACATAATCTCATGAATGAGAAACAGTATGGCTTTACTAAATGTCGCTCCACTACTGATGCTGGAATAGCTCCCATAAAGAGTACATATGAAGCTTGAGAGGAATCGCAGGATGCTCTTGGCATATTCTGTGACCTGTCCAAAGCATTTGAGTGCGTGCAGCATTCTACATTGGTCATGAAGCTACACCATTACGGCATAAGAGGACGTGCACTCGATCTTCTGACCTCTTATTTAGCTAATAGGGTTCAGAGGGTTGATGTGAATGGCAGGAAATCTCCAGGGTCATATCAGTATGGGAGTTCCATAGGGGTCTATTCTTGGTCCTTTCCTCTTTTTAATATATATAAATGACTTACCATATTTAGTTGGAAGGAGCCATGAGATAGCATTGATTGCTGATGATACTTCATTAATTTTTAAAATGAAAAGACAACAACATGTAATTGACGATGTAAACAATGCGGTCTCGAAAGTAGTACATTGGTTTAGTGCTAACAACCTACTATTAAATAGTACAAAAACGAAAAGTATAATTTTTCGAACACCCAACACTAAAATTGTTAAAGCTAATGTACTATTGAATGGGGAGACCGCGGATCCTGTTGATTCTACGGTATTTCTCGGTGTCACCAGAGACTAAATTACAGTGGGGGCCTCATATTGATGGATTGGCGAAAAGGCTGAGCTCAGCAGCTTTTGCAGTTAAGAAAATTATATCGTTAACTGACGTAGAAACGACTCGCCTTGTTTACTTTAGCTATTTTCATACTTTACATACTTTGTAGAAGCGAGCTGTTCGCTCAATCTATAACTTAAGCCCTAAAGAATCTTTAAGAGACAAATTTAAGGAAATTAATATATTGACAGTTGCGTCTCAATATATCCTCGAAATTGTTTTATATGTAAAAATAAATATTAATGATCTTACTAAAATTGGCGATGTACACAATATTAATACAAGAAATAGGTTGAAACTTACCGCCCATATGACTCGATTGCATCGAGTCCGCAATTCCTTCATGGGGCAGAGTGTATGCTTTTACAATAGGATCCCAAAAAATGTCCGAGAATGTTCTATATCACAATTTAAAAAAATAGTGAAACGACGTTTGTGTGTTAAAGGTTATTACCTAATTAATGATTTTGTAAATGATAACACACCTTGGGAATGAAATGCTCGCTCCAGTCTATCTCAAGCGTATCATTGTCAACAATAAATAATTGTATAATAATACTAGATAAAGTACTAGAGAAGAAAAAAAAAAGTCCCGCTGAGTTTCTTGCGCCGGTTCTTTTCAGTTCCGAGGCATTAACTTTAGTGAACCGGTGGTAATGTATTTGACGCTCAAAAAATGAATCATGTATTCTTACTTTGAATAAAATTATTTGAATTTGAATTTGACATACAGGTGTTATCATACAGCAATTTTTGAACTGCTTAATCATAATTCCCAAAAATATTATTTTGTATCTCATCTTACATAAAGATTCTGGAAAAAATCTGTAGAACCTGTTAAATCCTTATGTAATAGGTCTGCGTCTTGTCTAACAGGGCGAAGAAAATAATTGAGACTTCCCCGGGTGGGACTAGAGCCCAGGGTCTGACCTTCGACCTTTACACGATCTTTCTAAAACTCTTTCTTACTGCGTAATGGGGTTAATTTTTAAAAATTATTGATTAATACTTCATCAACAATATTTGTCTATTTCAGGTCTGGAACACCTAATGTAGAACAACAATAGAACAGTGGTATGTGCCGTTGAGTGGACTGTACCGTTTGGCGTTCTCATATTTCTCAAACGAGATTTCAGCGTTCGTCATGATTAAGTATGATTTAATATTTTAATCGGCATGGGAAAAGACAAAATGATCCACAGTTTCACTTTTGAGAGTTATAGAGGGAGTAGTAATGGTATAGCCTCTGTTTGATCGTATTTATAAACTTGATTATAATCTAGGTCACCTTTCAAAGAGTCACCTTTCAGAGACTTGAAATTGAAATTAGAAATTTGATCTATAGGTATATGCTTTAAACATAAACACTAAAGCTTGCTTTAGCTGAACTTTCAAGTGCGTAATAAGTAAGTAAGTACTTTTTGACATAATAATATTTGAAACATAAATTACAAAAGGAACACAAATATTGTTTAAGACTTAATTTATATCGCTCTGTGAGCCTTTTCAAATTACATTGCCATATCATTGTTAAAGAAAAACATGTAGCTATAAGTTTTCATAGCATACTTTGTTTCACATGAAATAAAATTCACTTCACATTTTAATATTTCCCATAGATGAGGTTACATGTAAACGACTCATATATAAAATATTATGCTAGAACGCTATTCATAAAAATATCTGCTAATGAGAGGGCTTTAAAAAATCCTGCAAGGAAATTATAAGGAGTTTCTATATGGAAAAAATGAACGCTTATTTTAAAAGATGAATGCAATATATTTTGAGCTAGATGTATACAGTTATGTATAAAACGCTACAAATACAGATTACAACGTAACCATATTAAATGATAAATATTATAAATAATTAAAATATAATATTCAAGGATTTCATACGTTCAAGATATATGTTTAAATACGTTCAATAATGTAGAATACAATATTATATATAAATAAGCAAATTAAACAAAAAATTGCATTTGTTGCACAAAAGCTCCACTGGAATTTAATTTACGAGACACTTCGGATTCGAAATATTACATAATTTGGTAAGAATTAACTCTACGTCACAATTATCTTTGCCAGAGCATGGAAAATAATTTTAATTTACCCCGAGTGGGGTATTATATATTAAAATACCTCAACAGAAGTAAAAAAAAATCTATATATATATATATATATATGTATATATATATATATATATATATATATATATATATATATATATATATATATATATATATATATATATATATATATATATATATATACACAAAGTGCTGTTTTAAATATATTTCGTAGTATGAAGTAGACGTACAACCATAGAAAGGTACATATATTACAACTACGATTTCCTTAAGAAAATTTTACTGAAACGTTTTCTTGGATAAACGGTTAGAGTAGCTAAACTTTCGTAGGAATTCGCTGCACGGTTATATAGATATATCAAGTGCTTGCAAAGGAGATTAGTTATGTTTTCCGCTTTCTACTAGAATCGGAACGAAAACTGAATCAAGATTACTTTCAACTGCTTGGTGTTTTTGTTTTATTATCTTCTTCTCTTGGTATTTATATGTTTCTTTTTATTTATTTTTTGGGATTTTCCACTTCATTAAATTGATATTTTAATTCATGTTTTTATCTTCGAAACGATGGTAGTAGATTCAAATCCCACTCAATACATTCATATATTTAGAATATTTTTGAGAACTCGGTCGTATTACACCAACCGCAACGTTGTTTAATGGCACCCAGCAGGCAATTTATGTGTAAATTTGAGTAATAAAATAAAAGATTGCATATAAAATGATAATAATTTTAATTTATATACATAGACAAAGTAAAACCACAGAAAACACACTTATAATAAATGGAAGACAGATCGCTAGTTCAAAAGAATACAGTAAAATAATGACATTTTATGGAATTCAGGGCGGTCAGACTTCACTGAAGATCACTTAACATATCTCGATATAATTCGGAGACGGAGAACAAAGTGTCTTAACACTAGATTCTCCGTGCTTTCCTGATGCAGGAGGGATAAATCATGACGCTTAAAAAACACAATTTAATTGTCTACAGACGATGTACAAACCATTTATTTCAACAAAGTTTATTCAAAAATTAGAATTCAACATTTTCTCCTAACATTGACATATCAGCGACACGTGCCATTTTCAGGAAATGTTTTTTGCCTAAAAACCTACTCAACCAACGTAAAATTGAATAAAACACAGCCGAGTTTGTCGCTCAGCTGTTACACTACATGGACGAATAAGTGAAAATTTCGTTTAAATGGATATTTTGGGTAAGGAAGAGGTATACGAAAAGCTTCCAAAAGGGGATAATAAGCTTTTGTAGACTTAAAAGTTCTTTCGATATTGTTATCCATTTTGCTATAGTATATTTATTATTAAATATAATGTAGAATTTCAATATCTTATAAAATGAGATTCCATTCATTTTTTTGATTGTCACTTTTTATATACTTATATACGAGTATATAAGTAATATGTTTAATAAGCTGTTGCCTGTTAGAAGGTTTAAACTCTAAGCCGATGATATGTATGTATCAACTACAACGCTAAGAAAATTACGTTTCTCTATCAATGAATTATCACTTATTTTTATATCTCGTTTTTTTAATATTTTTGTTACTTCCTTTAACAAATGGGAAAAAGTATAATAATCATATATTTTGGTCATGAGTATATACCTATTATAACTCTATACAACAGTGTATAAATTTTAATATAAGCATGTTTCGAGGCATCAAATAAAAAGAAAATACTCACGTGTACAATGTCTCGGCTCGTCTGAAGCATCTCCACAATCGTTGCTGCCATCACAGAATCGATTAATCGGTATACATCGCTTATTAACGCATTGATATTCTGATATTTTGCATTTGCTGTCATTCGCATGTAGAACTGGTAGTGGTTGGGGCTCTATTATGTCCTTATACGGACTGTCTTTTTGGTATACCACTTTTGGTACATCATTTACTGAATTTCCGCCAGTTACGTTTATTATTGCTATTAATACTATCGCAACAAGTACAGTAGTATCGACATCGAGACCTGGAACAAAAAAAAACATAAATTGAGAGTTTATTCTATAAAATCCTTAACGTTAAAGAACTTTATAAAATTTTGTCATCTAGTCTATCTGCCCTTATAACTAAAGAAATATCGTTTAAATGCAAGTAAATACTCGTGCACTAAGATTTCTATACCAACTTCATAATTGTAGGTCAAAGGAAAGTACAACCAAACCTACAACTTATAAAGTCAACTTATAGATGACAAGCTTAAATTTTCGGGCAATTATACTAATTTTGTATGAAATACACTACAGAAGTAAGTTTGTAAAGATTTTGTGCAGTACACAGTATATAATCAATTTTCGATTACCAATGATCAAAAACATTTTTTTTAATAATTATAAAATATATAAAACAAACGCTAAACTTAACTATCATAATAAAAAGAGAAAAGGCACACTTGACACTAGGTTCTTTTTTCTTATACTATCATATGCAAGATGAGGCGAGAAGCTGTTAAACAATGCAAGTATATATATATTGTATTCATTCACCTATATAAATGAAATACATACAACACACAGACAGCGTATCTAAAGCAAATAGTCGTAAATTATTATTATTGGTTACCCATATTGATATATTGTAATGAAGATATTACGAAGCCAAGCTACTGGTATTTGCACAAGTTCATTAGATCAACGTTAACATCGTATACTCTATGTAAACTAGACGATAGTTTTCAATTTATATTCACATATATTTGAAACTTGTAATAATTGTTATGCCGTACAAATTTTGCACGTTTCATGTATAATAAGCTACAAAATTATTTGTGAGAAAGTTGAAATTATTTCTTTCGTCTTTAGCTTATAATTTTTTTTATGACATTCGTGAAAATTTGTGAAATTGACAACTAATGTTGTACTACCCAATACGGTTCTATGATTATATATAACATGTAAAAAATTTATAGAATCTCAAGGAAATGTTGGTCAAGTAGATGTAATTTAAATTTTTCTGTCTGTATGTAATTTAAGGGCTGATCTATCTAGTGGACTTTTTAACAATGATTCGGTATAAAATTTGAATGATGCGTTATTTGAATATTATTAAGCTTGCAGCGTCTCTTGCATATTAAGTAGAGAAAATGAAGTGGAGCGCAACTCTATCTAACATTTTCCATATAAGCTTTCCCGTATTAGCTTCAATAAAAATATGATTTCAATGTTGTATTCAACAGGCTAGGCTGTTACCCAGTTTTTGAGGAGGACTATAAGTTCTATCTCATCACATTAATCGTTTTGATGTAACTGTATTTGTACCGGTGATCAGAGATAATTCTAGTTTATTATAGATTATATAATATGATTATATAGAGATTATATAGTATGATATATTAGATAATATGATTAATAATAAGCGATTGAATGCATCATATCCACTTTACCAACTACTACTTTCCCCGTGGCTTGGTAAAAGATCGTACTTAATGAGAATAACTTATAACTTCAATAGATATTCCAGCGTTAAGTACCTACTAATTAGACAACGGTACCGTTAATTTAAAACATTAACTATATTTTAATAATACTTTAATATTTTGTACATCAATCGAATTTGTAAAATTATTCATTATTTAAAATCAAATATTGACAATGGTCCCGAATTCGACAGTAAGTAAAATTTCTTTCAAATTGATTCTAAATCAATACGACGAGATGGCTCATCAACGAGGGACGCGAGAATTCAGTGACAATTTGACAATTTTTTTCATTGGAATTAAGATCGACTTCCATTTATTAAAAATCTTGTACAGAAGGGGAATATTTCAATTTTTTAAATGTGACAAGCTATTTTTATGTACGTTTATTTTTCATTACTGTTGTTTGCTTAGTATTTTCAGTTTAGATTTCAAATTAATTTTGAGAGTTTGTCTACTTTCTATAATAAGTTTTCCATTTTCTTATGTTAATGTTGTTATAATTAACGTATACAATGCTGTTGATGGATGTAGATTCAATTAGGCGCTAGGGGTCCCTGTTACACCGCCGAGGTTAACGGAAGAATCCTTCTGGTTCCTGTAGCTTCGGCAACAACTTCGGAAAACCTTGAGGTTTTAGTGGGTAGTATGGACGGTGGACGGCCTACATCTGCTGGTTCATGAGCCGTCCGAGTACCTACTTGGACGACGTACCCGTAAAAGAGTTTCTTCACGATAAAAAAAGGGGTCTTTGTTACCCCAAGTGGTCTTTAGTTACCAAATATTTTTGGCTATTTACCCTATCAACTTGAAATAACTGCAAACTTTCTGGCTTGTCAGACCATCCCACATAAGAATGATTCCTGCACGGAAGTGGTAAGACGTGCTGTACGGGTGTGCTTTGAGTGACTGATCCTACTACCGACTAAGGTTAGAAAACGATAAATTAGTATTATTAGTTAGTTAATTTCTAGTAATTAGTAAAATAGGACATGATTTATGTTATTTTTAAAGAGGACCGTCATGGGGCAGAGTCACAGTGTCTGCATGTACACGCGTCGATTCTCACTCGGTGAGAATTCATTATTTCCATTAACTTCGTTCTGGCAACAAGACAAAGCGCCGCGTTCAGTTCCGCCACTCAATACGCAATGCCTCGAATGGCGAAAAGTGGGCACGGATTGTCTTAACACTAGTCAGAGACTACGGTTCCCTCTGTCTACCCTGCTTTGTGCGGTATACAGCGTGAAGCTAAATATAATATTTTTAAAGTGTTAATCCACTAAAAGGATAGAAAAATACTTAATGAAAACATTTAAAAATCTGAACGCAGCGGTATTTGAACCCGCGGCTCATGTAAACTGTCCAAGCCCTCTGACCACTAAGCCATACGTTGTTTATCACGCCACGTCCATTCTTTTATCCTTTTTACAACTTGTTGTTAGCATCTCTATAGATAGGGAGATTTTTAGAATAGGAGTTATCATTTTCAATAGATTTTGTTATGGTAACATTTAATGGTATTATAGTCTACCTGCACTACTTTTCTTCTTCAAGTCTTCAAAATTAATTATAGGCGAGATAAGGATCTGGGTAAAGCCTAGGGCCTAGAACTGACAGCTATACATTTAAATCCATCCGAAGGTGTGCGTGTAAAAACGATTTTTTAAAAATAACATACATTCATTATCTAGTAGTGTTTTTACATCTCCATACATTATTGTTTCGTAAAAAACATATTTAATGTAGACACAATTTTTTAACAGTTTTATAATCTATACTATAGATTTAAATAGAGCGTCGAAACTTATCTTATTGAAATTTAGCTGACAAACCAAAAAGGTTAGACTACGAAAGCCACCAAATGCGCGTGAAAATTTGAAGCACGTAAAAGGCTACGCTGCTTTGTCCAGGTTTTGTTGCCATCCCTGATTTTGTAATAATTTATCAAACAATAGTTCTATATTAATTCTTCACTTTCCATTATTCGCTAATTTTTTTAGACGTTACGTTTAAAAGTGAAATATCTAATCTAGCGTTAAGTTCCTAACTTTAAAGAGTTTATTTTTATAAAATTTATGTCAATAACTAGATCTATATCACATAAATAACATATCACTTCATTTTTACGATAAATTTATTTTTTTGTATACAACAAAAGCTTATAAATCCCTACAGTTTATTCATGACAATACCTATTTTTCATCTGCAACCAGGTATCTAGAACGCGCATTTCAATCTACTTGGATTGACATCATGAATCGATGTGTGAAGATTAAAGATTTTTCTATGTAGACTGTATACTAACATAGTTTTATAGTTTTTCGAAATAGGATACAAAAAAGTACATTTGACTTTACAAAAAACACAAAGATTTATTCTATTGTCTTTATTTCAATTATTACTATATTACCAAATGAAGTAGCCAGTTATGCTCAAGAATATATGTTGTCAAAAAATTGACCAATATTTATTTGTATTTGTATTTACCAAGATTGACTTTAGAGGATGAGCTGTACTCATAAGCTAAAAAAATCATCAAGAAGCTAAAAAAATGTATATCTTTATACGAAATTCTTTAATCTATTCGTCTTTGACTTTCAAATGCTTCAATTCACATGATACTAATAAACTTAATTTTAATATGATTTTTTTATAAAGTAGCAAAATTTATAAATTTTTAAAAAAATGTAGAGAGTGGTGCTCGACTGAACACGATAGTTGGGAGCTTAAGTCCCGACAAGATCAATTCTTATTTATTAAAGATTAGCTTTTACCTGGAGCTTCCAAGTTATACTCTAGGTGCCTAAAATGTGAACCGCAGGCACTGTGTGTTTCATGAAATCGATCGACGTGACATTAATGTAACCTATAGCGTACTTCGATAAATACATTATCTAACATATGAGTTTTATTAATCCGGCCCTTTTTATAAAGAATTAGTATAATTCCTGAGATTAGCGTTTTCAAATAATCACGTTTTTCAAGATTATCATATGATGATAATAATAATAACTTGATAATAATAATAACTTAATAATAATAACTAATTTGTCTTTTACCAAAAAGAAAAAACGCAGCGTTTAGTTCCGCCACTCGACAAAAAATGTCCCAAAATTAGGCGTTAAGTGGGGAATGGAAGTTTCCTCTACGCACTCTGCTATATGCGAATAATAGCCTATATAATAAACTATCTAACTAAAGAAAAAGAAGATGTAAGTATATTTTTTAACATTTACGTAACTTTACTAATTGACTAATAATAATATAAACACTTTATTGCACATGAAAAAAAAATGTTACAAATCATTACGATAACAGCTAATATACATAGCGTTATGTGCAATGGCAACGAATTAGAGACAATACACGTTATAAAAAGAGATTCTTATTAAATAAGATGAAAGAGGGATTATAAAAAAGTATTCACCAAACTTAACTTACATTATTTACATATAAAGACATACAAATGTGCATATTTATACGTATATCCATTCATAAATGCATTCATACATATATACATACATACATGCATACGTACGTCCATTTATAAATACATACATACAAACATAAGTATGATGATTAATAATACTCATCAAGGTAACACTTTTTAAGTTTACGTTTAATTACTCCTGCCGTCTGCGATCTTCTAATTCCTTCTGACAACACATTCTAGAGTTCCACTGTTTTAACAGTAAAATAGTCTCATAGCATTTGGTGCGATAAAGATATTCTAGGAGAATGTTGTTATGGAATGGAGGTACTGGGTGTTAAGGGTGCTACCCAGGGTTAACCCAAGAATTGAAATCTTTTTTTGAGGTACCGTGGAGTGACAGAATAGTGTAAAAGAGAGTAAGAGAATGTAGATTCCGCCAGTCTTTAACAGCGGTTATTTGAGTGCGGTATTATGTTGTGTGATCGTGTCTTCTCAGTCCAAACATGACTGAGAACTGAGCTAGATGAAAGATGAGCTAGCTAAATGAACCTACTTATGACATTTTGCATCCGTACAAGCTTATTTAGTAGTTGTTGAAATAAATACGAGTAACATGAGTCAGCATCATCGAGCATAGGAAGAAGAAGAGTTTAAGCAAGGGATATTTTAGTTTTTAACGTCAAGATCGTTAACCAACTTCTTAGACTTTCTATATCTTACGGCTAAGTTTAGAAATTTGAGGTGACCAAGAGAAAGTACTGTCCAATCTGATTCCCAAATTCACTACACTTGCATTATGCGCTACACATATATTATCAAATTGAAATGCAGAGATAAAGGAAGACTGTTTAGAGGTTCCAAACATACACACTCTAGACTTACTAGGATTTATAGATAGCTTAAACGACTTACTCCGGATGCTAATAATCTGTAAATTGGAATTGATAATGTCAATCACTCTGAGTATATCGTTTACTAATACAGACTGATAAATCTTATAAAAATGTATATTAATATGACCAAAATATATGATAGAGTGTTTCTTAACACTTTTGTCTGAGTATCGATGTAAAATAATATAATGTTTAATTTTAATAACTTGTTATTTATAAACATATTATTATATGTCAATACTAATTCTTAATTAAAGAAAATATTCAGATATATACATGAATAAACAGAACCTGCGAACGTTACCTGGTTATATATAATCATAATAGAAATCTGAAACAGTGTGTACTATTATATTAATATAGGGGTATATCTTTCGCCTATCCCATCTGAACATGTTAAAATTTAATTGAGGGCAAAAGTTATCTAAATACTCGTAAATACGACTCTCATTTTCTAACCCTATTGTTTTCAGTATATGCGGATCGTAGTTTAAAGGGATTATAATGAACGGTACTATTTGGGTTGTGGAGGTCTCTTGTGGCATATGGTAATATTGTGACACGAGCTAATCAGTGTATAGAGCATTAGATATGGAGCTTATTATGAAGCAAATAATATTGCTTGGCACCTGACACATACGGTAATAATATTCAGGTGCCTTTGTTAAATGGAGAATACTTCAGAGAATAAAAAAATAATTAATAATAAAAGAATAATAGTGACGCAAAAAGTTGAAAATGAACTCCTTTCTCACTTGTTTCAATTTGTGTACCGACCTGCCAGACACTGAATTAAGTGGCCGATCATAGCACTGTTATTGAAGTTAAATTTGATAAAATCTGAAATAAAATAAAATCTAAAATATAAGTTTACATTTAAATAATATTTCGTATTTCTCGCACGTTATAGCAAAGTTATGATATTGCTATTCTAAATATTTTTTTATAATTATCTAAACAAAAACATACTTACTAGAGTACTTGTAGTATGAATATTTGATTAATTCAAAAAATATTAACAAAATAAGACTAAATCTGAAATGTTATATCATTAGAAGCTACTTCAAATTTTCATAAAAAGTAGATCATAAAATCTATGACGGGATTTGAAAGTTTCAAGCATTTGTAGCATTTGTAGGAGTTAGATGGAAGTTGTTTAATATAGCGGTGGTGGTATTAAAACAACGCGGTACAGTACTAAATAGTAGGAAATTTGAATAATTCTCCGTTCCAAATACCGGGACTCGCATAACAAAATATATTACATTCTTCCTAAATAAAACCAATGTGTGACACCACAAAGCCTGTAGTAATAAATTGGGATAGCATTATATACATACTAGAGTGTCTAGGCGTTTTAGTGGTAGTCAAATTTAAGCTAATATATCCCATAAAAAAATTTAAAATCAACCAATATATATTTTCTCATAAAGCTCTGTTCAAAGCATAGTTCCTAATCCCAGTATTATATTCCCGTAACATTTAACATATCATAATAAATATATGAGTATGGTCAGCAAAATAAATTGGTAATAATACCTTCATACTATAATATTTTAGGTAATAAAATTACCGATGCACTGACCGAAGGGAGAATTATGATTGGTATACTTATTTTGTGACGCTGCGAAATTCGGATCACCCGCGCATACTACACCTTGGCATACTGCTTACATCAAGTATCTAAAGAACAATATTAATGGAATTTCTCCATTTTTTAAGTGAAACAATTTATCTTTAATCTTTTCGAAAAAGGAAAAAAATATGTTTTATTTAATTGTATCACCAATGTTTATCTATGCAGACTTGAGATATTTAATTTCGAAACGTAATTTGCATGGCCCTGAGCTATCACTGTACAAAATCTATAGGTAGATAAAAGTCTTTAATGCCTACATAAAATTATTCTTCACCTAAAATATTATAAGTATTCTAGTCTCTTTTGTATTTTACTACAATTTCTTTAAATGATTTCATCAAAACCAACTTATTTTTTCATATATCAACTAATTTGATAATTTGATTTGTTGTAGCTACAAATAACCATATAAACACTATGTGGTGTGAATTTAGTTAATTTAGTTACATGAATGCTTCGTCCAGCTTTTCGGGCTTCACACTTCCGTACCCGTGTCGTAACTTGTTTACTATTAAAATTTATGTTTGTTATAAATTATACATATTTCACGGGTCCAGAGATTTTATGCCTCTTTTAGTATTCTAGTGTAGCAATTAACCTCGAGATAGACTTTGTTTGAGTCAACGTATTTTATATATGATATTATGTCACAAATTTCGGTAATTTTAATCATGAATAAATTAAGTAAAATAACTTTAACTTAAATAAACTATAAATAAATGATTGTAAGCTATATAAAATATCAGCTTGGGTAAATTAATTGGTAAGCTGAACGTTTGTGACACAGTATATCAGGATATTCAATCTTGCATTTAGCAAAAAAATCGCCGTATATCGCCTTACTAGCTATTAATCTTTTCGCATTTTTTTTTAAATGTAAATTAGTTTTACGCACTCACTACTAAAACACTAATAATTATTATTATTATTTTGCTTTATTATAAGTACATTAACAAACTCATGTACTCAATTGATAAGCCTTTATATATATATATATATATATATATATATATATATATATATATATATATATATATATATATATATATATATATATATATATATATATATATATATATATATATATATATATATATATATATATATATATATAACAATATCAATTTATATATTTGTTATATAAATGATTATGAAAAAATCTCCGACAGGGATAAAGTATAAAAGGAGCAATAAAAGCTAATATGACAAGTAAATTTGTCCCTGGAGTGTTTTAATTTAAACACGAATAAAATATAACTAGAACTGTTTGAACTAACATTTTCTTTGTTATCAGAAGTTTAAATTGTAAGGCCAATAAAGCAAACAAATTAAAATGAATAAAACTTTATTGAATGAGATTTCATTTGTTCCGAGATAAAGTAATAATAAAATAACATTTTGGGGTCGTAGTGGCACAGCGTCTGACTATAGACGTGATGGTGGCGTGCTCGATTCCCACTCGTGGGAATGTATTATTTTAATTTCCTCTCTTTAGTGGCAAGATAAAGCGCGGCGTTGAGTTCCGCCAATTAACAAGTAAAATTTTAAAAGGAACGGTGTATCTAAACAAAGTGTGAGACTAATAACTTTTGTCTTCTACTTAATATACTCGTATCATTTATATGTATTTCTACTAAATCTCTGAAGCTTCTTTCCAACTCATCTTTAATTCTGCATCATCATCTTGTATCCCAAATCAGCTGAGTGACGTAACTAAACACCGCACTTTGTCTCACCCGAGAGAGGTAATGAAAATAATTTATACTTCGGAATGGTGATGAATCTAACAAGCCTTAATTTTACTCATAGGATACTGTCCCACTGTGCAAAGATAATCTCAAAAGGAACCTAGCCTCTTCCTAAACGTTTATCTATTTTACTTAAATATAATACGTATTGTATAAAGAGAACAAATAATATACACCACAATTATATTTTAAGTAATTTAAAAGAAAATTACAGTAAAAAAGGATCGTAGCAAAAGTAAAAATTTAAATCTAAGTAGCCTTACAAGGTTGGCACCTACCTACAGAAAATTATGGCACTGTTCGCAACTGAAGTTGACGGGTTTCTTTCACTTAGAATTATGTGCTAAGCCCAGCTAAAGTGGGCAGCTTTATGAAAATAAGATTAAAATAGTGAAATGTAAAATCCTTTTCGAGAAAATATTTTTCAAAATAAGCTCATCTATGTTTTTATTGTTGTTCCTTTTATTATTCCAAAACAAGAACTTAAGGCATCATTTTTTATTTTTCTTTTGTTTATGATATGCAAGACATTTTTGGTTGGTTGATGGTGTATTTTATGGCATTCATACAGATATATATTCCACATATTCTATACAGCTATTGTAAATGCGACTGTATGTTTTCGATTTCCACTCAAGGAATTAATTATTTAATTTCCTCGCTCTGGAAAGCAGATAAACTATGGCGTTGAATTTTGCCCCACACAATATCTCGATAACAGAATTTCTTAACACTAGATTCTAGGTTTTATAAGACTGGATAAGTTAGGAGAATCTGCACTATTAATTTTGATTCGTATACAAACATTTGTCCCAACGACTCCTAACGTCATCTGCAGATAATTTCCGTTATAAAACACTTTTATGTAGCGCCATGGCCGCTTTACGACTTTGCGCTACGAAGAACTGGTATAATAATTCTATGATACATTGGACAAATAAACAATGTTACTTGGTCAGATTACGTATGGTTATTTTTTTTCAGTATAGATTATTATTCATCGAATTGACATGATTAATTATTTAATATGTAAATAATGTTTCCTTTGTATAAATTTTAACTCTCACAGTTGCGTTTTATATAGAAAACCTAGCGACCTACATTCACTTCGACTTTCATTTTCCTTTCACTTTGAGACACTGAGGGCTAATTGTATAAACCAAAAGCGAGACATTTTCTAATTATACCAAATAATATTTTACCTCGTGGAGCAAAATATTATTAATCAATTATTAGTTTTTTTGGACATCATCATGACAGCGAGACCAGCTAAAATATGAATATATGAAAATGTTGCTTTATTTTAGAACGGTTTTTGTTTCAAATAGGTCTTCACCAGCTATTTCAAATTGTAAATGTAAAGATCAGCCAAGTTATATAATATCCATTTCACTAAACGGAGCTATCAAATAGTTTTGCTCTGAATCTGTATATAATAACCTAACTGAGAGTGCTTTTACGTAGTAGTAGAGTATATATAAATATATATATATATATATATATATATATATATATATATATATATATATATATATATATATATATATATATATATATATATATATATATATATATATATATATATATATATATATATATACATATATATATATATATATATAATTCAGTTTTACTCTCTAGAATATACCATTAATTAATTTTCATACAAACTATTTGAAACTAAAATATATTTATACTATAAATTGCCATTCAAAAAGCTAATTATACCAAGTAAACACCAACACGCCTTACAGGCATTACCTCCACATTTTCATTTACGTTACAGCAAAAGTTGCACATATCTACTTTATTAAGCTCAAGTCTACGCGAAGAGAATCCAACTTGTTGTTCCTAATTAGATTTTGCCTCCTCTAACTGATAGTTGAAGTTTTAAATTTAATAGCGGATATTTTTTTTATTTGAGTTAATCAGTTAGAGATATAATTTTTTTTTATTTACATAAATTTCGGACCTTTCATATTATTAAAAACTGGTCATTAAATGTTACCAGATTGACATTATCTCTAAACATTTCTATAAGTTTAGTACTAATATAGCTCCATGTTGTACCAGACTATCCTTTTCGGCGAAATTATTTTTTTTCAATTTTCTCACTTAGGTGACGAGACAAAGGAAAGTGCAGACAAGAGAGTGGCACACTTTGTCAATCTCTTTACAACAGTGCACAATGAATCGTTACAATTAAATTATCGCTCTGAAACTATACCACTTTTGGTTTCACAAAATAAAATATATATATATATATATATATATATATATATATATATATATATATATATATATATATATATATATATATATATATATATATATATATATATATATATATATATATATATATATATATATATATATGTATATATATATATATATATATATATATATATATATATATATATATATATACATATATATATTTATATATATATATATATATATATATATATATATATATATATATATATATATATATATATATATATATATATATATATATATATATATATATATACATATATATAGCCAAGTTTCATTATATTTCACTTAAACGCATCATACTGTTTTGTCGGCCACAATTCATGAATATAAACGTTCTACTATATAATTTACACTACGCCTTATGTCGATCATAAAACTTTTCAGGTTGATTACTCGGGGACAATGCCACAAACTTACCAATAGGCTGCCTTAGTCTCATGAAACATAAATGGCAGATGAATGTACAAAAATCGAGTAAATGACACTATGGTTGGTACAAAAAAAGGTTTTTTATTATTAAATATATTAAATATTTTATATATATTAAATAACATAACAAATGAGATCGTTATATGACAAGCCTACTTGATAAATGTATAGTTGATTTTTTTAAGTACCTTAGTTTTATATTGAATTTGATTATTTTTATTTATTAGTGATTTATTAGTAAACTGTGCATGAAATGATATGATTTTTAAATTTTATATTATGACCCACAAATATGGCTTCACACTGTTGTTACATGAAGCGGGGTATGTAGCGAGAACCTAGTGCTAAAAAACAAAAAGCTAAAATATTCCGTTGCTCACTTTTGAAACATTGTTTGTTGAGTGACGTAGCCGATACATTAATTCCATTGTAATTAGTTAAGCATAATTTAAGAAAAACTTACAAGATAGTGGACTTTTACTGCTTCATTTTTAAGACATTTACATACGTACTTCTAGTAGCTAGAAATTTTCAACAATGAATTCTGTTAGAAAAACGAGATAAAATCGTTTGAAGTCATAAAGGACACGAGAGGTGAACCTGAGAAAGGTCAAAATCCCAGACATTTTTCGCAGGTTTTTGACCTTATCTATCTAGTAATCAATTTTATAGACATGTCTATAAAAGTGTATTATTCAAGGCGTCTTTTTTAACTTCAGGAGGCCTTAATGTCTACATAAAATGTGTTACATTTTATTATTTAATGGAAATAAAAACGTGTTTTAAAATTGTCCAAATTAACGTGGGTGTACTATCAATACACTCTTAGTATTTCTCTCTCACTTATTGTTTGTTTCGTATGTACTTTACATATATCTTTGAAGTTATAATATAACTATTATTTTCACTTATATATATATATATATATATATATATATATATATATATATATATATATATATATATATATATATATATATATATGTATATATATATGAATGAAGAGATACACAGAATGGTATAAGGTATATTGGTGCAACGAGGATTTCACAGTGAGAATTAAGAAAAAAGTGCTCAGGTGGTTTGGGTATATCGAGAGAATGAGTCACGAAAGAATGGTAAAAAAGATATATGAAGCAAAAGAGGTATGGGGACACCTCGGTTAACCTTCGAAAAGACAGTGTCGAAGATACTAGAGGATAGGTCACCTAAAAAGCATGAGAACCCCCAGAGAGGATGTATGACGAGGTTAATGACAGTGGACGAGGTGAAAGGCCGCAGCTTTTGGCGTTCTCTCTGACTACCTCGCTAGGGATAAAGCGTGAAGATACTCGTACATATGTATGTATGTATATATATATACATACATACATATATAACTTCACATATATATTGCAGCGGCACAGCGTTTAACTGTAAGCGCGACCATTGTGGATTCAATTTCCCATTCGAGGGAAAGGAAAAAGAAAGGGATTTATGTAAAAGAGATTTATGTATATATATTTACTTAACACGTAATATCTTTAAAATTAGGTAGGTAGTGAGTCTTTCTGCCTACACTAGAGTACATCTCTATGAATGATTTATTATGAAACCAAAAAGAAAAAGAGATTTAATATTTAACATGATTATATATTAATTAAAATTTGATTGATAATCAATCAATACATTCTTCAAATGTACTGAAATTGTAAATTGTTAAATTTACAAATGTTATGAATAGAAACCGGAAAGACAATTTACAGTTTTGCTAATATATTATTTAAAAGGAGCATACAACTTTAATGCCCACTAAGCATTAAATTACCGTTCCTTAGTTGATCTGAGCATAAAATTAATGGAAGAGAACTAACAATAAAGAATAATAGGCGATTACCTAAGTAGGCTTAACGTACAGACCATTTTAAAAATATGTATATAAATATATATATATATATATATATATATATATATATATATATATATATATATATATATATATATATATATATATATATATATATATATATATATATATATATATATATATATATATATATATATATAAATATACCTACTAAACATGAACCATTCCTTATAGTATATATAATAATCTCGTCAGGACTGAATAGTTTATTTTAATAATATTCTGATATCTTTGAATTTTCAAGAAATTAACAACTTAAAATAATATAACTTTTCAAAACTTATTATGTAGTGTAGCTTTATAACGAAATTTCATAACTTTTACAATATTTAACCTACTTTGAAACCATTAAAAGTAGTCGATAAATGAAAAAAAAAGAAATGACAAGACGAAGGCTTCGTTCTTTCATTGGAGCGAGAAAACAGATTGTCTAGAGATTGTCTTTTTACCACCACAGTATAAATTGGAATGGCACATAAAGGCTAAACTGTGCTCTCGCCTCATTTGCTCGACCTCCGGGAATAAACATCTTTATTTCGATCGATTCAGCTGAGCTCCTTTAAAATTTTATTCCCAAAGTACCGATATTTGTTGGCCAACCGAATGCAATTTAAAATATATAGAGAAAATCTCTTTGGCTCTCGAATTATTTTTAATAACGCATACGAAATGGTTTTTCAACGGTAGATTTTCAATATTTCTACGTGAATGTGAATCATACGTATTGAAGCTCGTGGGCTAATGGGCATTTAACGTTAGCTTTTTAACGTCAGAGCTTGTTAGTTAGAATATATTTATGGAAGAAGTAAAAGTAATTTTATATTAATAGGAGAATATTTTGGTAATAAACATTAGGATTAATGTTAACGAAGACTTCTTCATACTGAATTATACAAAAGAAAAGACTTATAAAAAAAATAAATACGAAATAGACATCACCATATATATATATATAATATATTATATATACAATTATTAAAGGCCCCGCATGATTAGGTTTACTGTTATAAATCAACCCATGGGCGTAACTTGACAGATCGTTATGGCGTGAGGATGCTGTCAAAACCGTATAACAATAACATATTATTTAGGACTTTTAATTAGTTCGCTAGAAATGTAAGTAAATGCCAAAAATATATAATAAAACATTTTTAGCTTTTAAAATATCGACTTCAATAAATTACTTAAATCAAATTAATTATTAATTATTACAATTATTTAAACATGCGGAGCCGTCGTGGTGCAATGGAACAGCGTCTGACAACAAACGCGATGGTTGTGGGATAATTCCCATTTAGGGAAATTAGTTCTTTTCATTTCCCCAGTTCCAAATTTGGAAGGAAATTAATAAACAGGGTGTGTTAAAACTCTATTTTCTCTACTCATCCTGCTACACGCGGAACAAAGCGGGTATCTATAAAAAAATTAAACACGCTAAGTGAACAGTCCTCTAGCGAGTCGTAACACTGCATGGAATCAAGAGACAGTTACAACATATTTCCCTCTTCGTGCCACTTGATTGTTCACATCCGTAGACTCAGATCTGACAACCAAGATAATTATAGTTTAATCAAAGGCAATGTGTACATATGAGTATGTAGTATGCCAAAACTAAAACAATATACGTATGTATAATATTGATTACAGCTATTGTCATGAAGTATCGTCATATTATTGGTGACCTATTTAAAATGAATGTTGTGTGGGCTTTAATAGCATACAATATATAAACGCATTTGCTTAGTAAACATTGTTAATTAAGGTTTGAGTTCTCTCTTTTTCTTTACTGTATGCGGACTGAACATAGAACTGAAGGGAACATAGCGTTAAGGCACAGTTAAAACACAGTTTTGTCTTCTTACCAGAGCGAGGACGTGAAAATAATGCAGTCTGAAGTCTCGCATCGCTTATGTTAAAGTTGTTGTTAGTACTATATAGATTTACTTCCCTGTAGAGAAATATCTTAAAGACATTATAATGATAATAAAATCGCACAGCTTTAAAATATATTAAATAAATTAAGCTTAAATTGAAGCTGTGTCCCTAGAGATATTCTCTAGAGAATCAATATTGCGAAATGACGAGATACGCCTTCAAAGGTGAAACTTTTAACAATTTTTTTTCTATAAGATAAATGTTTTTATTTGTTACGTTGAAGGCATAATGAATCTGCTCGTAAAACATCTTGTTTACGAAATCTTTCAATATCAATTCTGTAAAAATATATAATTTTTTTGATTTCGATTTGTAACAAATAAGCTAACGGTAACTAAGAAAACTATTCTTGCTATATCAACAAAAACAGTTGGTTTTGATTATATTAATTATAGACATGCTGCTTCATATGATACATTTTTCCCTATCCTCCAGTGGGTTTCCTGAGATATGGCTTCCATAATAACTTATCGATGTCATCTTTATAGCGATGACTTGCAGCTATATGTATGAACATACTAGTGTAGATAATATTGCTGCCGTCATTCACAATTTAAATGCTAATTTACAACAAATATTTATTTGGTCCTCAAAGGATGGTATTAAAGTTAACCCAAATAAATATCAAGCTTTACTTATTGGCCGCCCACGACAACTGGCCGAACTTGGCCATATAAATTTACTAAATTTAAAATATGGCACAGTCATTACTTTCTCCAGTATGGTAAAAAACGAATAATTATCGGATATAAAATTGTCTTGGTAAGATTTTGTTAATGATATTTCTCGCAAAATATATGCTTCCACGCACTTTATGATGCGACTTAAAAAGCAAATACCTGTGAGCACCAAAATACAGTTGCTGTTAACACATAGATACGCTTGGCTATGGTCATATAACTTCTTATACTAGGCAGCTTCATTGGCTTTCTGTGGGTGATCATTGAAATAGGGTTCTATGTTTGCTTTATTCTTATCCTTTTCGATCCCAATTCTCCGTCTTATCTAACCTATGACTTCTTTCTCCTTTCCTCTTTTCACGACAGGTATTTGCAGTACCAAGGGAATCTCATGCCTACACCTAACCACACAGGCTTCATGTTTAACTCGTTTGCTGTTGCAACAGTCAGGCTATGGAACGACTTGCCCAAAGCCATTCGAAGAGCTATAACTATATATATATATATATATATATATATATATATATATATATATATATATATATATATATATATATATATATATATATATATATATATATATATATATATATATATATATATATATATATATATATATATATATATATATATATATATATATATATATATATATATATATATATATATATATATATATATATATATATATATATATATATATATATATATATATATATATATATATATATATATATATATATATATATATACATATATATATATATATATATATATATATATATATATATATATATATATATATATATATATATATATATATATATATATATATATATATATAATTTGTTAGAATTTTGTGTTGTACATCTACACATTTATATCCCACATAACCAGGTTGCTTGCATTTTAGCTAAGCCCGCCAGTTACGTATATTTATTTGCTTAAATAGTGTACTATCAATGATTTATAAATAAATAAAATATTATATTCTTATATGAAAATATACTAATAACTATATAGGTATATACTATACCTATTACCTATATACATATATACTATATCAATTATTATGTATATACTTAATAGAATATTGCATATATTGCTATGTGATAATAAAACAATTTATCTTCAGGCTACGAAATTAATGAATTTAAATGTTAGTCGTAGGTTCGACTTCCAACCAGAAAAAATTGTGTGTGATAATTATTACTGTCCAAGGAGATTAACCTATATCGACCCAATTATATGACTATCGAAAAGTGTCGCAGCAAATAAAAATGGGTATATTGGGTATGACAGACTACAATAATATCAAATATATCTACCTATTTTCGTTATATATATATATATATATATATATATATATATATATATATATATATATATATATATATATATATATATATATATATATATATATATAAGACTCGATTTTTGTATAAACTTACAAATTTTTATAACTTAAATATATTTTAAATATAAACAATATTTCACATTAACAAAGAAACTAATTTATGTAATTTCTATTAACTGTTTAATTGTTTAAACTGTTCTGTCGACAGACAATTTGCTATCTCATGGGATAAATCAACGTCTCTGAGCACACTGGCCTAACAAAATGTTATTTTAGGCTTATAATACTTAAACGACGTTATCGTAGTACGACAGAATATTCAGTATTCATACTTAAGTATATCACTTAATGTTAGCAAATATACAAGATTTTACTTCTTATTTTATTTAAATTTCAGCTTCACGCTGTATCCCGCAAAGAACAGGTTGTCGCACTTTTTTATGATAGAGTGAGGGAATTAAAATGATTTATATCCCCGAAAAAAGATCGATCCCGCAATCACTGCTTTAGTTAGACGCTGTAACACTGCGCCTCATATTTTTAAATTGATTAATTTGTTTTAAATTATAGATCAAGGACCGTCGTAGAGCAGGGGCTAGCGTAGGCCTCTAAAAGCGACGGTTTGTACATTCGATTTCCACTCGGGGAGACTGGTACATTTTCATTTTTTTCGCTCTGTTAACAAGGCAAAAGCGCGGCGTTGAGTTCCGAAACTCAACTCGCAATATCTCAAAAGGCAGAGAACGGGCAACGGACTTTTTACGGTTCCCTCTGCCTATGTGGGATATACAGCGATAAACTAAAAAAAAACGAAAATATACCTAATATTATGGGAAAGTACTTTGCCATGTACTTTGCCAAATGTTTTACATTATTTTTATAATATATAAAATATAATAATTTAAAATCAATATAATTTGCTTAAGATTATATCAAATATTTCTAAGAAGGCTTACCTTTTATAATTTTCATCTTGCTCACACCAATTCACCGTTACGGTCACAAAATCATGTTACCCTATTGTTATTTTCTAATTTATCATCGAATTCCTAAACCGTTAGCTCTACATACCCATTATGTCCTTATAGTCATCATTGTTCATACAAAAGTATACTTTATAAATCACGAACACATCATATTTAATTCTACCTCACTCAATATAACAGCTTCCGTGTTTGCAAATGTCAAGATTAAAGAGAGTGCAATTGAAAACAAGGTTGTAGCGCTAGCGCGGCAGCGTGTCAAGGTTATGCACACCACAATAGAGACGGCCACTGCAACTACACGAATCTAAGATATATATTATTATTTAAAAATCTAACAGATTATTATTACTAAATAACGCCACTAATTGTTAATAATAAAATGTCGTATCCATCGGTCGACGAGAGATCGCGGTTCTTTTGAATATTTTTATTCTGATCCGATGACATTTCACGAATGCATTTTCAAATTTGTGGTGTACTTCGTGCGGTGCAGTCTAAACCGACGCAACATCCCTCTTTCGTGGCGGAAGAAGACTGAAAGTGCCGGTAGAGGCCGCTAGATGCAAAATTGGCGCAATTTTAACGCATGCGCAGGGCATTCGCAAACCGGCGGGATCCGATGGGACCCGATGCCCCTCGCATGATAGAAAAATCGGGGACGCAACGTGACGTCAAGCGCTGCCGCAAATACATAAGGCATAATAGAACAAAACAAAAACAAGTAATTCCGACAATAGTAAGTAATCACGGACTTTAAAAACTGCTGTTTCTATTAAAAAAATAAACAAATGTGATTATAAATAAGCAATTTTTTAACTTGATCGCTTTTCTGATAAGGATAAAGTAAAAATAAAATTCGTTAATCCTAAGGGGGTAGAAGGAGGGAAACAAGGGAGATATTTCGAATATACCACCATTAGGAGCCTTTTTTGGGCATTTTTAAGCGACGATCACGTAAAATCTCCCTACCTTTTCCTCATAAATGACACTTGCGGGCGGAAGGCGTCTTTGATATCAAGATTAAAAAGGCGAGGAATTGTCAGTCTATACAATACAAAATGTTGCGAGGCGTGAATTAATATTCTTTATTATCGTACTAATGGCATAATCATTAAAGATACGAATCTTTTGATATACCAATTATTGTTCTATTCGTAAGAAAACAACGTTGTTCAAATTTGCGCTCAAATTTTTATATGTCTATTTATGTATTTTTTTTATCCTATGCAATAATCTTTGGGTAGCGGAAATTTGTAAAAATCTCCCTGCAGAGATGATAACAACGTAATAAGCTATAAAAAGCATATAAGAATTTCGGACACATCGTGAAGAAGAACGCATGGCTTATGGGTCAGAGCGCTTGGATTCCATGAGGCGCGGGTTGAAATCCCGCTACGTTCAAATTTTTATGTTTTCTTAAAGATTTTTTTAAGGCAGAGGGAACCTAGTATTAAGCAGGTTTCCAACCTATTTTTGAGTCATTGCGTGTTGAGAGGTGGATCTCAAATATTTCTATAATCATAATATAAAAATATCATTTTCAAGGCGATAACCGTTATAAATTTATTTTCTAATTTATTATTAACCCATAATTTAAATTTATCTAAAGAATGTATAGTGAATTTCTTTTAGGTTATTTTATAAAATGTTTTTATTGTTAGTTGTCTGTGGAGGATATATATTGACCAGATCACGCTATGGCTAGGTACCTCTAAAACGGCGGCACTTCGTGATTTGTCTTTACAGTAAAATTTGGATGAAGAGACGAATACGTTTGTATCGATATTGCCAGTTTAACTCTGAGGTGATAGTGAAATAGTTAAATATCACATCAACGATAATGATAGTGTATTATAAAAAGAAAAAAAAGAATCCCTAGCGAAAGATTTCTATATAATATAATATAATTAATACACTATTTACAATTATTTTAAAAAACAACTTCAATGTTACAAAACTACTTTTAAACGCTAAAAACATTAGTTAAACTGTTACTTGACCGGTAAAAAATGTTTCAATAGTAAAAAGTTTAAGATTATTTTATCGTAGAAGACATTTTATTTTAACTGATTCTCTAGGAATTATGGTTAAAATTATCGATATTATAATTTTATTCGCAGATATCTGAGAACTCAAAATAAACGTTCAAGAGTCGCCAAATCGCCAAACGTTAAGCATTGGCTTATGATGTACCTGTCTGGAAATTAGACGGAGAGTAGAAAACGGTAAAGTAGTGAGATTCTTACCACTATATATTCTCTGCTTATTTTACTATACGGAAAATACTGGCAAACCACTTTTCTCTTAACCTTAAAGTTCAGATATATATAGGTAAGCATATAAAAATATATATTGTGCGCCTTGTAATATATAATTGCAATTGCTACGTTACATGCATTATCTAAGCTTATTGACTACTATATAGCAGTTAAATTATACAGTCATATTATTTTAAACATAATAAAACACAGTGAACTTATAAATATCTTTTAAACTGCTTTTGTTTTTCGTTCTTGTGTATTATATTGTGGTGAATAATTAAAGGAATCTAGAATAACGACATTCCAATTTTAAGTCCCTGTGAAATTAAATCAAAGAATCGAATGTAACTTATATATAATAATTATTAATTGTTGGACGTTTTAATTATTTCTCAATTAAAGTACATTAACAAAAAACTATTAACATAATACATTTAAAGGATCAAACCATTTTAACTTAACTAAGCTAAGCTTTCTGGCTTCATCCGTTCAAAATACAGAATAATTTTGAATTTTATCTAATCAATACGTAGTAGTGTGACATCTGAGTGTAAACGCAATGCAAAAACGCAACGCAAACCCATATGGGTTTGACTCCTACTCTGGAAATGAACTGTTTCCATGTTCTTATTTTGCAAAGCGGTTTCGAAAGTCGGTGTTTTAAATTTTATTTCCCTCCGGTTATGTTGCGAGAAACAGTGTAAAACTAAAAAACAGTATAATTTTTGTATTTATACGCCTAGCTTAATATAGGAGCAATAACTTCATTTGTAATAATACTTATATATTGAGCGTATATTATTATCTGTATTAATATTTTAGTTTCCTAATTCCGTTTTAAATTGTTATTTTTAAACTGAATAAACTAGAGATAGCTCGTAACATGGATCCATATGACGTGGCATACTTTCCGCGATATATGGTTGTTCTTAAAGTAGGTGAGATCTGACAGTATTGGCAAGTGTATTTAATGTAATAAAATTAATAGTTCGATGTACGTAACGTTATGAAAGTTTGAAATTTTTTAGCTTTTTTTAAATAAATGAAGATCTGATTCGAAAATAAAGATTTAAATTTCGCACCGTTTTAAATTTTTGCGAAAAAAGACTTTAAATTTTAATAGAAAAGGTGAATTATTTTTGTCATATCGTAATGAAGTAGTTCTAGTATTAAGCATATACCTTGCTAAGTACAAATTAATATTTAATCTCTCAATAAAATAAAGCCATTTTATGTGCTTAATTCGTTAATGAATAGATCATACCAGATTTTGTTAAAAGCTTTACGTTAAAGAAAAATTTTATAAGCCTCCCAAATTTTACTTTCCAAAATTCAATAACGCATACTAATTCGTGAAAGTAATATCAGTAAATGCATAATAAGGTTTGATTTATCGATAAATTTCAATCGAATAATAGCTTTTATTGATAATTTCATTTTGATTGTCACGAATAATATGTACGATCAATATTTCAGTATTGATAGCGTACATGGTCCACTACTCGCACTGGAGACTCGCAGCTTTTAACCAATAAATAATGGATTAACACCCAGTTTCCTAGCTTTCGATTTACGGTAATTAAATTTTATTGCATTTAAAATAGAATCTATTACTTCATAAGTCTTTCCAATAGAATAGTTGGACAGTTTATTGTATAGATAAGTTTTGGTGTTGGTTTTTTAACGTAAACATAACATTTATCTTCAAAGTATAAGATTTTAAAATATTTTAATGCCTTGCCTGTAGTACTATTAATTTTGATTATCTTTTGATATAATGGGAAACTTCATAGAAAGCTGCGTAGTTTGTATTGTATCGTATTCACGTTGTACTACATTGATTTGAGATTAGTAGGAAAATTCGTATAAGTTAGAATATTTTATTTTATTAGCTACGATTAATGAAAACTTAAAAAAAAAAGGTAATCGAGCTAGTGTTCGCAATATGTTAATAGGTATTTCATTGTATAAGTTATTTTAATAACAATATATAACATAAAAATATTTTTCCAATTAAAACTTGTAGTTCCTGAGATTAGCATTCTAATAAACTTTTTAGTATTAAGACACTCCGTTCCCCAATTCTTTTGCATGCAACGCAATTTTGGTCTTATAAACAGATCGAGGAAAATTAAATTAAAATAATTCATCTTCATCTCATGGGAATCGAACTTGTAACTATCACTTTTAAAAATAGATGCTGTGCCGTTGAGGTACGACAGCCTCGTAATATTTTAGTGCTAGTCAAGTTTTATATAACTTTTGAAAGAGTCACACAGGCCACGTGTGTTTTATAATCGTAGTTCAGACAGTTTGTGTGACATCCAAGTTGGTAAAACGGCAATTGAATTATGCTTCCGAGCTCCTTCAAGAATGACCAAGTGAGCATTTTCTTTGAGACAAACATGTTGTTCAAGCTAGAATAAAAGTTTAAAATAACTAACATATAATTTCAGAGAGTAGGTGCTTTTTATTTTATATGCAAAATATGGTAAAATATGCTGAAAAATGTTCTACAAAATGTCATAATTCAATTTTTATAAGGGACTTTTTCGCATTTTTGCGAGAAATCAAGACAGCGTTAGACGTCCCATCTCATAAATCACTCGCCTTTTACTTATTCAATGATAGCGTCTTAAGGGTGAAATTCTACGATAGATCTTGTTATAAAATTAGAGCAGAGAAGAGGTCAGATATAGAGATCGTATCCAACCCAAACAATTTAGAATTGTATTTTATTGTAATATAGATAATTTTTTTTTCAATAAATATGACCTCTAAACCTTAATATCTTACATTTTGCTACTTTTGGATATTACTTAAGTAGAAAACCATATAATATAGAATATTTTTATTACTTTTTAGAGTTCGGCTACAAAGAGGCGCTTATTCTAATCTAGATACTTTTAATTATTTGTACACTTTAAAAATATTTTAATATAAACTATTACAAAACGTATACTTGAACTTAGACGTAATGGGACTAAAACCCCTGCCTCTTGGAAGCCTGTCAAGCGCTCAAACCTTTAAGGTTAAGCTTATTTTCTTAAAGAACATATTATTCTTAAACGATTCTTATACTGGTTAATTAAACGTACTACGTTCAAATTTTATATAATATTTTTTTTTTCATTTCTTCGTACTGTTAACACTTTAAAAAATGGCATACTAGACTGATATTGCTGATAAGCTGATGAGCTTTTTGTAAAATAGTTTGTCTTTCCAAATAAAAAATAAGGTATATAGAAGAGCAACATGCTAAAGGTAGGTTAAGTAATTTCGTTTACTTTAACATAAGATGCTGAATATTAAGCATTCAAAATATATATAGGTATAATATGTACATGTGCTTAGAGTGCTTTTCAAATTAATTCTTTGCATTTCCATCATTCGTTCAAGCTGTAAAACAGTATATACAAAATAAATATCAAGTAACCAAGTAAAAATAATTAAGATTTTGCTTCTAGTATTTTAAATAAATATTATTTGTGTGACACTTGCTACACCACATTTAAAAAAACAACATATATAGAGTGGCCTTAATCTCTACGTTAAAATTTAATATTTAATATCGATAACTGTTGTGCCTAATTGCACATTACATTTTGTGGTTAACAAAGTTAAATTTTTCATTATGTTCGAATCATTGGGTAAAGTAAAATAAAAAAAACTAGCTTAAATTGGATAAATATGTTATAAGCCGATGGTTGGTTCACATTTATTTTTTCAATCTATAATAGGATAATTGTATAAAGAGTTGGTATTCTAAATATAGTAATTTTCATCTTGCCCATGTCACAGTGTTGTAATCGCATTAAATCTATCTACAACATTACCTTCTAATAATAATAATAATAATAATAATAATAATATTTTATTGGCATAAGTGAATACAGTTACAATGTAGGATTCTCTAACACCTGCGCTAGTAAAAACTGTGTTGCGGGTGTTAGTGTCTTCCCCTTAAATAAATGACACATCTAATCTTACATCAACAAAATATTGAAGAAAAAAAATTAAGAATAAAATAAATTAAAAAAAAGATATCTTGCTATTCATCATTTTATGGATATTACGTCATGCTGTGTGTGTGAATGTGTGAGTGAGTGTGTGTGTGTGAATGTGTGAGTGAGTGTGTGTAAGAGTGTGTTTCGTGGTGTAATTAAGGTGTTATAAGATTTTCTACATCAATATATTCCATCGGCTTAAGCCAGGTAAATATAGCTACTTTAAATTTATTACTATTGAATTTCTTAACATTCTGGATTTTATTAAGCTTATTATAAGTACGTGGAGCTAGAAAATTGTAGTGTCTCTTTGCAAATGTTGTTCTAGTGCGAGGGACAGGGCAACATTCTACGCGTTTTTGTACTATGGGTAAAATAGGGATAACTCGCTTGTGGTATCTACGCAGCATTTCGTACACAAATAACTTTCTAGCAGTCAGCACTCCTGCCAGTTCATACACTGAAGATGTAGGATGACGATACGGTAAGCAAAAAAGTACTTTGAGGACCATACGCTGTGCTCGCTCAACTGCAATCATATGGCTTTTTGCCGCACCTCCCCAAGCGCAAATACAGTATCTAATAATGCATTCACACAAAGCTCGGTATGTTTGTACGAGAAGAGTAAAATTCGCCACTGTGCGCAGGTTCTTAAAAATGTATACTAGTTTTCTTAATCTAGCTGTTGTTGTCGTGAGATGCGTAGTCCAGTTCAGTTGGTCGTCTAGCGTTACACCTAAATACCTAATCGAGGTGACTCGTGAGAGCGCTGTGCAGTTACAACTTACATGGCTCTCTGTTCTATTGCAAGGGAAGGTATGTATTTTAAGTATGTGCGATGCAGTTGGTTTTCCTAAAGGTGTTTTGCCGAAGGTGACATATTTCGTCTTAGTGGTGTTAAGTGATAGCAGACTGTTCTCTAGCCAGGAAGTCACTTTAGCTAGACCCGTCTCAGCACGACTAAATACCATATCCCAGGTTTCTTCATGAAAAATCAGCACTGTGTCATCAGCAAACATTAACAGATCCAAGTGAGGCAGGTTATCAGCTATCTTACAAAGAGAATTAATGTATATGAGGAATAATGTGGGTCCTAACGTGCTACCCTGAGGAACGCCATATCTACATATACCTTCAGTACTTTCAAAGCCAGCTAATCTTACGCACTGAGACCTATTGGTTAGGTAGTCTTTAAACCAGTCCAGAGCCACACCTCTTATACCAGCGTTCTCCAAACGTGTTATAAGTATTTGAACTGATACGGTATCAAATGCCTTTTGGAGGTCTAAAAAGACTCCCAAACATTTGTCCCCTTTATCTAGATATGATACCAGGTTTGAGGTAAGTGTCAAAACTGTATCCTCGGTTGATTTTCCTTCTCTAAATCCGAATTGAGACACACTAAGCAATTTATTCTTTTCCAGATATTTAGTAACTCTCTTGTTGACAATTTTTTCTAAGATCTTGGATAAAGTTGATAAAAGCGAGATAGGGCGATAGTTACTTGGCTCATCTTTGTTCCCGGACTTAAAAATTGGGCAGACAATTGCTTTTTTGAAAATAGATGGAAATGTACCGGTTGCCAAGCTAAGATTGCACATGTGTGTAATGGGTGTTGTTAGAGAAAGGATGTTTTGTTTCAAAATTTCCGCTGAAACCTTATCCCATCCAGGAGCGCTATGTGATCTTAGTCCAAGTATAATATCCCTAACTTCGTAAGGATCTGTAGGCATGAAAGACATTGAATTTGGTGGCGAGTTATCATCGGCAGCTTCTCTTGCTAATTCCTGTTCACATTTATTCATCCTTTTCATCAATGCATTCGCTAATCCTTCTCCAACTCCAGTAAAATAGGTATTGATTTTATCCAGTGACTTTGTGGGTGAGGCGTCAATATGCAATAGTTCAACAACGGGTTGTAAGTTTTTCTTCATGTTACACACTTCCTTTATAACTTCCCAGGTTTTTTTCAAGTTTCCTTTGTTTTTGTTTAGCCTATCTTGGTAGTATAGTTTTTTTAAGTTCTTTATTATAAAATTACACGTATTTCTATATTTATGGTATTTGTTTTGTAGTAATATGTTGTCAGGTGTTTTTACTGTGGCTTTGTGAAATCTATCCCTCTTTCTTATGCATTTGACTATCCCTTTGGTTATCCATGGTTTAAGTGGCCTATATCTATTAGATTTTTTTATAATACTGGTATTGCTTGTAATGATTGTCAATAGTTTTGACGTTATTATTTCCGCTGCAATATTTGTATCAGTAATTTTAAAGATATTATCCCAAGACTCATCAGTGAGTAATTTTTTTATTTGACTATAGTCAATTACTACTGCTTCGTGCACTACATCCTTTTTATGTAATTTAGAGCAGTAAATATATAAAAGTATCGGACAGTGATCTGTTAATGGCTGCTCAAAAACACCTGTTTTCCAGGGGTTTGAGCATTTAACCATAAAATGATCGATACATGTCTTGATGCGTGTTGGTTTGTCAATACCCGATCGTAAACCGTGCATGGCCATTAGGTTTAGGTATTCTTGGGACGCTTTTGACAGGCTTTCAGGTAAAATATCAATATTTATGTCACCGGTAAAAATAATGTGTTTTGTTCGGCATTTACTTAGAACATTGTCAAGTGATTCTAGGTAAAGATTAGGATCTGTAAAACTTGGTGGCCTATATGAGCAAATTACTGTGTAGTCAGGCTTAATAGTGACAACTAAACAATTTCCTTCAGCAATTTTGGGCTCATAAGCACATGCCACAATATCACTACGTACATATACTACCACACCATCATTCTTGTTAAGGGTAGTTTTAGTCCAATATTTGCTGTAATCGTTCATATCCGGTGGAGGATTATTAGAATTTGTCCAACACTCAGACAAAACAATAATATCAATACGCAAATTTAGGGTGGAGATAAAAGCTATCATCATATCAAAATTACAATTAATACTTCTAATGTTAGCACTTATAATGGCTATTGCACCGTGAGTTTGAACATTGTAGTCAAACAATTCTGAACAAAGACTGGTTTCACTTAGGGATTAACATTCAATGGGATCAACTGAGTCTACTTCTTGTGTTATATTTATAGTAATATTACGATCGAATTTAAATCATGTATTATTGGAAAAGTGGCGGTATCAATGACAAAATGATTAGGCATGCTATGCAGAAAATATGAATATGAATTGATAATAGCCTGTATTAACGTTCTTGATGTAGAAAGTATAAATAAATATATGTAAATGTTTATATTAATATACTGATATAATAGTCTGTTGTAATTGTTTTTTATCATTCTGTGTAATGGTTGTGTGTATTGTTTAAATAGTGAGCTAATGTATTTGAGATGTAGAGTGTGGGCAATGTGAGCATGGACGTACAATAATATACGAAACAGAAAGAGTAATCTTAAAATAAAGTTGAATACTGAGAAAAATATGAGGCTAACAATTTTCTTTTGAAACATCAACAACAAGTTTTCAGCTAGGATATGTTGTCGAAAGTTACTCAATGAGACTAGTCATTTTCCTTGCTGTTTGAGACCTTCAAAGTCAGATTCTTGTGATATTCGTTTTGCCGGCGCTCCGTCTTTCTTTTTTATGTATATTTTACCATGTGATGTCCAATGATAAGCATATTCGTTTGTCCTTGCAAATTCTCTAGCCTGGTAAAATAGCTTTCTGGCTTTAGAAGTGAGGCTCTCAGAGATGAATATGGGAGTATTACCCGCCATTTTAACATGAGAACTGTTAAGTCGATTGGTCTTGTTTATGCGGTTGTACTTTTTGATGTTAGTGAGGAATTTATCCTTCGTTATCGTCGACGTAAACTCAACGATTATAGGACCATTGCTTTGTGATTTTCTGCTATTTAAGCGATAGACGTCTCTAAGGTCGTTGGCTTGTATTTCGGCGTTCACGGTGGTTCCTAGATTTTGGACTACATTGATAAGGTCATTTTTAGACTCATGAGGAATTATGTGGACATTGCGAATTTCTAGACTAGATGCTTTTAAGTTTCTTTCCATATTCTCGACTTTATCCTCTAGGAATCTGATGTACTCAGATGTTTCCTTCTTTTCGCTCTCTAAGTGGGCCAATTTAACTAATATTTCGTCATATTTAACACTCAAGAACTCAACCGTACTTTTCAGTTCTACATTTTGTGCTTTTATTTGGTCTAGATTACTTTGCATGATAGTAAATTTTTCATGCTGTTCTTTTCTCAGAGCTGCAATTGATGACATAATGTCTTCACGGAGAGAACGTAGGTCAGAAGATTGTTCCGAGTCATGTTTACGCTTTTGCCGTAAAGTGATTCTATCCAATGTTTGCTCCGATATGGGTGAGGTTAGATCGGGCTCGGAGCTATGGTGAGGCAAAAGATCACCACTTCTTTTAGGTGGTGTATGTTTTATCATTACGGAAAGATAAAATAATCTCCTGCTGATTATACCTGACAATTATGTTACAGATCGCTTTGGAATGCGTTGTTCCGTGTAATTTGTCAGGCGCTTTTTGTTAATGATATAGTGAGCACAGTCTGTTGGTGATGACTCACGTGTAGTCGACAGAGATGGGGTACTTCTCGGTCTCGCTCGCCGTAGGACTCGAGCTCTTGCAACACTTTGCGCGCCTGGTACTTGTTCAGAATTAAACTGGTTGATTTTTAATAAAATTTAAATTTAATAACACACTACTAAATAGGTTAACACGTCCGTGCGCACTGGCGGTCGGAGGGGAAGGGGAATAAGACCAACTACGCACGACACTATTAATACCGGACCCACTAAGGTAGTATTAACGTGATGTTAGGCTGACAGACGTAAGACAGTTATTCAGGAGATTAAGTTAAAAATATTTTAATGCGTTATTCCGATTATTTTGATATGTATTATGTGAGATATTTATAAGCCTCTTATCAATATAGAGTTGATCAGTTTAATAGTTACAAAATTGTAGATTGATACTTTTAAATGAAGCTATTAAAGAGGCCATAAAAAGTATTACATTTTTATTATTTTACGCTAACCTAGTGTTTAGACACTCCTTTTTCAACTGTCTGTCCGTATTCAAGATTTCGCGTGTTGAGTGAATGGTCGGAACGTTGTGCTTTGTCCAGAATGGGAATCGAACTAACAGCTATCACAATTACATTTTGACGGCATTCTACTTAGCCATGATATGATATTATATGACAAATTCATATATAAAAAACTCACGTGACAAAACAGTATGAAATAAGGCTATGAGAAGAGTTCACTCCTGTTTATAATAAATGCCATTGTGTTCGATTCCCAGTCGGAGGAACGATTTATTTTCATTTTCAACTCTGATAAGACAAAGTGCAGCTTTTTGCGCTGCCGACCACGCAATGTCTCGAAATTGGGCTTAAAGCGGGGAAAATACTTACTACATTTATATATGTACGTTAGTCAAGTGAAATACTAATTTTAAATAAATATTTTTTATTTAAAATTAATATTATACACGAACGATATCCATTAAGTAAGAATAATATCCGTGTTTTACATGTTTTCTTGACAGATAGCTAAATGCTTTTAAATTCATATAAATGATCGGTTCTGTGAAAGGTGACACTAACTATCGACTTCCCATGGGGTTGTTAGTTTCTGGGATCAGATTGATAAGGATATGTTCACATAATAATACGATCTTTCTTATACATTTTCATTACATTACAATTTAAAAAATATTATATTAATATTATATTAACTCCATATAGTACAATATATTGAAAAATATACTTAATCTGTAGTGCTGTATCGAAGCCCTTGGGCATATGTGAAAATGGGGCCAACAAACAAGTAGTAATTTTATTGCATTGATTAACTCACCACGGGGCCCCCAAATGCAAATTAAAATAAGAACCATTAAACTTAATCTCTTAGTAATATTTCTGAGAATATTTATTTTGCTAAATAAATTTAATTCAATTTAATATTGTCTATTATGTAATTTTACTTCTAGAGTTTATTTTTTCTAAGCATAGATGTTTCAATATTGTACGTATGTATTTAAAGATACATAACTTATATAATTGTGTATTTAATGTTTCTTCTATTAAATTGTTTTATTTATGTTTATTCCTAAATATTTCTTTCAGTTTATTAAGATTGAAGCGACACGTTGTTTATTACAACACAACCCGCATGTTTCAACACCACTAAAAGGGTTACAAAGCCCTTTATCAAATCTATATGTAGAGTAATGATATATTTTTTTAATATCATGTCTCTATATAGGGTAAATCAAATTAAAAGGAAAAGCTACTTGTTAGTTTTTTTTCATTACGTAAGTAGGAAGTATAAGATATAAAATAAATTAAATATAGTCTAAATATATAACTTTATTAAACAAAAAAAATATTAAGAAATAAATATAACAGCAAAATTATAGCCTAATATAATAAAGATAAAATCAGAGGTCATCTCTAATGTGTACGAGACCTTAGGTATTCAACACAGCAGGGCCTTCCTGTTTTGGCCCGAATTCATTCCATTTAACGTTCTATAAATTAATTTTATAGCTTAACATATACGTGTAGTATTAACAAAAACTATAGAACAATTTGTAACAAAGATTTTCATTTGTCATTATTTATAATTTTATGACAATCTGTATATATTACATTTTATATAGTCTATGTGACAAAAATTACAATAAAATCGTCAATGTATATAAATAATGTTTTTGAAAAAGGCAGAAAGTGGATAATTGAAACTGTCACTTAGTTTTATCAATAACGTATAACAGAAAAGGTTTTATTTAGTTTCACGCTATAGTAGGATAGACAATGGGAACCTGGTGTTAAGACACTCCAAGAAATCAAAAATTTCCGCAAGAATACAAAAATAAAATGCAGTGTTGTCTTATTTCATATGTGGGAGAAAAAAACGTTCATTTTTGTCCCACGATTGTATTTTTTTTCAATTGCCACACAGGAAAATGAATTACTTTCTTCCTTCTGTTGCACGAAAAACCACAATATTAAGTTTTACCTTAAAAAGTAATATCTCGAACTCAGGCGGAATGCGGAGATCAAAATGTCTGAACTATATCTATTAATTGATATTAATTTATAATAAATCAAACGGCAATTATATAATTAATTTAAGTATATTGTTGACACTATGAATTGCATGAATGTGGTTCGTTTTATATATCTATACTGTAAGATGCTGTGAGATCTAAGATATTAGATCTCAGAGTATGGGTATACTGTTTTTGTAAGTAAGGTTTTTCGTAATCAATCATAATAGCAAAATTATTGTTTTCCCATTCGTACGAGGTACGACATAATGTTTATCAAAAAACAGAATTATATTATACTGCACTACTTTGGTTTTGAAATACATCTAGCTAAAAAACTTTGTCATCTTGTCTTGGTATCTGTGTTGTCTATTGTTATAAGATAATAAACGGAATCTTCTTAATACTTTATTTTTAAATATAAATTTTGGTATGGAAAAACACATGAAGAAATATAATAAAATCTCCTACGATGGTGGGACGAGGGTCCATTGGTGTCTAGTCCTCCAGAGCGAGGAATCTCCACATAATGCACACAGTCTGAAACAATACTATCTTCAATATTTGGTTCTTAATAAAATAGCTAAGCGATAAATTCTTAAAATTTTAGCCCCCTTATTTTCGCTATTAAATTGAAACCTCTGTGTGTACAATAATAGTCACATTCTGGCACATATACTTATCTAAATGTGGCTGAAATTAAAAACATTTGAAATATGTTAAACAAAGCACTCTAGAAAAGTATTTTATATAATACACGTATATAAAACAAGACCGTCTTCCATAAATCCATTACAGCAAACGGAGATCAATGTCAGTTACCGTATATGCATACAAATTGGATAATAGCGAGCGTCGCGGACGTCACCAATCAGTATATTGGCGCAAGTGCCGATAAGTGGTCCGTGTAATGTACCACTTAATCCGGCTATATGGCATTTCCGAACATCAAAATACATCACAATGACATATAAAATTATAGAGAAATATAAAGATGTTTAGTTATTAAATTACATATTAATAAATATATAATAATTTTTTATTTTATTTAATCTGAGGCAACTAGTGTACCTAATTTCAAAAATATACATTTTTATGTAAATCTTTTACGAATTGAGGCTTACATGAAAGCTCTGGTACGGCAAAGCGCAGCGTTGAGCTCCACCACTCAGCACCCAATCGCTCGAATTAAAACAGAATGCAAAAATAATATTTACTCTGAAGCTTTCTCTACTAATCCTGCTTCCGTGGAATAAAGCTGGAAATTGAAAAAAAAGATGAATAAATATAACCTTATTATTTTAGCTTAAATTGAAATCGGCTATCACTTAAAATTATAAAAACATACATCGCTTCACTTTAGCTTATACATAAGTTGTTATCATATACATATACAAACCATAGTTCAATAATAATTATTTAAGTCGTCGTGCCCAAACCACCTGAGCAATTTCTATTACATTGTAACTGTGACATCTTCGCTAATATATACCACTCTATGATTTTCTTCATAGATTCTGTCAGTTTAATTAATTCCGCCAATTCAATGAAGGGATTCATATTTCTGTCATTGTTCTTCCTTAATATCCACATTTTGACGCGCGCAAATCAGCGTCTATACCAGCACCCCAATGTGCCAACGTATCTTCCGTTCTTTATACACTTGTTCTAATATTTTTCTTAAATACGTTGAGTTTGCATCTTCGTTATTTCATCTCTATCAAATACTATCTTTATTTTCAAATTTATCTTTTAAAGTGGTGATCAATGTTGCTGGGGGTCTATAAGAGAAGGCTTAGCGTAGCAACAGCTGCCAGCCCATTGCAACATCCCATTCTCTACAAGCATATGTGGGGCATCCCCCTGAGATACCACCACCGCGCACACCAACGCGTGTAAGAAGTAGTGAAGAATTCAGCCTTGGGGACTGCCGCCAACACGCCAAGTCCGGAACGGTAGAAGGTGGTGGACGGAACTGCAATAGCCACGTAGAATAATTTGCCGAAAGGTATTGCGCGTCGTGTCCTTCATGCAGCTATTAATAATAATCACGTGAAGTATAAGCATTAACACCCAGGTCTAAAGCCTCTTGGGGCACCTACAGCGGTCTTTCAGAAATAAGTTTCAGAAGTACTTAATTTAACTACTAAGTTTTTAAGTAAGTAAGTTATTAGCATAGCATTCGACCTGATAAGAATCAACATAGACCTCAGATAACTTTCATAAGTCCCAACTAGGCGCCAAACGTCTAGGGGAAGACTGTATAAATGAATAATTATGTACATTCTCCATAAAATACATGCATTATATAGATATTTCTAAGTAATATAATATTATCAATCATTATTACATTTGTTTATTCCATCCCAATATCAATATGAGTTAAGTTTATATCCAATAGGATCGCACGAGTGAGTTAGTATTACACGTCACTGGATTACTAAGGCAAGCTTTGACATGACTTAATCGCGAGATTGCTTGGCCCGATAAACAGGATATGTTTTTATACAATTGAATACTTTCGTAATTTGTTTTTGTTTCCTTTTTACGCTACACTACTACTGGTGCTACAATACGCTACAATACTACTTATAAAAAGTATCAACCTTAATTTAGCGGTCGTATGCGCTCATTTTGTATAAAATAAACTACAGTATAAGTATGTTATCGTTTTTTTTAGGGATATACAAAAGAACATCCAATTTTCGGCATTTTACTTTTATTAATATTATAAGTACTAACTTATTGCTTAATTCCATTAATCGTGTAGATTTTCATGACAATGCCAAATTAAATTAATTAAATGTAATCTAAACTTATGGGTCCCGTTAACCTAGAACTTTTTAATATGGCAAGGAGTTGAACTAACTCCACAGTTGACAGCACAAATAAAGGAAAACATCCAAAAATTACAAATTTAAAGGAAAGAAATTAAAAAAAACTATTACAAATTTATATTTGTATTCCATTCGATATAAAATTAGTGAAAACGACCGTAAATTTAGGTTTCTCAACTTTTATAAGCTTTACTTCCTTGACCCACTGTGAAATTGAAGTACGAAACCCTCGGTGCGAGAGTCCAGCTCGCACTTGAACAATATTTTAATATTGATATTGTTATATATTATATAATAGCATATAACGTGCGTGTGTATAATCTAAGGGTAAGTGACTCGCATTAACCCCGGCATTATTTGCTAGGGCAAAAGGATCAGTGGCATTTTAGTCCGTCTAACTATAAACCCAGTGGTCGTTGGATCAATCTCCACTCAGGGGAATGCATTGTTTTCTCGCCCTGGCAAGATAAGCGCGGCTTATCTTGTCAGCTTGAAAAATAAAATAAGTATTTATTATTTTAGTTAAATCAGAAGAAATATATCAAAGATTATATTATATAATTTATTATCTTATTAACATAAATTTGTCTAATATTTATATAAATAAGATGGAAATTATTCATTTATAGACAAATTTTAAATTTTCTATTTTAATCGCTCATCAAATATTTGTAACCCAAATTATTATAAATTATAGTTTTATATGGTTAGGTCTCTCCTAACCTAACATAAACGTGTATACATTTATGGATTCTAAACGGTTATTGTTCCCACGTTAACCGTATGCGATCCTCATTACAAGCTTCCGCAATTAGCCGGGCTTTCTAACTACTGTTTGATCGTTTGTGTAGTAAATAAATATTTTATTTTTAATTTGAAATAAGACTTATTATACACTGAAATTATTTTTTGTCATTAATATATATATATATATATATATATATATATATATATATATATATATATATATATATATATATATATATATATATATATATATATATATATATATATATATATATATATATATATATATATATATATGAGGAGCACCGTGAGGTATTAGTGGGTATTCGGACGGCCTACATCTGCCAATACGGGAGTCCCACATAACCCGTTCGAGTCCCCGCTCAGGCGGGTATCCGTAAACAGGATTTCTTCACGTAGAAAAAAAGGTATTCTTTGGTAACATACATTTAGCAATAAGTTCCCAGGCCCAGCACAGTGCAGTTTTAAATTTTCGAAATCGAGTGACTTATATTTCTCTACCATGTCCGCCATATAAAGACTTATCGCTTCTATATTATTTAATTTATAAATTATGTAATAAACTTAAAAATGTAGTATAATAGGCACAAAGCTTACCTGAACTTAAAATTGAAGTTGGTGAAATTGCTCTCAATTAATAACTTGTTTTCCACTCAAGGCCTAATTTAATGAGGCCTGGGTGGAAAAAAGAACAATTTTGATATAACTGTACAATAATTACACAAAATCTATTCGTCCACTACTGCTGTGCAAAATATTAATTTTGCTAAACTTAGGCCTCTGCAAAGCACTAGTACCAACAAATATATTTTACATAATATGACTTTTGCCATAATCGCTTTAAGCTGCATCAGAAATTATGAGTAAAAATTGGAACGAAGAATGCGATTGGTTAACATTACTGCGTTATGCATTTCAATTAAAAATGTTATAAAAACTGACCGACGTGGGCTTGATTTCTAATTAGCCGATCACAAACTACAAGCGAGCCACAGATCGGCTTAATGAAATCTGGAGCCATAAAAAGAATTATGGGCGGACAAGCTGCATTATTTATTGCAATATTTTTATAATGCACTTTCGAAAATACTCCCATATTATTATATAGTTAATAACGTATAAAAACTCTTTGATAAGTATGTGCTGCTGGATAGTGCTGTTGCATCATAAGCTCCTGTTCTATTGAAACATAATTTGATTAACACTTTTTCGAAATGAACAAACTCGTAGAAGAACGTGCATTTAGTATTAACCAATATAAATTTATTCTTTTGGCAGATTTTTATTTAATTATTGGTACTTTTTAAGACTAGTAAATGCGATCAATCGTTAAATATCCTCATCATCCTCATCCTCCATCAAACCTGTCAAGTTTAAACTGTTCGTAAACTTTATAAATTTAGTGACATCATTGTAACCACCATTTTAATGTCCTTATTGTATTTTTATAACTCCTGCGTTGTAATTTGTGATACCAAGAGCGACTTGAATCGTTGCCGATACTTATATGGATTTTTACCAATAAGCCTTAAAAATATATAATCCATTGTCAACATTTCGAACAAATAATAATAAAAAAATGTCTAAGTTACTTCACTCACAAGAAGTACATATGTATAATATGAAGTATTTATATGCGTTTTAAATCTACACTATTTATGTTAATCGGTATTAGGTTTACATTCTCATATTACAAATCTTTCAATAATATACTATGTATGTTCAATAAAATATATAAAAAGCTATTAAAATGCTTTTCCAAGCAACTTGATGTCATGTTTGATCAGTCAATATGTGAAAGAAAAATATTTACTTTAATCAAGAATGTTAAGGTGGAATGAAGAATTTTAGTCTTACAAATAAATCAAAGCTTAAAAAGCAAAGCCGATTATCTGTTTTCTATATAAAAACATGTGCACAATGTATGTAGATGCACCGATGAAGGCAACAATTACGTGAGCCATTGACACGCGTGTCGCTGCCGGCGGTTAGGCCGGCGCGCGCGCAGGTAAGCTTAGCGCGAAGGAGAGAGAATTATGGGACCTCTCGCTCACAGCACGTGGAGGGGCTGTGGAAGCGCGGGCGTATTTACCGCCTGTGCTACATTTTTATTCAGTTTATAACCGTTCTCTGACGATACAAGTGTTTTTGCGTTCTAAAACCGAGTTGTTGTGTTTCGAAAACAAAGTGCAACAAATGAGTGACAAAACTTAGCCAAGTACATTGGCGCTGTGGCGCCAGCCAGCTCAGCCATGGGTGGGCGTAGGATAATTAAGGCTGCAGCCCTCCTTATCGCCTTAGGATACAGCAGTTTACTTGTTTATCAAGGTGGAGTGAATTTTAACTTCCAAGAAAGTCGGTCAGTGCAAGGAGCCGATTTATCTATAGAGCCTGTGACAAAAACCAGTATTTTTGACAGTGGTCAGATTAAAAATATTACTTTGGATGATGTTTTTTTAAGTGTTAAGACAACTAAGCATTATCAAAATACAAGACTGCCGGTTATATTGAAGACGTGGTTCCAATTAGCAAAGGAACAGGTAAGTTTATAGTTGTTGTACTAACGGGTAAAGGAACTGATAGCATTTTCTATGTTTTTCTTCATTAATCACGAATACAAATGTTTTGTTAACGTAGTATGAAAATTGAATGTTATGAGTATACCAAGCTCACTTATTCTTAATTTATGTCAAACAGCTGGTGCTTATACGTCATAAACGTGTCTAGCATAAGTAGATACACATGACAGATAAATAAAACTTTGATGATATTTTGTATAATTTGAACAAATAAATTGAATATCCTTCATCATCATCATAATTCATTTTTCCCAAAGACATATTTGCCATTATGCTATAAATCATTCAATTTATTGCTTGAAATAGTTATATTTCACAATCTTGTCACAATTATTGTAAATATTTCTTATAATAATATGAATAATAATGTTACTATCCTTCACACAATTTAAATAAAAATAGAAATATTTATCAATTTTTTTTAACCTAAGGAAGTATAAATAAAAATTACGAAATAAGCTTCGTAATAACAAATGAATATAATTTAAATTCAAAGAATACAACATTTTAGGTAATATCTTACAATTTATTGGTCCAATTAAATAAAAATTGTATTACATTTAATTAATTGTTTTACTTTTTATAGCGTTGTCTATTCTAAAAAGCTTGGGTGCATCGCATTTGATAATTTATATAATAATTGGTATCCATGTATAACTTTTCTTGTATTTGTCTATATTATTATTTTACTGTAAAACATTAAAATAATAACATTAAATAACTACATTCATAAAAAATGCTTGTAGTTATTTAATGTTATTATTTTAATGTTCTTAATAAATAATAAATTTCTTGTTAAATATTGAAACATAATAATTATTGATTTAAAATATATAAGTACCATGTACTAATAATAATTCGATCATGTACTAATAAATTTAATAAAACGTCAAAAAAATTACTACTGTATAGCAACAACAAGTAGGTATTTCAAGTTGAATTCGCAATTCGACTTTAAAGATCAATATTACGTGGTTTTACAAGAAATTACTTAATTTAATTCCCTTATCTCTTCATCAATGATGGTTTTATCCAGCATCCAAAACAATTTAGAGAAACATCTGCCAAAAGCCGTCGTTAAAAACCTGATATCTAAATTATACTAGTGTACCGAACTTGTCTTACAAAATGTTCTGTGAGGGTTTAGTGTGTGATAAAAATAAAATTTGATACCGTTATTTAATACTTAAAATAATAAAAGATGAAAATCAACGTTTTCTATGTAAACTTTTTTTATAATACATGAGCTAGAAATATGTTAATTAAGAATATAATTAAAATTAAATATATATTAACTAAAACCTAAACATCATTTGAGGTCATTGTAGCGAAGTTCGCAGTTCGATTCCCATTCATGGTAATGAATATTTATTTTCCTTTTCTTGTAAAACTCTTGTCAGACGTTTAATGTCGCCATCCAATACGAAGTGTCTCTAATATTGGCAGAAAGCACGGAAATGACAGTCTTATCGTAAAATACAAAAAGTTTATTTCTCACTTCAATATAGTGAAGTATATTATATACTAGGCTCACTGTGGATAAAAAAAAGTTAAAAATGGATAAATAAAACACAGCTTACTTAAGTATAAAGTCAATGTTCTAATGTTTCATTTCACTCTTACATTCACTGCAAGCAAAATGTTGCTAACTATTAAAAATACTATTTCATTTAGCCTTCACTATTATTCAATAAAGTGTCTAGAATCTAACAATAGACAACTGGTTGGGGTCAAACGTGAGCAATACCTCGCTTAGCTCGTTTTCTGAATCTGGAGCGTGCATAATCGCCCGTTAATCCCGCTCGAAGGACCAACATAAATAACTATTGTACACGGGCCCTGCGCTTGCGCAGCGCGTGGCACGAGCGCGTTCGCCACGTGACCGGACTGTTGCCTCGCTTTCACCCTTTTTTGTATAAATGTGAACTTATCATTTTAGATTTATGTGATGATTAAGTACAGCTTGACGTTTGGATATTATGGATGAGAACAAAATTAAAGAAAAGTAATCACTATTACTCTTGTGATTTTGTAATAATTAAAAAAATTGAACCACTTATTAGCTAACATGTCAACATGCTAACATCAAACATGCAATTAATGCCGAGAATCAATTTTACACATATTCTTAATTCCACTTGCTTAAGTAAAAGCTCCGTACATAAATTAAATGAGATTATTAGGGACAGTTACTATTTTAAGCTATAAAAAGCTATAAAAGTATTAAGAAAACATAATTATATTAAATAAAACAGTTTAAACCGATTAATCGCGTATACTATCATTTTTTGGAAACCCGACGTTCCGAACACTTTGCAGTAGTCCGTGGTCACGGGTAGACTCATAACTTAGAAACAATAGTATAGTATAGTAATATAGTAGAAACATAACTTTTGTATAGTAATAATTTGAACAAAAATATTTAAATATTACTTTGTTTCTATTCAGTAATAAATTTAAATAAAATAAGTGAAAAAATAACACTAAATATATTTTAACTATTATTACTACAACTACTACTAACTACTTACTTTAATAACTAATCATTTAAAATATCATATTTCAACCTCTATCATATGTTGTCATATCACAATATTCCAATTTTGTTATTTAAGCTCCAAAGTTCTGAGAAGTGAACTTTGTTTATATTTTGTTATGCCAATGCATTCCTAGAATACGTTATCTGAAAGATAAACTTAGATAATATTAACTTTATCATTAGTAAGTTATATTGCTATGTTTAAGTTGAGCTCCGTGGTTACGTTAACTGAAAGTTTATTATAATATAACGCGATACTAATTCTTTACTAATACTAGTACGTAATTTTGACCTATTTATTTAGACTTTTATGATAATTTTTAGTTCTTATATTTTTAAATCACAATAACTCATCTATCTTCTTTTTTTTAAATACATCTATATATAGAGGTCAGGTATCACCACTTAGTACACAATATCTCGAAATTAGGCGGTAAATGAGAAACGGACTAAGAGTCCGTTTCTCTTTCTCACTAGATTCTTTCTGCTTTCCCAGCTACATCTATTCAGCGCGATATAATAATATATAAATTATAGTTGCTTAGTTAAATTTTGCTTCGACAAGCAGAGCGTGTCATGCTTTATGGCTCGAAAATAGCGTTTGATACTGAGACAATATTTACAAATAATGTTTTCTTTGTTTTAGACTTGGTTCTTCACTGATATAGATAACAAACAACTGCAGGACCAAACAAGTAAGTAATAATACTACATTATATTAAAGTTACATAAAAATATCACAGATAGCCTATCTGTGAAAGCGATGGCTATATGAATTACTTTCATTTTCTCGTTCTGGTAAAATAAAGTACGGAGTTGAGTTCCAAAATTTAGCTCTTAATGTTTAGAATTCGACACTAGAGTCACTACCTGCTTGACCTAGGTTCTCTATGCTTAGCTATATGCAAGTTCAAATGTGAAGCTGAAATATATATGTTATATTTAAACGTACTTGTAAAATACAAACATAAATAGTACCGAATTATTCGTACACTTATATAATTGTTATAAATGAAATATTTACTAGGTCCATATAATTTTAAGGATATACCAGTACATTATATGAAATAAATATGAAATAAAATTTTATATCATAACTTTACCATTAGATTTTGTTTTTCTCGACTTCGTGAATAGCAGCGTAATAAAGATAATTTTTAAAAACTTTTCGAACACCATACCATATCTCTAAGTGAATGGGACGTATATGAGAATGTTTGGTGCCGTCAAACTTTGAAAATTTCAAATCTCAATTCAAAGCTGCAGCAATTGAGCTCGATACTTCATAATGATTGTTACAATGTAAATTGGACTTTAAATCACTGTTATAAAGTTGTAAACTGTATATTTTTTCCACCAGACGGCCACATGGTAAACACGAAGTGCTCGGCGTCACATCAACGCAAACACCTCTGTTGCAAAATGTCCGTGGAATATGACCACTTTCTGGATAGCGGTAAAAAGTAAGTACCTTAACATGCATAATATTAAGCTACACGATACTGATATTGGCACTAATTTTGAACCAAAGCACCTGTAAATTGTACATTACAATTTTTTTCTTTTCATCTTATAAAAATTTTAGAAGTTACTTTAAAATTTTTACTATACAATACTTTAACTTTAATAGTAAAGTAAACTTTATTAATAATGTATTATATTAGGTAATTGAAAGCTAGTACTAATATGTATTTGTTGAGCTTCACAATAACTTCGGCTTATTAATTAGAAAGGTAAAAAAGGAAAATACTTACACAAAAAAGTTCGATACAATATATTAAAAAAAATTGTGAGTACTGAAAAATTAGACATACTAAGCTTAGAAGCTCGTAATATCAGAATCTTACTACGGTCAAACTTTAATCATGAATAACAATAAATTTAAGCGTTAAGTTTTTCTTCTTACGTTAAGTTTATTTTAAACACAATCCATTTCTTGTCACTAAGAAACTAATGTTCCTAGATATTAAAAAGCAATTAAACTTTTTGTTTATTATATGATGAGAGTAATTAATCAATGTTAATCATACCATACTATAACAACTACAATTAATGCAGGACGCGACCGTTAACGTAACGATTTAAAGGTAATTAGCGTTGAAGTAAAAAAAAAATTAAGATTTATTATGAACCTCATATTAACTTGTATTTTTATATTTGTACTATTCGTGAAATAAAAAGAGAATTGGGAAGACACTTATTTTAAATTTAATATTTTTATAATTTTGAATCTGTAAAGACTGAATGATATTCAAGTTATATTAATTACATTGAAAATAAGAATTCCATGGACAAAATATTTTTTTTTCTCAAAAAGACAAAAATTTTGAACGTACGTAAGTCTAAAATATTATAACTTTATCGATAAAGTTTAATTTGTTGTATATTATGTAATAATATCTCACTGTAAGAAACATAGCATCCTTATCCCTTAACATTCCTTTTAAAATATCCAAAAGGTTTTAATGCAGTTTTACTAATTGACCGGGTTATTCATGCGTATCATATATATATATATATATATATATATATATATATATATATATATATATATATATATATATATATATATATATATATATATATATATATATATATATATATATATATATATATGACTGTAGAATAGAATAAATGCATATAAAAAGTTTATTGTCATAGAAAAAAATTATAATGTCATAATTTTTTGTTTGTACTTAAATCTTAAAGGAAATGTACTTCAATATTATCTTACTTACTTACTAATTAATCTTATCTCATCAATTCATAATAAAAACACGCCACATATGTTAATTACCACAACAACAATAAAATATTTAGTTAATAAATAAACATTTCCACGTTTAAAAGCTTCTATAAAAAATATTTACTTAAATATTTCTGAAAGCAAACTAATTCATTAATATATTTCGAAACTCCGGCCAGTTTAAACTGAAGTTATGTTTTCTGTTATTAGTAAAAACAAAACGCATTTTTCTACTGTTTTGAGAGGTTTCTGGATAAATAATGAATATGAAGTATGAACCATTGTTTGACGAAGGTAATGACCGTTATATAGGTAAGAATGGAAAGATGGGCTCAAGCGCGTTTCATTGCATTTTACAAAATTGCATTTATCTGGCTTAATTGCATTCATTTTATATTAATTACAGTTGCATGATCCGTTAAATGCTAATTGATCATTATTAAATATTTTGTACCTCTTTTATCTGATACTAGTTTTTACCTGCGGATTCGCCCCTTTCAAATGGAAATAATTAAGGGTTTTATATGACACTTGGCACATGTTAGTTCTTGAGTTGACTCGGAGCATAGGTGTCTAACCATAGAGCAAATAACCTTTCTCTATAAATGGCCTATCAAAGACAAATATATATTTTTTTATATGGACTACGACTTCCTGAGATTAGCGCGTTCCAAACAAAGAAACTTTCAATTTTATAGTATAATTAACGATTTAAGTCAATTATGCTATATTTTAACTGATATTAAAGTTTTAATGACAATTAAACAGACCAAAACGGACATGAAATATTTGCAAGGCTACTATCGATTTTGTTGATATACTTATTTATGAAACGTGTGAACTTGCACGCACTGCCTACAATAATACATACCTAGTATTACATAAATATAAAGCTATTATTTGAAGCCGTCGAGGCGCAGAGCCACACTATCTGACTATAAATGAGACGGTTATGAATTCAATTCCCTCTAGGGGTAAAGAAATATTTTCATATATTCGCTTCAGTAACAAAACAAAGTGCGGCGTTGAGTTCCGATACTTAACACGGAGTATCTCGTTAATTAGACGGAGATTGGGATACGGAGAGTCTTAACACTACGTTCTCTTTTTTAATATTATTATTTATATATTTTGTTCTAAAACAGATTTTATCTAGTAACTCATTGAACTGGAGACCCTACAATTTAAACTGTACATTTTTCTAATACCACGATAAACTTGTTTATTTATATCACATAAGTTGTGTAATCTATTAATAGCATTCAAATGATACTCGACGCCTCTTCAACACCCCATAATGATCCCATGACAAAACTACCTGTTAAATTTACTTAGTTATCAAAAGCAACGGCTTCTAACTACTATACAAATTGTAGACCCTTTAATCTCAGACCTCCAGGTTTAAATAAACAACACAACTTAATGGCTTTTTGAGAGCACCTCTAATATTATTTTGGGCTTACAATAATTTTTATGCGTTTATAAAAATAAAGAAATGTTTTGTTAGTTTTTCTTAAATTATGTTTTTACGTGGATATTTATTTTGAACTAATATATTAATAATAAATGATATAAGCCATCGTGGCACCGTAAAATTATATATTATTGTAAACGCAATAATGAATTCGATCCGGTACGAACGGAAAATCTCTCTCTGTTACCATGTGTTGCGTGATTGAAACGTGATGTTTATATGTGAAATTTATTTTATAAAAAATCTAGTAAAAGTGGAGAATGAAGTGTCTTAACACTAAGTTCCTTCCGCCTAAAAAAAGCTTGTGAAGCTAAAAAAAAGGAATTTGTAAATTCTAATTTTATTAATCATTACGTTTAAGATAAGTTCAACAAGATAAATCACCAAATATCAATATTTCATGTATTAATTAATTTACTTCGCCTCATACTTTGTGGGTTTACCGGCACGAGTGTCCAGTCTACATCTTATGTTTAGATTTTACAAAGTGTTATTTCATTCTAAGGAAAGAAAAGTATTTAGAATTTGTAAGAAAATTTGAGCGGAACAGGATTCAAACCCCCGCCTTATTCATTTGTTCTTATCGAGCTACGTATACGTAATTCTAAAGGATAGTCCAAGAGTACAGGTCTTTCAGTTATTTATACGTTACTTACAATATATAAATAAGTACGTATTAATAATATATATGTACTTATTTATATATTAAATATATGTTCCTTCTACTAGTAATAATTTTTGCCCTTTAAGCTACAGTTATAAAATAATAAAATATCATCGAAATAATTGCCAATTTATTATTTCAAATTAAACGCTTTATAGCGAACATAATAAAATTAAAACTGACATTGACTTTTTTGGAATTATAGTCTATATTGCAAAAGGATAAGTTTCAAAATCTTTTACATTACGATCTTCTGCAATAACAAATTTTCTTCATAGATATTAGATCATATTATACACGCTTATTAAACAACAGTTACTAGAATTGTATTAAAACAAAAAAAAATACGAAATTTTTAATAAAAAAGTCAATTTATAAAAAATATTAAAGCCAAGCTAACTACGAAAGTTGTGATGCGTGACCCAATAGGTTTGCGTTCTGTTTAACCCTACATGAATTTTAAATTGATATGATAAGAATGTAATGTGATAGAAATGTTCAGAATAAGTAGCGTAATTATTTTTTTTCCGAAGTAATTATTTTTAATTACTTCCTCTCGAAAGACTAAACGAGGCGCTAGGCTACTTCACTCAACACGCTATATCTCGATTTTGAAATAAAAGCGAAAAACGGAGTGTCTTTTGTCGTTCTCCTTTCCTGCTATGAAGGAGAATATAATGTAAAACTAAAAAAAAAACTATTATTTTACTAACAATTTTTTCTAAAGCTTATTTTCTATTAACATCGTATATTGTTCCAAAAAAAGACATAAATTACACTAAACACGCATATAAATGTATTACAAAGATTCCAAATTGTATTCTAAGCGGAATTGACGTTCTCGTTTATTGGCCTCAGGTGGATATCCCGACTTATGTAATGAGAAAATGGTTTACATTCATATAAATTGCTACTAGATGAGTATTTTTTAAATAAAGATTTAATAAATTAGTTATTACATTTTTTTTTCTATTCACGCTTTATCCCGTATATCCCGATATGTAAGTATATGGGATGGATAGAGAGAATACAATGTGAAAACACTCTGTTCTCCATAAATTTTGATATCGTGTGTATCTCAACGTCTTGCCTTGTCTTGCCAAAGGAGGAAAATGGAAAATAATTCATTACATCAAGTCGCTATTGAACCCCGAACCTCGATCAAGCATCACAATTAATCTTATGCTGCAATACTGGAATATATTGTACACTATTTAGCTTCGCTAGTAATATCAGAAAGGATTTTATTTCAATACATTTTCTTTCGGTATGGTGTAGGAGCGATAGATTCACTTTACGTTACGTCCCATAGCTTCCATTATGTATTAATATTCAATTAGATTCACATTATTAGTTTATAAGCATTTAACATAAGCTAATATTCATGCAAATAGATAAAAACCGCAAACATAATGTGAAAACTAAAAAATAAGATTACATTTATAATGTAGCTTCCATGAATTTGATAACGATATTAATATAAACAAGTTGGAATACAGTACTAAAATTTAATGCTCACTAGACTCTATATACATTTTAAACTATAATTACATATTTAGTCCATTAAATTTATGAAATTATAGTCATTTGTTTATTTATAAGGACTTATTTCGTTATTAAGGTGAAACAAAACGCGGTGTCATGTTCTGTCTCTCAGCAGTGAGTTCGGTGGAAATTTGAAATCAGATTGTCTTGAATAGGCTTTCACTATCTAGAAAAAAAAAAAAAAACAAAATATTACAACTCTCTAACTAATTTATCCCGGTTCATATACAGTTTTTATACAAAAAATGTAAATCGGCCTTATTATATAAATTTATTAAAGACACTTAAATATATTATTTATATGCACTGTACACGTTATGTAACGTAATTCTATACAAAATACCTAAAGAAATAGGAAACTATTACAAGCCGCATAATTTACATAACTTAGTTTAATTCAAAATTCGACTGTACAGCAAGCGGCTCGGTCAAAGGCACTTCTAAATTCTCTGCGCTTCTAGTTACAGTTTACGAGAGGTACCAATGTACGGAGGTTTGGAACTCGCTGGAGTAACTCCAACATTAATCCCCTAGGATATTTACGACCGCGACTATATGTTCTACTCTGTTAGAACACTCGTGCCGGTCATTATTTAAAACTTTATAGATATTTAAAAAGTAAATTTGATCATTTGTGTTTTATTAGATTATTAAGTAAGAGTAAGTATTAAGCGCGCCGTCACGGTGGCAGAAGGTCTGCCTGTAACCGCAACGGTGGTGGGTTTGACCCCCACTCGAGGAAAACTAATTATTTTAATTTTTCTCACTCCGGTAACAAGACAAAACGCAGCTTTGACTAACTACACTCACCACGCAATGTCTCGATTGACAGAAAGTGGTTAACGTAGTACGCACAAAAAGCTACGTACAAATTTTATATACGTATTTCTAAAATTTTTTTTCTTTCGAAAGAACTTATATTACTATTGTAAGAACAATTTGAAAACTGTTAAAAAAAGTTATTTTTCTATTCATCCTAGTATTTTATTATTCAATATACTAACTCTGAATATAGATTACTAAAGATAAAAATTTATAACGAGATGCCAAGGCTAACCACAAAAATCTCGAATGAACCCGATATGAAGAAATTGGATCCTTTATATTTTGTATGCAACCATTTGTCGTACGCCATCTTGCAATATACCGTCTCTGATTGCGCGGGCGCAGCTATTATTTGCTCAAACCATAATATCAGCAAATTATATGCAGTATAAATTGCGCCTGTACCTGAAGCTCTTGAAATAATATTTATTGACCGTAAGAGTATAATTATGTCATTGTCTTTATGCAGAACTGCATCTTGGATGCAGCTGATGTCTTTTTTTGGGTAATTCGCAAAGATGACAACCGTAAAATGCTACCTGGTAATTTAGAGTCATTTTCTTAAAGAATTTTCGTTCCAGTCATCATATGAGCACAATTATTAATAAAATGAGAAATAAGTTGACTTCATATTCACAAATAATTTTGGCATTAAAGAATAAAATGTGGTTTAAATATAACTATGCCCACGAATGGGAAGCAAATCTACAACCACTGTGTTTACTGCCAGACGCTGTGTCACTGCGCGACCATCGCCATTTTATTGAGTTTCAATTGATTGATACCAATTCAAATTCGATATATTCTTTATTCAAATAGATCTTTGCAAGCTTTTTTGAATCGTCGAATGACAATACCATCGGTTTGAAAGACAACAAGCTCTTTTAAATACCAATGTTTATTCTCAGTTTCAGTTTTATTACCAAATACAACGGTTGCATGTATTTGAAATGGCCTTAATTACACACATTTTTATCAAATATATATTCTTGTACTGTGTTATATTATTATTTTATATTAATAATATTATTTTATTTTATTTTTTAAACTTCTGTAAGAAGCAAATTTATAATTTATTGTGGAATTATATTAAGAACGCGACTTGGGAACGTTAATGACTTTTGGAGGTTACAAGCTTATCTTTATTTCTTGTTCCTATCGTAAACCTGTCACTGCTTTTATTTTAACATTAAATATGTTTTCGCACGAACAATATTTTATATACACATATTGCAATGCAACTGTACGGATACCTCTTTGTTTAAAATTACTCGCAGATAATCTCTAGCTCCTCACGACCCTTATCAATGTCTCCGTAACTCAAAAGGAAATAAACGGAATCCTTCCATAGGCTATTCTATGGAGTATTTTATTTATTATTTAATTTCATTTTCATAGATGGTTCTGCCATTTCGACGATGATAACTACGTCAACGTACCGCGACTGGTCGCGGTATTACAAAAGTATAATCATCAAGAAGACTGGTATCTCGGAAGAACCTCTGTCTACGAACCTGTAAAAATATATAAGAAGCCAATTAGCAAGGTAAAATAAAAGTGATATTTATGATATTATCTTGAATAATTTAAAGGAAAATAATTTGCACTAACCGTAAAAGTAAAAGGGTATAGATAAATATTATATTGAATTCATTTTGTAAGGCATTTTGTTTTACTGATTTCATCAAAAATAATGGAACGCCAAGACACTTTTCCTTTACTTAATACTTACATACTCTGCGAAACAAACACTATAATAATTACATATTTACATAATTAATATTTAATATGACCCTTAAGAAAAACTTATGAAAAAAATGGCTTACATAGTACGCCTTACCCAAGATTTAAATTTGTAAATATCTCCTACAACATTGCACTCAAGCTATCGAAATAAAATGTATTTTACTATAAAAGAAGAATCGTTTAAAACAATGCAATTAAATGAAAGTATTTGTTCCAGTTGTTATTTTCTTTCTGGTTCGCAACTGGTGGAGCTGGATTTTGTATAAGCCGAAGTTTAGCTTTGAAAATGCTGCCCGTAGCTAGGTAAGACAGTAAAAAACGCAATATATATATATATATATATATATATATATATATATATATATATATATATATATATATATATATATATATATATATATATATATTTTTGACCTGGTTATGAAACTAAGAGCTTGGAACAATCATTCTATTTTTCTATATTTTAAGTTTATTACTTTTTGTTTTAGCGGTGGCAGATTTATAAGCATTTGTGAGGGTATTCGTCTTCCAGATGATGTTTCCATAGGATTCATCATAGGTATGAAAGTTTTATATATTAACTAAATAGCTTTTATATGTGGATTCCCTCCCAGGCCTCATATATTTCCATTTATATATAAGCGCAGTACAGTTGGCTATATCGGAATGATTAATGTAAACATATTATGTTTTATATAAATAGTTTTGACTTAGTAGTTTAGATTGTGTTCTGAACCAACAGGAGAGTAAATATAACAAATAGCTATCATATTTCATATCACATCCATCAAATGATAAAGTACAACGCTGAACGCCCAAATGAAGTGAGAAAGTAAATATTAATTTTGGTTTCAGAGCATCTTATGAAGAAAAATTTGACTCGAGTGCCAGAATTTCATTCTCACTTAGAGCAAATGAAACTATTGATGCCGGAAACTTTCCGTGACCAAATATCCTTCAGTTATTCACATTCGAAAAGCGGTTGGAATGTTATAAACGTTCCCGGCTTCGATGTCAGATATGATCCTACTAGGTAAGTTTTTATATCATTAGTAATAGTAGTGAGAAAATAGACTTTTTCAGCTTTATCCTTTATGTGAACATTCTATTCTCCATTCCATTCTCCATTCTATTCTCCACTTTCTGTCAAAATTCGAGATATTGTGTGTTGAATAGCGGACTTACCGACGCACTTTGTCCACCAGAATGGAGAAATGATAATAACATATTCCCGTGAGCTAGGATCAAGAGCACAACCATCGTCTTTACAGTCTGGCGCTGTCCCTCTGCACCACCGATAACCTATGTCCAATTAAACTGTCCGAATAAAACAACAGCGTCTTATAAGATTTATAGAAAAAAAAAAGATATGTATATATATATATATATATATATATATATATATATATATATATATATATATATATATATATATATATATATATATATATATATATATATTATTGATTGGAGTCTATACATGGAAGATATGTCATAATAACTATTATTTCCATAGGTTTACAAATAAAAAAATATATAGAATGTACATTATATGCATATTACCTATATTAGAGTAAATCCGAGAACATCAATCAAGCGGACGAAGCCTGTTAGCGGGTCGCTAGTATTAAATATATTCCTTTGAAGTTCCCCATTTTATGGTTGGAATAGAATTTCTTTCTAGTTTATCGAGTTAAAGTCAAGAGTTACAATATTTTCAATTTGTTCCAGATTCCTTTCACTGCACTGCTTCCTCTTCCCGCATTTTAAATTCTGTCCGAGGTAGTAAACTAGTAGACAGAATAAGTGTTAGACATGTCAAAATAGATTTTACAAACTACAATTTATTTTACATTCCTATAAAATATTAATACGTTCATTTTTAATCTAGATTAAAAAAATATATTTAAAAAGATCTTATAACGACCCTAATGTATGATTGAAATTTTATATATTTCGTATGTAAATAGAAAAAAAATTAAGTTTAATATATATTATAACCTATTTTGAAGTAGTGAGAATATAAAAAGGTTCTTAGTAATGTTGTTAATTGTATAATTGTTTAGATTGTGATATTATTTTAGCAATCTTTAGCATTGTTATGTAAAATATTTTTATCTGTTGAAATCTAAGATCAATATAATTATACAAATAAATGTGCAAATTCCACTGTAAAATATCTTAAGTAATTGAGTAAATAGCTTCCATTTTCGCTAAATGATCATTCTTTATAATAATGTTTTGATAGTGGTGCTGTATAAAAATCTTTCTACAAAGTTAGCTAACTAGTAAGCATACAAAAAGTTATTGAACTCGTCATATAATTTCAATGTGGTTGTATTTACGAAGGCTACACTCGGCAATCTCAACTTATCACTTACATAGGCAACCTATTTTCAAGACACTCCGTTCTCCACATTCTCTCAAATTTGCGACATCGCGTGGTGAAAACGAACAATTGTGTAATAAAGTAAATTTAAGCATTTAAATTCAAACAAATAAATATATAAGTGTTACTTATATGCAATCTCAACTTTGAAGTGTTGTCTTATGTAGTTTAATGCCTTATGACAATATGAACTGTGATATTAGACGGTATTTAATTGTAAGTTGTGCTTATATACATTATGTGTAGGTCTACTAATAAATTTGTATTTAAATCTCTTTCAGTCAGAACTGTTATGGCGTTTTGTTGGATAATAAGTTGTTTATAAAATAAACGATTATTAGATTTTATGCATTTTTTTTTAATTTTGAGGAAGTTACCCTTATATACATATAACAAGTATTTATAATTTAGGCACATAGGCACACACATCAAATATATATAATGGGTTGGGGAAAAAGAAATTTATTATTTTTGCGTGAAATTCGGGACACTATTTAAAATACTTCGGATTGTCCGATTTGGGTCAAATAAACGCCGTTTTTTGCTACAATTTGTCGCCATTATAAAGGTAATTTCATAATGCTTCTTTCGTAGAAGCCTTGGTCCTTATTGGCGAAAAACTCTAATAAACGATTTTCACAATCTTCTCTTGATCCTTATTTCTTATCGCTCAGGAAGTTTTGCAATGCGAGAAAAAGGTGGTAATCGCTTGGTGCCAGGTCCGGACTATATGGTGGATGCATTAAAACCTCCCAACCAAGCTCCCGAAGTTTCTGGCGAGTCACTATAGACGTATGGGGCCATGCGTTGTCCTGATGGAGCACAACACCTCTTCTGTTGGCCAATTCTGGCCGTTTCTGGTCAATCGCTAGTTTCAAACGGTCCAGTTGTTCAAAGGACAGATTTGAATTTAGTGTTTGGCCATACGGAAGCAACTCATACTGAATGATTCCTTTTTAAAGTCCCACCAAATACACAGTAGAACCTTCCTGGCCGTTAGTCCTGGTTTGGCAACCGTTTGAGCTGCTTTACCACGCTATGTCCACGATCGTTTTTGCACGATATTGTCGTATGTGACCCATTTTTCATCACCAGTCACCATCTGTTTAAGAAATGGGTCGATTTCATTCCGTTTAATCAGGGCTTCGCAAATGGAAATTCGATCCAATATGTATTTTGGTGTTAATTCGTGCGGCACCCAAACATCGAGCTTTTTTTTGTATCCATCTTTGCGCAAATGGCTTAAAACTGTTTTATGGTCGATATTTAGCTCCCGGGTGATGCTGCGACTACTAACATGTCGGTCAATTTCGATTTGTTCGATGATTTTATCGACATTTTCGACTCCCGTAGTCGAGCGAGGTGCATCTTTCTGCATCCTGCCTTTGCGAGGTGCATCTTTAACATCAAAATTGCCTGAACGGAACCGACGAAACCAAAATTGCACGTAATTAGCTGTTACCGTATCAGCACCATAAGCACCATTCACAATTTCAGTATATATATATATATATATATATATATATATATATATATATATATATATATATATATATATATATATATATATATATATATATATATATATATATATATATTTGATATTCGTCTTGTTTCAAAGCCGAATGGTGCATTTTATTTTTTTTCAATTCTTACATAGAATAGGCATTGACTATGTGCCTAACATTAAGCATTTCTTCAACTGAGTCTCATTCTATGGTTAGTACAGGGTGATTGGGTCTAAATTAAGTCAAATTAATGATCCATTATTAAAATAAATTTAAAAAATACGAATAATAATATTAAAAAAAAATATATAAGGTAAGGTCAATCAATATTCTAATCTGACATCTATATAATATATAAAACATAAATTTACACATATATGTTTCTTGTTAAAAAATACACACACACATAAGGTATGTGTAAGCAGAATAACCACTACTTATACAAATTTTACTTTATCTAGATAATGATAAAAACTTCACCAGTAATGATTATAAAGGAACAAAATAAAAGGTATCGACAAGATGGCATGCATATGGACCAAGACCGAGTCGCAAATCGCAGCGAGCTGTCTACAGCTTACTCAGCCATGTTTTACATTCATGGAATGTTAGGTTAATGTCCTGACATACGTGTCGATATTATAAATTTACTTTAATATATCAGTATTAGTTTTATTTGAACAATGATTATTAGTTTTATTTTATTAAGTTAAATATAGTGAATTTAGTGATTGGTCACTCTGTATATATATATATATATATATATATATATATATATATATATATATATATATATATATATATATATATATATATATATATATATATATATATATATATATATATATATATATATATATATATATATATATATATATATATATATATATATATATATATATATATATATATATATATATATATATATATATATATATATATATATATATATATATATATATATATATATATATATATATATATATATATATATATATATAAAATGAACGCTATATCTTGTATATAGCAGGTAGGCAGAGAGACACTCCATTCTCTACTTTCTGCCCGAATTACATCTTTACCATAGGGGGGAATATTATTCATTCCCCTGAGTGGCTCCCCGGACCCACAGTCTTCACTTTTACAGTCAGCCGCTGTCCTTCTGCACCACAATGACCTCACATGTAATTTACATGTTTCTAATACTCTATTTACCTTATTTCTTCTTAAACTATAGGAGCATTCGACACCATTATTGATTTTTAATTCCGCTTATTACTAGGTATGTATGGTAAAAAAAATAATTAAATAATATATGTATATATAAAATAAAGCTTTAGAAACAAATATATTTAAGCAACAATGATAATATATATGAATTAAATAGCTATTACTTTTGTAAATTTACGCACAAAGAAGCTTTTTCAACAAAAGTAACTCAACTGAACGTAAAAGTTACATTTATTAATTCAAAAGACTTTTAACGGATGCAGGCCGTCGAAAGTTTAATTCGTACTTCCTTTAAACATGGAGAAAGCTTAGCAACTTATAAAATTTTAATGACATCGTTTTTAAATTAATTTAAAATGAAGTGATTAAGCACAATATTATTTATTGCAGCTCTAAAATGGGGTGTCTCGTTTTATAAACATTACCTGCCGAAATCATGATATCATTGACCCAATTCGTGACAAAGAATGTTCAAAAATTGAACATTTGTCAAAGTGCGTATTGAAGTCACAACCACCTCATACAAACAGGTATTAACCCAAGTGTGAAGAACATTATTCGATATATTTATTGTTACGCTAAATAACATACGTTATTTATAGTCTGTATATGGAGCAGAGAATGAATCTCCACGATTAAAGAAAATCTATGATTTATTATGCACTAGTGCTCAAAGCTGTACTCATGCTTAATAAACTGCACTCCTATTATTTAGATTTATCGCCGTTTTAGTAAGAATTTGAAAATTTATAACCTGAAATTCAATATTTTGGTATTGAATTTCTCAATAGCCTTTCGATGATATTTGCTTAAAAATTTTGATTTAGAGGAACGACTCATTTTGGTTTGGTTATGATATATAGATCAATGTAACAAAGGGGAGAGGGGGAGGGGGATACTATGTATCTACGTTATATATTAATAAGTATCACATTTACTTTGATTAATAGATGATATTTAGAACCGAAACCAAAACTCTTTGTCAAGAATACTTTCGTCAGCTTAACCCTTGATAACATTAGATTATGAAGCATAAAATTTTCTTTAAGCTACTTAAACGATTAATTAACATTGACATGGCTGGTTCGACACGCGGTGGCGGGTCCTGACGTTTCCTGTGTAACCACCTGGCATCGTGATCATTTCTTTTTCTTCTAATCAATTTTGAACGACTGCAGACTCACTGTGCGTAATTGAGTTCCACTTTAATTCGTTATGCGTCAGTGGTAATCTTATATAGTTCCATTTAAAAGTAGTTTGAGGCGGCTATTGTAATTTGTATAGAAACTACTTCAATCGTACTTATTTTATATTAATATATTTATCAAGAACAAGCATATATATTCATCCTAAACTATTACAACCCCTTTGCCATTTCAAGGTTTTGCCTTAAATCAACTAGAAAACAGAGGTTTGTTCCAGACAAGATTTTGTCTGTGTACGTACTACATTGCGATATAAGCCATGAAAATTGTAAAATAATTACAATTGCAAAATTAATTGCAATTAATTCGGCTGCCTGTCATTCATATATAATTGTATATACATATATATACATATATGTATATACATATATATATATATATATATATATATATATATATATATATATATATATATATATATATATATATATATATATATATATATATGCCCAAGGAAATAGTGCTGTCAAATTTAATTCTTAACGGTCAGATCTTAAGATTAATATGTAACAATTTCCGCTCAAATATACTACACATCAGCTACGGAGTATATATATATGCTTCTCTATTTTTATTGGTTCAATTATAACAGTTTCTATGAGTTCAGCGTCTTTATCGATTAATCGAACTGGTCCAGTTAATGGTTTCATATAAATAAGTTTCCAAAAGCGCCGATTGAACTCGAAGTAATTACTTCGGAAATAACACCCAATTAAATTTGACTTCCATTTGTGCTGTCGGCTATTTTCCTTGAAGGTTATTACTGTGATACACATGTAATGAGTATAAATTAAGATTATAAAATTTGAGATTTGTGGCAATAAGAATTAAAAATCGAGATTAATTTAACCAAATACCTACAACTCTGATGATAAATATTAAAAAAACAAACCGAAGTTCCAAAAATTTTACAATAATTACAAGCAAGTGAATAAATTATAAAAAATATTAGAACGTACAGCGAACTATGAAGCCGCGCATCTTGAACCCCGTCCGTCCTAGCGCTCTGACCACTAAGTCATACGTTCACGCTACGTTACGTTCCACTTATTCAATTTTTTTTGTTATATTTTCTTTCCTTAGTATGGAATAACACTAACAAAACTATAACAATATTAGAGGCAGGTAGGTGGTAGACCCACGGTATTGCGTCAACAGCAATTGCAGAACATAATGTAATCACAGATAAGCGTTCATGCAGATTAGTTGGACCACATTTGAATGGGTGTGACCTCACGACAGCCGCACCCTTGAAGCCTTGCCAGCTAGTCATTTGTTTGTCCGGTAGTGAAAGGGCATGAGAATAATGTTATATTCAATTTGGATTTTTAATTTTGATAACGAAATAACTCTTTATATTATATGCAATCTTTTTTGATATATTGTATTATTGTTTTGAATTAAGATTAAGATACAATCATCGTGCAGTAGCATCTGACGTACTTGCAATGGTTACGTTTCGATATTCGCTCGAAGAAATTTAGTTTCTGGCAAGACTTTGGCAAAATGCAATGTCTCGGTTATATGTGGAAACCAGAAAACGGAGTGCTATGACACCAGCTAGTTAGCGTGAGAAAACAAGTGAAATTTAAAAAAAACATTGTACAAATTTGCAGAACAATTTATTATAATCTTTATTTATATGTATGTTACTAAATGTTTGTAATCAATATTTTGTCTGTTATAGTTACGTATATGCTTATGAAATAATTTTCTTTCTACCAGTATTGGATTCATTTAAATATGAAATTCATATTTATTACAATAATAATAAGGTATTAACTTATTTAACTTAATGCATCCAATTATTATGACACGAGTGTGAACCAATTATTGCATGTCACGTTTCATAAATAAAATTCGTGTATTATGTTGGCAGGATTTAAAACAACATCCGTTTATTTACAATAGTGTTATGTTTTGAGTTTGACGATTTATTTATTTATTATTGTTGTGGAACTTTATATATTTTTTTGTTCTCGTTTAGGTCCATTTTCCTGTATTTTCTCTTAACATGTAGCCAGTCCATATGTTATTTATTTTATTTTATAAATATTTGATAAAAGTTTAAATATTGAAAAGTGTATATGTACAGAAAATTAAATAATTTTGTTTGTACATATTAGTTTTGATTACAGTTAATTTCATTTGAAGTTTGTAGACTATATCACTATGATAATTTTATTTAAACGTATTATTATTCTTACTGTTAACATCTTTATTACCTAGAAGAAGGTTGGGGAAAGCTGATATATTTTTTTAGGGCATGGCTTATATTTACTTGTTTCGGAACTATGAAAGGTCGGATTGACTTAGCAGCGTCCGTCAGAAAAAAAAGGACTAAGCCACTATTCCCTATTAAAATATGTTTGGAACGATATGCATTGGTGCTGAATAAAATCAATGAAATCAATGAAAGTCACAATCAAAGTGGAGTTAATCAGGTAATTATTTTGTACGAGACAATTTTACAGAGAACAGGTTAAAGCATTATTGAAAGCTCTGAATCTTTGATTATACTATTTGGATTAAATAATATCATTGTGATGGCATTCAGCAAACTGTACAATTATTCCTGTACTAACAAATCAAATGGAAAATTATGGATATACGTAGTTTAAAATATAAGCATTCTCAAAAGCTTAAACACTAATAAAAAATATTTAATGTGAGTGTTTAATAAAGCAAGTTTATTTACTGTATATTTTGTATTATTTTGATGTTTCAATCGAGTTAATGCACAATTTCAACTATAAGACCCTGGTATAGACATAATAGACACAAATTATAATTTTTTTTATTTATTATTTTATTTGAGATTTCTATTAAAGTACAATTCAATGGCCTGAAATAATATTGCCTTAAATATATTAATGGACAGATTTATGACAATTTACTTAACATATTTCCGTCGCCATCCGATTCACTAATTCCAATGGCATGTACTATAAATCCTAAAATGTTTCAATCGTACCCTATCTCCCCCTATACAGAGAAGATCTTTTGTCGTGCTATGAAAGATCAAGCTTGAATGGTTATCAATGAACTCAAGCTACATACGTATAACGACCTATGATTTTAACATGACACATTCAGGTCCCCTTCGTCGATTGCGTTTGAATGGAAGATTAAATTTTTGTATTAGACACTATTGATATGTAAATTATACGTTTTATAATATTCGTGTACGCGTCTAGTTATTCAGGTATATGAAGTTGAAGTTTTTAGAATAAAAGACCTTGGGTTGTTTCATATATACTTACTCCAAATAATGCCTTCTATTGTTCTTAGGATGGCTGTGTAAAAAGCAAATATAGTGAACACGTCTTGCCTCCATCCACTCTCATCTAAACCAAAATATTAATTTATAATTAATTGAGAAATATCTATATATATATATATATATATATATATATATATATATATATATATATATATATATATATATATATATATATATATATATATATATATATATATATATATATATACATATATATATATATATATCTTCTTCTTCTTCTTGGCATTAGTCCCGGCTTTTGCCAGGGTCTGCCTTCCGACTGAGCCTACTCCACTCTTTAACATCCTCAGTGGATAATTTAATAAAGCAAGTTATATATATATATATATATATATATATATATATATATATATATATATATATATATATATATATATATATATATTTGTATAATATAACATTAGACTTATAATATCTACAAAAATATAGTAGTACAGTACTCAATCCACTGGATACATGTTCACAATACCAACTTTAGTTTCTATAAATTTCTATTTCGAAGAAATATTAATCTGAAGAAGAAAATTGAGAATTGAAAATCTATCTAAGGGGGACCTTATATAAGAGTCTAATGGTTCATGTCCCATGTTATGTATAATAAATTTGATTGTACTTGCTCTTTGACAGCTTTTTTTGCCACTCATTTAAGATAAAATGATAAACATTCCTGGATCAATAAAACACCAGTTTCATTGTACAAAATACTTATATTGATATAATTTTTTATTTATAAACCTATCGTAATGTGAAGTTTACCATAACACGATATTGACAATTAGATTTAAATCGTAACTGAGGTTAGCTTGCACAGACAAACATACAAAAAAATTCTATTACATTTATAAATACCTCCGACAGTGTTTTTTTTTAATATATCTTCTCTATCTTTGTACGTACGAACATACAGACAGGGAACAGTTACATTTATATTATGTGTAGGTAGATATATATAATATACAATTAATGTTGGTTTGCAGTTGATACTGAGAAAATATAAAATAGAACCAATTAATCTTAGTCGAGAAGAAATATTGCGATATTCATCTACTTGTCATTATCAACGAGCAACGAACAAATGACAGGGCCCAGTTACAAGCTGGACTTGATAATTAGACACTGTAGAGGTGAGGCCGGTGTTAAGCAAATATTAACCTAAGTATATAAACAGTTTTACTCATGGACATATAATTAATTTAAATCTCTCAAATGTTATAAATGTTTCGTTTACATAAAACGTAATCTACTAAAGTGTGTACGGGTGTACAGTCGTCAACCACCCGGTTTTGACCATGCTGACCAAAATGTTCATAAATCCATTCGTAAATCCATTGATTGCATTATGTTGGTATTGTGAAATGTTTTTTTAAGTATAATTTATGTTTGATGTATAAAACTAGAAAAATATTGAAAATATAAAGATTTGCAACAGTTAACCACGTATACCAAGTATACCATTCATATGTTTACTTAATAAAATTGATCGGTGTCAGCTATTTTTTAAACATAATGTTGAAATGTTGCGCAGTTGAGTTCTATTAAATCAAGGATCAGAAATATATTTCATAAAAAATTAAAAATTCCGATCCTATCCATAACCTCTACTTGCTCTATAACCTATACTGAGAAATAGAGCAAACAGAAAAATGTAGAACGTAGCTTTCATTGATTTTATTGGTTTTATTTTTTATTATATTATTGTAAATGCATCAACTTTTACACAACAAAACTAGATCTGATATTTTACAGAATAATTACATTTCGTATAAGTCTGACCTGGGTGTGGTATGCCACTGTGCTCGACCACACCCCATAAATTGAACGTTTAGAGGAAAATGTATCGTATAGAAGCTAAAATAAACAATAAAATTGTTGTTACAAACAAAGATAAATTGCTTAAAGCCATTTCAGCCAGGCAACTAGTAAAATGTCAGACGCTGGGTTATCAACAACAACTGACTTACAAACGAGTTGGAGTATAAATAAAATTTTAATTAGTCCGGTATTGAAAATGACATGATTATTTTTTTTATTATTATCAATATTGTTATATTATTATTTACGTTTATATTAATGTTATAGAGAGTTGTATTCTTATTTAATATACCAGATCTAAGAGAGAACAAGACGCAAGAAATTCTTAAGTGTTAATATTAATCTGACTAAATTGCATTGCGATCAAGTATAAGCTTTTAAATTTGTGCTTAAAATTATATTTTCTGGTGTGTACTTTTAAAGCTTTCCTAAATATATGAAAGTAAAGTAACTATTCTATGAACTATTAACTTCATGATATATTCCACGTATGGCAGGGTAGGCAGAAATAACCTAGTCTCAATACTCTACTTCTTTCAGCTACTACTTCTACTTTAACTCTACTCTCTTTCTACCTCCACTTCGCTCTCCGTTTTCCAACCGAATAATAAAAGTTTGAGTTTTAAGTGTATGGCACTTAACGCTACATAATCGGTCTATTCAATTTATACAAAGTGTAAGTGATTATAAAAAATAATGATTAATATATAAATGTAACATGTCCATGGAAATAACGGCATATATTTTAAAAGGTACCTACATACAAACATGCATTTTTGTGTAGATAAGCTTACAGAAGAAAGTTGAAGTTGTACGGTTGAGCAATGGCGAATAAATGGTAAAAGCTTTGACATTAAGAAATTATAAATCATAAAAAAAACGCTAATTTCAATAAACTTGGACCAAGTTAATAAATGCGCATGTAGCAGACAAATAATGCGGAGAAACCTCGGCTTATAGGTGTGGTTTCCAGCATCTAGTGCACTAGTACAGTTAAATTTATATTAAAATGTTTAAGTGAAAGGCCGTTTTGAAAGTAATTCTTATCAGATTAAGGATATGATGTTGAATTAGTTCTTGATCATATTTTAAATGCATTTATATAGCGTAATTTGAAAACAATTTTGTATGTGTAACAGCAATATTATAGCGGATATATATTTAGAAAAACGTGTGAACAAAATTAATGAGTGGGAAAAGTTTAAGTAATATTAATATTGATTGCTGATACCTTCATTCTGCAATGAAATATATAAGATTTTTTTATATATATTTATATTAAAATTACCTTAATTAATTAAAACCAGTGTCAAAATCCACACTTCATATTCCGCCTGAATTCCGCCATTGATGAAAAGCCTGGAAATGAGAATAATTAATTCCCTCGAGTAGGAATTGAACCTACAAACATGACGCTTACAGACAACCGCTATCGCATTGAGCCGCAATGCCCTATTTTTGTGACTGCTATTCAAAATAACAATCTATAGACATATTAAGTTATTATTCGAGAACAGTTTATGCTTATATGAAAATTTAATATACCATTATTTCTATAAACGGCGGAGGAATATTTTACACTTTGAAAGCGTATTATAACGTTTCAGGTTCTTCGAAGTATATGAATATATAAGAATGATAAAGTTTCAGCTCCTTAGGACTTAGGTTATATAAATGAATAATGAAACAATCTGTATGTGCATGTAGGTTACCTATCTAGTAATTAATGTATTAATTTTTAGTTAAAAGCTTATTTATATTTTATTTACATGTGATTTTTATAAATTACTTAAGTACATTTCAGCCAAGATATATCCAGATAATGATTACATTGACAATTATTTAAAATGTACAAGTGTCGGATAAAGACAAACAAACGATGTGAGATGCAACAGGAAATAAGGTTTTATCTAGAACGATAAAAAGAATACTTCAAATAAAATACTGCCATTAAATTTCACTCTAATTCTAACGAAATAAACCAAAATCCTGTCATAATACAAATTTAACACACAAAAGACGTCAAATTAACTCGTTAAAAGTTATATTTGAGCTATAAAGTAATAAAATCGGTTGTTTCTACCTGCCGGAAGATTAAACTGTTACATTACCGGTTCAAAACCGCACCTCGTACAAACCTCCTAATATCTTTCATTAAATTTTTTATCTGACCGCAACTCCAAAAGTTTCTATATAAAAGCCACTAATAGACTGTGTGGTTGAAAAACTTCGCTATTTTACTTGAGCACGCTAAAATATTCGTAGACTTCCATATTTTTTTCTTTATAAAACCTTTTTATAGATCATTTCGAAATGACCCCCATATAAAATTATTTTTTTATGATAAATAAATAACCTGAATCATTTTCGTCGCACATCGTCTAACCAAATTGGTGTAAAGAAAATATTATAATTACAATAAACAATTTCTCTAGTAGAAATCATAAGAGTAATGAACCGTGCAAAGTAATAGGGGCTTTTTAGTAATTATAGAACTTTTTATTACAAAATTTATACAAAAAAAATTAAGAAAGAAATAAAAACTAAATATTTACGCCACTTCTGAATCACTACAAGTCTATTTTAAGGTTTGCACTTATTATTTAGGAGACTATATAGAAACTTTCTTAAAGTAATTTCAAAGTTTGGTAGCGGTTTATAAAGCTCTTTAGTAGAATAAAAAATCATTTGTTATATCGACCTACATTAATTGTGGCCATTTGTTATTTTTAATCGATATGAAAGGTAAAATTTATACTAATGTAATAAAACCGAAAAGTTTGTTTGGTTGATCACATTAACCTCAGGAACCAGTAGTTCCTTCAAATTAAAAACATTTTTTTGTTTCATAGCATATTTATCAAGATAGGCTACTCTATATATTATAGACTACTTATATATATATATATATATATATATATATATATATATATATATATATATATATATATATATATATATATATATATATATATATATATATATATATATATATATACATATATAATTTGTTAAGGTAATTCTTTTGGAAAAACTAATTTAAATCACTTCTACTTTGCTTTAAATGATCACTAACACGTTACAAAAAAACAAGCATCCTATCAGCTTCAGCTCAGCTTTCTAAGAAATATTGATCGCTACGAAATTTTAATCTATCTTCGTACTTAGTAGTACAAATTAGGATATTCAGTAATTTCATACTCGTTGCCTTTTATTTTGAGTGATTTTATTTAATTTTGTTGAACTTAGGAAAATTAACTTATTGACGTATAGCTTTTAATTCTTTAACGATTATTATATGTTCTAGTTCTGTAATTATTATTCAATATAAGAAACCTAAACCATATAAATAAATGTATGTACATATTCTGTCTAATACATGCAGCGTATCAAGCAAAAAGTACTTCACTTCTACGAAGCTCTTACTTCGTATCGTATCGTTTGCATTTTATTACACTTTTAATTTACATACCGTGGTAACAAGCAAGCAAATTAAGGACTTGCAAAAGACCAACTTATTTCAGCATGTGTGGTCCAACGCAACCTACCTGATCCAGATACGGATATTTGAGGACCAATTCATTTACTTTGCATAGAGTTCAGTACTGTTGTAAAAACAATCTACTCTCAAGAGGTTTTGTGGAATTTGAATTTAACATACGAATCGTTAGGAAAAAGATCTAGACAATATTATGGTATTTTGACCTTTTCTAAAAAAGGTACGTAGTGATAAATTAGTGTTAAGAATTTTAGTCACGTACGCGGTGAACTGCGGTACTAAACTCCGTCCTTGGTGCCGATTGAGCCCATAGACGTTGCCTCACTACAACACGATGGTCTCGATGTTATATAATTTAGTTAATTTGAAATTTTGTATATCGGATGACACAATGAATTGAATTTAGCAATGAATACAACAAACACTTCTTTTAATATTTATATATTTTATCACTGCTTAAAATGTTAGTGGTCAAAAATCCGTAAGCTTCCTAAATATTTCATCCAGATCATATGATTTATGATATTGATCTAAGAAGTTTGACTACGTTTATAATAAGACTTCAGCAATATAAAAAAAAATATGTAATCATTTTTTTCTTTTTTTTAATGCTTGACGCTGTATCTCTCACATATCAGGGTAGACAGAAGGAACCTAGTGCGTGTCCTACATTCAGTTCCAAACTGCCCGCCTTTCGAGGCATTACGTGCTGAGTGGCGGAGCTCAACATCGCGCTTTGCCTTGTTGCCAGAGTGAAGAAAATGAAAATAATTCATTCTTCCCGAGTGGGAATCAAACCCACAGACCGTCGCATTTACAGGCCGACCCTGTGCCTCCACCCTGCGACAACATTTAATCTTAATGCTAGAATTCTTTAAAATATGAAATTTTCTTAATTTTCATTACAATTTTTGTATGGACTAGTCTTACCTGTATTTTGCACACAAAGATTTGAAACCAGTTTATTCGTTTTACATAAACTGATACGACACTCGTTTTAACTATTCATGAACAAACGTACATTTCTTACTCCCGTAGAGGAGATAAATCCTTCGAAATAACATCTGCAACATATATTTTGTATTATTTTTTCAGACACAATAACAAGAGTAAAATTCTCTTGCCAAAATAAACTTTTATTGTATAGAACAAAAAACGAGTTAAAAACTCTATCTCCATTGTAAACTGTTACAACTAAGACAAATAGCTTCCGCTTCACGTTTTACTCCGCTTACTAGGATAAGTATAAAGAGGCTAGTGTCAAGATTGTCTACTCTCCGCTTGAATTGACATTGCCTGCCCTGTAGTGGAAGACCACGCGGCGATTTGTACTAAGATAAATAAATGTTAAAAATATATTAAAATTGCGCATGTTATAATTAATAAATGATATCCAATGGCATTAGTATTAGTAAAATTGGACTTTTCTAATACGCTGAGTAGTACGTCAATAGTTCCAAGATAATGTCCCAGATCTTAACAGTAATTATAGTAATATCAACTATAGTTATGGTATTTTCGACAAAGTGCTCGTACAACAATGGTACCTTTTCTAAAGTACCCCTTTTGGAGGTCATCTGACATAGACTTGGATAATCCATGTCGACCGCAATTAATTCAGAGCTATAGAAATTGCTGAAACATAAACCAAGAAAAAAATATTCTGTTCAGTTATTTAATTTACAACAAAAAATATCAACTATATAAATAATATAAGCTCATATATAAACGCAAAACACATATTTTTCTCGTAAAGTATCCTGTATCACTTCATCCTCTTCACACAAGATACTCGCAACATCGCGCCCCGTTGTCCTGCCTACGCGGCACCATTTCGTGAAGAGGTCGTTCTTTTTAGTTTTATGGGAACTGAGAATGTGTGACTTGCTCTTAATTTACAATGACATACATTCCCATGCTTGTGTTAAATGAAGGCTAATGTTACAAATCCGTATAGTTTGTTTGTTTTTGTTTTGTTTTGCGTTACGCTACTTCGTTATGAAACTTTGCAAGTACATATAATGTATTCTATTGAATATAATATAGTAAAGCTTTGATTCATTAAATTAGTTTATATTAGATAATTAAAAAAACACTTTAATTATAAATTATAAAAAAAAATATATTAATTTAATCATAAAAAAAAGGTTTTTTAAATATTAATAATTCCTTTGGTGGTTTCTGTGGTATACACTATTAAAACATATAATTTATACTTAAGATATTTAATTATTCATGAATGTAAATACATTAAATGATATCTACATATGTAAATTAATAAGGTTTCAAATGAAAACTTTACTGTAAGCTTAGAAATGATACTAATTTGAACTTTTATGGTAACATACGTACGAATATGGGATAAGAAGATCCAATTAAGCAATAATTTTAATCCCAACAGCCCTAAATCAGGTAGTATAAAATAATTATCCAGAGATAAGTGTTGAGAGATCGAGATAGTATTTGAAGGAAATATAATAAATGTTATCACTCTGTGGTAGGATATGGCTGTTACTAATGAATATTATGAATATTAATTGACATAATTAATTAAATGATAAAGTAAGCCTAAGAAATAGTCTTCTGCCGCAAGAGTTCCGTACCAATTTTATGATTTATATTACATTCTACAATGTCGTTAATAATATTATTTCCGGGAGAGGTAAATTCCTGTAAGAAAAAGCACAAAATTTAAATACATTCTTCAACAGTCAATAATTTGTTTTACAAGTAATCTGAAAATAATTTTAAGGTTATTAATTGTACTAAGCGGTATCGACGTTTTTTTTTTTACTACAGTAGGAATCATTACTTTGCATTGCAATTGTAAATAGCTTCACGATTTGTCCCGCATATAGCAGTTACACACTACGTTCCCCACTTTCCAATTTTTTGGGTATTGCTTATTGAGTGGTGGAACTCAACGCCACGCTTTGTCTTCTTACCAGAATGAGAAAATTTTATAATTCTGTAAGAATCCAACCTACAACCGTCGCGCTCACATATTAATAAATATAAAAAAAAATTTAAATAGTAATACGCCAATTACCTACTTAATTAAATACTTACAGTAAATATGACAATCAAACTGACTGGAAAACCCAAACCCAACCCAATCAAGTTGGACTGTCATACTTACTGTAAACGTGTATAATATAATTTGGAATTTGGAACACTAAGTCAATTAAAATAAAAGAAATACTGTAGGTATTAAAAAAATATAAAATACTTATAAAAAACAGTAAATATAAAATATTTTTTATATATAATAATTTTTATATTCACTGTTTTGAGATAATGCAGTAATTTGCTATCAATTTCTATTGGGCTCCTTAAGCCTACACTTGGGGTCATAAGTCCCACGTACTCGTGCTCCTCACCCTACACCACAATGGACCCGGCACCCGCACAGTAGATCCATAGAATGCTAAGTAGTTTCCTCTCATTATACGGACAGGTGTAATGCTGACAAGCTTACGATCGCCTGATAAGGATGTACCTTATAAATAGAAATAAACTTTTCTATATCTATATATATATATATATATAATTGCTTTCCAATTAATTCAAATAAAAAGTGAGATTGTTTTTGAATCTTCGAATAAAAAAGGTATAAAATAATCGTTAGCAAGCGTAATGTTGTATAACAAACTTGTCTTTTATTTGGATAAAATGATTCATCAATTAGTGTCACCGTGTAACGAACGGCTTTGGTCCACACCGCAGTACTTGAATAATGATTAGGGAAACGGATAAGAACAGGATTTATCATTAAGATCATTAAACTCGGTGTTGAAAGTCGAGAATCATTAAGCTATTTTAAATGCGACAAAATGTTTACCGTCTTAGGTTTTTTAATATTTTGTTTGTTTATTTTTTTTTATTTTATGGTATTTTTTTGTATTTTATTTTATTAATTATATGAAAAAATGGTTGAACTTATCTAGCAATTTAGACAGTGTAATGACTCCGTTCTTCATTATATACTTATTTAGAGACACGTTGTACAATTTTGCTTCCGTGACTATGAACTTTCGAGACACTCTCTTAGTGCTCAATGCTAAATTTCAGCTGTGCGTTATATATCAGTTACACAGTCTAAAAGAAAGAATTCTATATCGATTACGTTCTGAATGGCAAGAACAACAAAATCAATCTCGTTATATTAATTAAGTCTACTATTGAAGTCATATCCACTAAATTGTGTTTATCTGGCATATCCCAAGCCCAAGTTATGAACGTTACGAAGGCACATGTTACGAAGCTTTTTGAATAAAGGTGAGTAAAGTGTTCCCTTGCGCTTCGCTTATCTAGCTCTAGATTTAAACTTTACGCTTTATGCCACAGCCTGCTCGACGAACCAAGATTCGAGTCCCGCAAGGGAAGCCTTTGCAGCCGGCCTCCTCATAAGCAGCCACGTATTGCTCGCTACTTCTCAGAGTACGGTCTCTGGTGTTGCTGTCCAATATGAGGCTAATAAGACAAGGCTAACAGCGTTAACTAAAGCAAAAAAAAGAATCCCAAGACAGTCCGTTCTCTTCCCACCTCTTTTCGAGACAATGCGTGAATTTAACGCCGCGTTTTGTCTTTGTATATATGTATGTTATTTTGTCTTAAATTTAAACTTGAAACAATAATGTTTAGTATAAAAAATTAAATATGTCCACTGAAACATAGCTCGAACAAATATATACATATCTTATCTATATCTATTCACACGAACTGGTGTGTTTTTAATAGTTTGTAGTAGCTTCAAAGTTTTTTTCAAATAAATTCACATTATAATCGATAAACTCGATACCGTAGTAAACTTGTAGTTGACGTTTTTTAAGTTGTTTATTTTTATTGGACTACATATTGGAAAAGGATACTCGCCATGTGACTTTTACCATTTAAACTTTTAATGGTTTTCAATCCACAAAGCACTTTTGACTTAAAAAAATCTTTACCGTTAAGTTGGTCAGACTTTTTCAAAAATTACTTAAGGTGGCATAGGCTTTATTTTAATGAAAATACAGTTATATTTGTGTATATACTAAATGATTTTTATATTTTTATTGTTATCTTATTGATAATATTAGAATATTTTCCTCGTTGGTATATTAATCCGTGGCCGTCGTGAACAAACGACACTAATTTTCTTCGTCGTTACTCTTTTGCGGTTGTGGTGTAAGATTTTGTGGTGTATACCATCAGACGTCATTCTTCAAAAATGGCTGCCTGCCTGGTATTCTAGTAGAAACGGTAATAATGAGCTTTTTTATATACAAGTAAGTACAAGTATTTTATAGTATAAATGATACATTTTAAATATATATATATATATATATATATATATATATATATATATATATATATATATATATATATATATATATATATATATATATATATATATATATATATATATATATATATATATATATATATATATATATATATATATATATATATATATATATATAAGTAGTACACTTTAGTCATTTTACAAAATAAAACTGGATTGTCCGACGTTTATTCGAAGGGATTTAATGATCAGAATGACAGCTGTCCAATGTCTGGTAGTAAAGCGTAATTTTATGTAATAATGTATTGCTTACTGTTTTATTAGTATTTAAAGCTTGCCTTAAATAATTATTTTGTATCTATGTATAATATCTCGAAGCCTAAGTTTCTAATATCTTGAATACTTTAGGGTTTTCTAGGTTTTTAGGTTTGATTGAATGTTATTCGATTAAGACTTTTCGTGGAGTTTCTCGCTTACATTTTTATATAGATACATATATATTTTTATTAGCTTTTTATAATACCTTTAATATATAGTATTCTTTATTGCAATAAAAAAATATGTTGAAGTACAAACATAAAAAATATAATTACAAAATTGGATTTATCTCTAGAAAAGATTTCTTCCAGCCAACCTGTGAAAGTGGGTGAAACCAGCAAGTAGCGAGTTTATAGTTTATATTTACTTTATAAAATTTATTCCCATTATTTATACTTTATTGGCAAAGAACTGAAACCAAATCAAAACCACTGACGTGAAATTAGAGAGTCACGGGACTAAAGGCTATTACATACATACATATCTCATATTACGGCAAATATAGTTTTTAAATACTTTTTTCTTATTTTTATTCAAATTTAAATAAAAACAAAATAATTCCGGTTCCTTTTTCGTCAAATGCAGCAAAAGCATGACCATTATTATATATGTACCCGATAGAAAAATAGAAATAAATTTCCCTGAAAATTACAACTTTGAATCTACTTGAATAAAGTTTACTTTATTTTATTTTTAATTTATTTTTGTTAGAATTATTTTTTAGCTTCACACTGTATCCCGCACATCGCATAGTAGGCAAAGGGAACTGTAAGCTTAAGCAACCTAGTATTAAGATAATCCGGTCCCCACTTGCCGCCTTTGGAAGCACTGCGAGTTGAGTGGCGGCAACTCAACACCGCGCTGTGCCTCGTTGCCAGAGCGAGGAAAATGAAAATATTTCAATGCCCCCGAGTGGGAACTGAACCCAGAAACCGTCGTGCTTGCAGGCAGAGACTGTGCCTCCGTGCACTTAGAATTATTTTAGTATTTTCCATACACTTTAAACACTAAATTAATATAAAAAAAGATATGTTACACTCTAAAATTATTTATGATTACCGTAACAGCGTTTTGAGACAGATCACCCATAATTATGTGGTAGTCGCATAATATCCACGCGTAGGCATTTGTGGGTGGAACAGTGGTAAATTACGATTAAAATTACACGTCCAGTGCATCTCCATAACACAATTTCATACAACCAATAAGATATACATTACATTCGTTTATAATTTGACTGACATAAGTTTATAGGACACTAGTATAAAAGGTGCCTATATATGTTTAAACTTATAATCATTTTATAATGTGAGTTGACACAGTTTTTATATCAAATCATTGCGTATAGCTGTGAATCTAACATATAATATATTTAAAAAATACATATGTATATGTTATAAAAATATATAAAACGTAAATTAATTGTCTAATTCATAATAAACATCTTTATATATTTAACTCAATGAAAAACTTCCCGTACTTGGTGATCTCCTCTTTCAACGCCGCAGTTCGTCAAACAAAGCATAAAAATAACAATCAATCTCCCGAATGGCGATCGAACCCATAATTCGTTTATGAAGACTTACAATGAAACTTTCAAATAAATTTATATATTTTCGAAATTTCCAGACTGATCCATATTTTTATGTGGTCTTTTGTGAATTCAATTAAAATTTTTAAGCTCTTGTTTCATTTCATATGTCATCAACTTCGTCCTTTTATGTGATATTGGCTATTTTATATTTCATATTCAGTTGTTTTACAAATTAATTGTATTTAAGGAAACAAAATTAATAAGTTTATTTCAAATTTAAACATTTACCATAAAACTTCATAAGAAGATGTACTTGTAGCTAAAACAGTGACTTTATTTCATAAGTGTGAAATTTTAGAGCTTTAACCCTGTATATAGTTCATACATAATAGTACATATAAGATACTTTTAACATATAGTTAATAAATTAAAATCATTATGCTTATCTTTTCGTTTAACTTTCACATTTTATGTTTCCTTATTTTTTTCTCATAAGAAATACATCGACAATATTTTAATGGGCGGATATTAAAGTACTTATTGATATTTTTAATTGCTTCAATGAATTAAAACATCGATAAAAGATGTCGTGGCGTATTGGAACAGTGTATGAGGGTCAAACGTGAAGGTTATGAGTTCGAGTTCCCAGTTTGGGGAGTGATGATGTAAAAAAAAAACGAATTGCTTTAACACTAGGTTCTCTCTGCATAACCTGTTATATGCGAGCAAAAGCGTGAATATCATATTAGTAATAATAATCCTATATTTAGTGTAATAAACTTCAAACATAATTAAATATTACATAGTCTAAGATCGTTACACCCATAGTGATACACAGGAAATACATAACTAAGTAATAAAACGTTGATTTTACAAGTATTGTAAAACAGTATAAAATTATGTTAATGAAAACGTGTGGCGATCGACGGAGCGAGACCGCGGCAGAGTGGCAATTACGCGTATAATCGAGGGTGGCGTAGCATTGACCTCAGTGACGCCACAATGCACCTAATTAGAGCACTAGCGCTTAAATGTACTAGCATTTAGCTACATGGGAATTGATATAGCATATAGCTTTTTTGCTTAATGTATGCTATTTCAATTAATATCGGTTGATATCACTTTATATCGATATTCGTATCATAGGGTATTGTTTTCTTCTTTTCTTTAGTTTCACGGTGTCAGTATTGCCAGTCAAGATACTCCGTCAACTATTTTTCCGTCCTGTTTTCAAAATATTGTGTGTTGAATGACGGAAGTCAACGCCACGCTTTATCTTCTTGCCAGAGAGAATCGATTCCCACTCGGGGAGAATGAATTAATTCCATTTGCTTCGCTCCGGCAACTAGGCAAATCGCGGTGTTGAGTTCCACCACTCAACACGCAATGCCTCGAATAGCGAAAAGTGGGGAACGGAGTATCTTAGCAGAGAGTATCTTAGAGTATCTTAGAGTGCCTACGCTGCTATTTGCGGGATACAGCGTAAAGCTAAATATAGTATATAAATACAACTGTCGGATTTTCAGTAAACGTTTATTCTTGTTAAATTTTCTATCACATGTTCTACTATTATAGAAAATAATAATATCAAAATAAATAACAATTGAATAAATATAATAATAGTCCACAGATTCGAATTTACATAATGTATACAATTGAAGTTACAAATAGTTAGCTACTGTGTACTTATCTCTTTTTTACCGACCAATCTCCTTCGTGTGTTTTTCATACAGCTTGACATTGGTAAAGTGATTTGTTCTCATCTGTTCAAAACGCTGTAATAAAGAAATCGGAACAAATGGATAGCGAACATAATAACAGGATAAACGAACGGTGGCTCTATTGGGATGAGACTGAATATATATAATGTAATTTTTTTTTTTTTTGTGAGTTTAATGCTGTTAGCCCTATTGGCCTTGACAGCGACACCGGTTGGGGAGGGAAGAGGGTACTCTGTCCCTGAGAAGTAGCAAGCACTATCGTGTCTGCTTAAGAGGAAAACGTCGGCGGCAAGGGCGTCCCCTGCGGGACTCGAGCCTCGGCTTGCGGCCGACGAGAGGGCTAGGGGATGTTCCCTATTCTTAGCAAACCAACCGCGACCTGAAGACGCGACCTGGAGAAACTTAGACTAATCTGTAGGGACCTAGCAGTCCCTAACCGCTGGGCCCAGCCACGCCAACGCGCGGTCGGGCCGTCAAATATGCTGGACTTCGTCGTCGTTTCCGTCGACGGCGGCGTGGGTGTCGTGTTTGTGTTTTGTGCTTCCTACCTACATGTGGAGCATTAGCAACTGTAATGGGATCATCTGGGTCTAATAGAACGCCTAAGTCTGGAATCTAGGATTACTCCTAGATATTTTGCCTGTGGTTTCCAGGGAATAGGTCGGTTTAACATGTAGACGGTGGAGGCCGTTTCGTGTTTGACACGAGGAAACTGGATCGCTTCCCTTTTATCCGGATTAATTTCGATCCTCTATAAACGGTACCAATAGCCGAGGGCGTCGGCCGCAGTCCGGAGTCTTTCAGTCAACAGGCGAGAATAGCGAGAAGTAGTGTATAGGGCGGTGTCATCGGCGTACATCGCCAGGTGGACTAATTTTGTACGAGGCATGTCGCTAGTGTACAGTGCGTACAAGATTGGAGACAGGGTGGAACCCTGAGGAACGCCTGCATGGACGAGGCGGGGAGAAATATATAATGTTATGTCTCATAATAGGTGAAGAATAAAATAAGGTGTTATATAAACTTAAAATTTTAACTTTGATCGCAACAATATTTGAACCCCCGCCTCATGAAAACCGTCCAAGCGCTCTGACCACTAAGCCATGCGTTCTTCATCTCGCTGCGTCCGAAATTCTTATAAGCTTGTTACAATTTATTTCGTTGTAAGTATATCTGTAGGGAGATTTTTACAAATTTTGCACTACCCAAATATTATTGCAAGGAACAATCATTTGGTAAGAAACAATGCTATTATATTAAATTATTATTATTATTTAAGAGTGGATGTGTGGATTAACCACACTAACATAAAGTGAATAAAAACAAAATAAGATGTTGTGATAAATATATACGAAGGATGAAACAAAATAATAAAAATTCATTGTACCAAAAAGCTTTATCTTAAACTTTTAACTCTAACTTCTACAATTACATACACAATTTTTTACTATTTAAAACATTTGCTTGAACAAGCACATATAGAATGGTAACCATTTTGAAAGTACTGCAACAGTTACTACGTAATCTGATAACGTTCTAATTTTCTAATTATAGTTGCAATGCAGGCCTTACATTGTTTCTTAATCGACTCATTGCCTTTAAATCGTGTTCATTGATGTTATCGTAGTACTCATTTGTTTCAATTCAATTTTAATCAAGACAGTGATTTGCAAAAGCATTGGTAGAGTACGACCACTGAGCCTTCTCTATCTCTTTATTTAAATATATTTTATAGTAAATAATATTTTACATCATATTCTATAAAAAAATTAAGTGAAGCATCAAGCTTAAATTAAATTGGATATATATTTTGATTACTGTCAAAAAAATATTGATTAACTTATATTTTGAAATAATACAACATAAATAAATAAAAATTGGTCATTTAGTATACAATCAAGTATAGTTGATAATATTTTTTATAGCTTCACGCTTTTATTCGCAACGCAGTACGCTACACAGGTGGATGTTGGGACATTCCGTTCTCAACTTTCTGCCCACACTCTGCCTGGAGTGGAACCATGGTAGGAAGGGAAGGTTGGAATGGGAGGGGGCTGGGTGGCTTACTTCAACGTGTTCATTACCAAAACCAAAACTTAAAAAGGGGACTTAAGTTATTTAAAAAACGTTTTTTATTTTATAAAGCTGTTTTTTTTAAATATGTTGTACATGTTAAATATCCTCGATTCACTGGAGACTGGAAAATGTCTCTAGTTACGCCAATGAGCTTTATCTATCAAAACCACTAGATAGCATTATGATTATTATTCCATTCTAGTGGGGTCGAACTCATAACCGTCACCTTTATATTCAGACGCTATGCCGCTACGTCACGATGGCCTCGATAGTAATGCTTAGATATTATTTATGTAAATGTTGGCAATTTCGCAAGTTTTCAATTATTAACGTTCGTTACTTTATAATTATTGGGAGTACATATTAACTACTATTTGACTTATAATAACACAAGGTAAATATATAGCAGCCGTGGCGCTACGCCAAAACATCTGACTGAAAGCGCGACGGTTGTAGCTTCAATTCCCACAAGTAGAATGAACTATTTTAATTTTTTTTTCGTTCTGGTAACAAGACAAAGCGCGGTGTTGAGTTCCACCATCCAACGGAACGGAACAGAACGGAACAGAACGGTTCCGTCCACCTTCCCTGCATATGTGGGACACAATGTGAAGCTAAAATATATATATGTAGACACTATTTTTCGAAGGTCAACGACGTGTCATACCTCCATTAAATTTATTAATTCTTGTTTATATTTATACTAATCTTAAGCTTTAGATTTCAGAGACCTAGAGAGACATATTAGGAATTTAATTAATTTAATTGTAATTAAAATTTTACAAATTATAAAATGAACTCCGTATTTTTTAAGTTTTAGTTAATAATTAACTGTCATTACACTGGCACATATACACTGATACGCTTTGCCACTGGAAAAACGTCCCTAATCGTTCGTGTCACATTGTTGCATTTCATCTGCAAAAACATTTCCTTCAGGCGCGCAAAGAAGTTTCACTCCAATAATATGAACTAAGCTGATACTCGGTTCACTTCGACTAGTTATTAATATGTAGGGTGTACATGAGGGGACGTAGTCCTTTAGAATTAAACATCTATTCAGATATATTTCTGTAATTTTACATCAATTAACCTAGATAGTTATTCTGAAGTAAATAAATGATGGAAAATAGACACATGCACCGTTTGCTGTAGATTTTTTTCTATTCTTAATATTTTTTCCAATGATAGATAGATTTTATCAAATATATACATACATGATGACATACGTACAAATATATGATACATTTACATTACCTAATATATATTATATATTACAATAGGCAAATATAAAATTTTTGAACATAGTACAGGTTGATTCGTTGCCTTTAGGCAATTATAGATATTATTTGTTAATAACCTTAATATACACCTGTTAAATTACTACATTGAAATGTATCGTAGTACTTACACTCATGTTGCCCACCGTACAGAGGGTGAAAAACGAATGCCGCATAAAGTTGACGTCAAACAATCTGTCACCAACAAAAGAAATATTTTAATATCAGCTTAGCACCCTCAGGGAAGATATTTTTTTTTTATATTTTAACCGAGCATCTCGTTATTCAGGTTTCATGTTGTAAAATACTAGCAATGCCTTTTTAAATTATATTTTATTACACTGCTCTGGTTTATTCTTGTAAGTCGTTATTCGAATATTTTTTATATTCAAAAAGTCATTGTAAAGTAATATTTTAGTATGCCAACGTAATACTTTCCAGTTGTCCATATAAATTATTATGGTTTGATTTTCTTTTACTTTTCTGAGTCCTACGCGGACCAGTGTAGGCAGAGGGAACCTATTGTTAAAACACCCGTTTCCTGTTTGTTTTGTCGTTTGTTTCGCGTTTTCTACTTTTCGAGACATTGTATATTGAGTAGTACCTAGAACTTGTCTTGTTACCAGAGCGAAAGAATATATTTTTTTATATTCTTAATTTCAATTGTTATTGATCGATTTCATGATCATCGTCACCTGCTGTTTGTATATTTATTTCCAGCACACACTGTTCCTCACTTCTTAAAAGAATTCAAGACGTTAGGGTGATAGAATTTAACATTGCGATTCGTCTTGACAAACAGGGAAAATGAAAATATAAGGTAATTAAACATTATAAGTTTAAATTTAAATTTATTAATTTATAAGTTTAAATTTATTAATAGGTATATTTGCACACTTTTTTGTAATTTTCGTAGATGTTTTTCTGTTTCAAGAGTCATTGCATATTTAAAGGAACCATCTTGTCTTCTTGTGTAAATGTAAATAAGGCTTTTCTGTAAAAAGCATTCAAATTGTGCTATATATTTATTTATTAAAAAGGCTGTCGCTTACAGGACATATATTAAATATATAAGCAAAAAAATATTAAATATATATAAGCAACATTGCATTCTTTAAGGACAAAATTAAATGTTAACACACACACATTATATATAAAATAAAATAAACAGCTTAAAATAAAACAAAAAGCAATACTTACTTACAAACTAGTTTAAGTTTTAAGGATTTCATAAATGTGTGCAGAGGATCAAAGAAAATATCAACATCATAATTTGTGCCAAATTCTTAATAATTTTTGATTTTTGGTGATATAATATTACATTATTAGACCGAGGTAGGCTGAATGGTGTAGTACTAGTACCTAGGTAGGCTGCATCTATTTGGGATAGGAGCTATACCGCTATCTATAGAAAAAGATATATATATATATATATTAGTTAATTTCAATGAGCATCAAATTCTACTCTTTTGTTACAATAGAACAATGTAAAATTTAACTCTGAGTACAATTTTAACACGAATGAATAAAATGACAATGAAAATTATCACGACCAGCCAAGGTTAGCCAATTAACGTGTTATAATAGACCCACTTTTGTAGTTCACTCAACGCTGACCTTATTTATGGGAACATAAAAGGAAAGCATTTACAGCTACACATTATATCAATAACTCAAAAATGTATTATTTAATTTTCTGGTTCTAAAAATATAATAAAAAGATGTATGTATGTGTAAAAATTTACTATTTATAATTTTACGTATACTTTTACAAACAGTATTGCCAGTCCTACAAGAAGCTACCACCAGCTCGGAGGGTAGTTCTGCTGAGAAGAGCTGGCGAGAAACAGATGCTCTTTTTTGTAAATTTACAATATATTTACAACTGTGGTTAGGCTCCCGAATGAGCATCAACAGTACTTAACTCCACACACTAGCATCCGTATAATATTTTTGGAGTGAATAATATACTTTCCCTAATAATATATTTTTAATCTTGACTTTAAATTGTTCGAAGGGTAAGTCTGTAAGTATTTGTGGGATTTTATTATACATGCCTTGGGATGGCATATCTTGGGGCATAAACAATTTATTTATTTTCTGAAGGCGAAAACTAGGTGTAATCAGCTTATTTTTACTCCTTGTATTTATACCGAGCTTATCACTGTTTTTTAGGTAATTGTTAATATTTTTACGTACAAATAAAATATTATTGTAGATGTATTTTGACGCAACCGTAAGAATAACCACTTTATTAAAAACTTCTCGCAAAGAATCCCGAGCTCTCATGCCGTAAATAGCCCGGACTCTCGGCTCTTTTTTGAATTATAAATATTAATTCAATATCTGTAGCATTGCCCAAAAGCACAATATTCCATAGGACAAGATGCTAGGAAAATAACTAAAATAAACGATTCGAGCAGTAATAACGTCTGTAAGCTGTCTCACTTTTCTAACAGCGTAAGCAACAGAGCTCAGTCTACTCGCAAGGGAAGACAGGTGGGTGCCCCATTGAAGTCTCGAGTCCAGAGTTATTTTCAAAAACACTGTAGAGTCAGTGAAGTTAAGAATTTTATTATTGAGACTTAAGTTAAGCTTCTGTCTCTTAACATTAGGCATAGTAAATTCTATACATTTAGTTTTTTCGCGTTCAATACTAAATTATTAGCAGTAAACCAGTGAAGAATCTGCGACAGTGCACTATTCGCTTCGTCCAAATTATTTTTATTACGATCTACTTTAAAGATCAAAGAAGTATCATCAGAAAATAATACAATATCGCATAAATCTCAGCAAAAAAAGGAAGACGTTTACATTTACCAAAAATAGGAAAGGCCCCAAAATTGATCCTTGTGGCAGACCCATCCTAAAATAACAACCGGACGATTTTATATTATTTACAGTAACTCACTGAAACTTTTTAGTGAGATATAAAGCAATTAGATTACGAGCGTTGTTGTTGACTCCATAATAACTAAGTTTGAGTAACAATGTATCGTGATCTACGCAGTCAAAAGCCTTAGACAAATCACAAAATACTGCGATTCCATTCTGTGACCTCTCCCAAGGATCGTATATGTGTTTAAGGAGCGCAACTTCTGCATCTATCGTATATCTATCCGTATTAAAACCATACTATGCATTATGAAACTTTTTATTCTTGGTAAAATGGCTTGTTAGTTGATTCAGAATTATTTTTTACAGATACCGGGTCATTATTTTCTCCACTTTTAAACAATGGAACTACTTTACTGTTTTTCATAAGGTCAGGGAAAATACCTTTGTTAACACATACGTTAAATGTCTTAGCCAACTGAGTTCTTCTGAGAATGTTAAGATTATGTATAAGATTCCGTTTTCCACTTTCCGAACACTTTTCGAGACAAAGTGTTGATTTAATTCCCACGAGTGGGAAATGGAGCCCACGACCGTCGGACAGACTGCAGACAGTAATATTCACGTTTTCTCAAGTTTATTGGGCATAATATGTTATATTATTGTAATGTCGATTTTTCCATAGTTAAAAATAACAGCAGCAGCAGAATGCATCTCAAGTACGGTAACCTTGTACAAACCAAAATAAATGATCGTCAAAAGGCGAGGCGAGTGAAATAATACTTCTATGACACCGTTGTAGTTGAAATTCCCCAGTTACAGACAGCATCCTTTCAGCTAAATCAAATTCCAAATGATCATGATAGCTTTTTGCAAACATTAAAATTAATACAATATGCAAAGAGGGGATTACTAAACGTTTTATTCTCATATATACCTACACTTAGTAGCTATATGTACAGTGTAAATGATTGTGGTATTTTTACCGTGAAATATAAAAATATTTTATTTGCCTCTAGGAAATAATTGAGAAAGACATTCTATAAAAAGTACAAGCTTTTCGTTTAACTTTATCAAAACCTTTTTATAAAAGCAAACGTCCCTTCTTTCTATTTAATCAAAAATCTTTAAATCAACACGTTAAAGCTACATTTTATTTACCTTCAAACGCAAATAATTGTTTAAATAATTTAATTACAGTTAATCTGTGATATAAGGACAGCCGTATCTGATGGTAACTTATACAAAGTTAATTGTTTTACTAAAAGGAACGGTTCTTTCGCCCACTCTTGCTCACATCAACGTTGCGACGTCGGGTGCCGCCTACGTACAACTTACAACATTGCATTATTCGTGTTCCAAATGATACCTAATGGATACAATCAAGTATTTATAATTTGATTTAGCATTCAATTGTTGAATCATTGATTTAAATTAGCTATTTTATAATTATCCTTAACTGTATGGTATTTTAGAAAATTATGTATGTCTTTATATATATATATATATATATATATATATATATATATATATATATATATATATATATATATATATATATATATATATATATATATATATATATATATATATATATATATATATATATATATATATATATATATATATATACAGATATTACGTGCATATGTAGATGTGTAAATATGTAGATATATGTATACAAATATTTTTATTGTTACTACAAAATTTGTATAGTAGTTCAAAACATAGTGCTTTACACTAGGTTCTCTCATTGTAGAGTTAAAGGCTAAATAAATAAATAACACTGCTCAGAACCTTGGTTAGAGTTTACGAACAGTATCTATGATAGCTTAGACAGATCACGGAGAGGACTGACTGACATGAGGACTTTCCAGAGGGGAAAGAGATATATGAAGAGTGGATTGATAGCAGTGGACGAGACAAAAGTGGTATACTCTGACCGGGAAAAGTGTAAAAGTAAAAAGTAAAAAATTAAGAACATATATATTTTTTTCTTTATTTTGGCTTTATCTTACTGAGATTAGCCGACAATGACACCCAGAAAAGGGTTTGAAACCTGAGTAGTAAACATATATACCCATATAAGCTCCCCGATAGCAATTAGATATATATCAATATTCGTGTCCGTTATTATGAAACACTTTAATTCTAAATTCAGTTCCACGTATGATGTAATCTGAGATGTTTATTTGATGATAAAGCCATTCATATGGTCATTATGAAAAAATATTTCTTAGAATGAGTCATGATTGTAATCTTAAATTATTATTTACAGATTTCATAATATTATATAATAGATATAAAAAGTATATCTAGATATTCTGTTCTTTAACTTAATCATAATTCGATACAACTGAATGTCCTGTAATTGACAGAATGATTGACAGAATGATTATTCTAGTTTTTATCTTACTAAGTTATTTTTTTTATTATATCTTACTAAGTTATTTACTTTACTAAGTTATTGATATGCTATTTACTTAGAAATTTAATGATCTTTACCATTACTAAGATTATTTAGGCACCTAAAACATTTTGTAATCTATTAATTCATATGAAATTTTCAGTACTAAAAACTATAATGCGCGCCAATGCGCGTCGAAAAATAAATTATTTATCCACAGTGGCACGCTAGAAACGCGACAGCCAAATAACTGAATACAAATTATATAAAATAATATTGTTAATCTCGTTCATATAATGCATTAAGACAAATTCAAGAGACAGCACTATTTTAACATTTAATTAACAGCATCCACGCATGGCATGACCTGTACAGACGAAATCCCAATACTATACACCTAACGTTAATATTTTCAAGCAATTCTATTCTTTATTGTTTATAGTATAAATATAAAAAATATGTGATCACTGTAAGAAGAAACAAAGCTGGCTGTTGTAATCCGACAAATCAGAATGAATAAAAAAAGCTTAATGAATAGCTTCGTTGATCGTAGCTTTTGAAGCGCGTCGCTTGAGGGTATCGTACAAACGATTAAACGTGACTATATATAATTTAGTTACTCAAACGGTGTTTATCTCTATGCACCAATGATTTCATTCCAATCATAAAGTTTCTTAATTGAGTCGGTTGACTACTTAGTTTACTTTATACGTATTATTATCTATTATTTGAAGTTATATTAATAATGATTGTAGTTTTATTTAATTTGCTTTTATACGTGTGTGTTCCTTTAATAGTGAATTTTTTTTTTACCTTCACGCTGTATCCTGCATGTAGCAGGGTAGGCAGAGGGAACCTATTGTTAAGGAACTTTGTTCCCGCCTTTCGAGACATTGCGTGTTGAGTGGCGGAACTCAACGCCGCGATTCACTTCTGACATGGAAACTGTAAAATACATAACTATACACTAACAGTAATTAACCAGTATAATTTGTGAAATTAAAAACAATGTAGTTCCACGATTTATATTGAATACACATAAATAAAACCATTTGATAATATTTTTTTCATATAAATAATACTAAGCTTATTATTTAACATTAAAGCTTCTAAAGCAAAAACTAACAATACATTTGTACAAAAATGTACAAACAATTGTTTAAACAAACACAAATATTACTTAATTGGTCTTAACAGAAATTAAAAAGCGTGGGTACCATCCAATTGTTTTAATTAACGGGCAGTGAAATAAAGCTTGTTTCCGGTCAATAATTAAACGGTGATCAGATATGAATGTATAGCAATTGAAATACTTTGCGCGTTGGCAGACTTGCGCAATGGCCTCTAGCGACTTGTATTTAAAATATTTATCATTTCAAAGTTCAAATTACATATTTTACATGTGAATGAAAATTACATTTTATTTCTTTTTTCTTTATTCAACATATATCATTGCCCTGATATATGCTAGTGTGATAGAGAAGCAAATATACGCAAATATATCACCACTTTTCACCCAAATTTGACACAACCAACTTGTGTAGTGGAACTCAATATCAAATATTCAAGAAGCACCGAAAAAGTCAAACATCTAAGACAGCTCAATCTAATGATACGAGCAATCTCTCGTATCATGCTTCATTTTGCATACAGTTCATCGGAATAATCAAATCCTATAGGGGATCCTATCCTATATAAATTATTTAGTTAAATTAAAGCAAAATAATTAATATTATAATTAATTTTTACAGAAAAAAGCCATAACAAACTTGTATCTGTAGTTCATTTTATACAAAATTAGTCTATTAGCCCGCAATATTTAAGTTCATCAACTTCTAAAAATTGTACTTCCCGTCGACCTACAACTATGAAATTGGTGTCAAACTTTTGGTGAGCTCTTATTCCTTTGTTTTTTAAATGTCAAGTAATAATATTATTGAAAAATAAAAACAGAAAAAAAAAGAAGAAATAATTTCAAATTTAGATTATTTGCTGCTTCCAGCATATAGAACTGTAGGCAAAGAGAACATACACAGCATCAAAGTTTCACTTTCCGTTCAAATTCGAGACTTTGAATGTTGAGTGACGAAGAACTCAACAGGGCAACCCAAGAGAAATGGTAAATGACTTTCTCCGCAAGTGTGGATCAGACCCATAGCCCATAGCCTGTCGTGCTACGGACAGACGCTATTACACTGCAACACAATTTAATTTATATATATTGAATTGCAGATTCAACCATTGCACTGCGTTCATAATTATTGTTTTTGATATAAAGCAATAAATGGCAGAGAAAAATACTATATTGATTGAATGGCATTGAACACTAATTTGAGAACAAACGTGCCAGAAATACCGTTTTGCTTTGATAAAGCGCTTTATGGTTCATTGCATTCATTTTTCATGCCAAAAATGCCAATTGATAATAAATTGTTTCAATTTTAATTAAACTTGCTTATTTTGAATAAATATGCTTCACTTTAAGCACAGAGCAACTCAAACCAGAGTGGAAGGGCTATCGCAATTTTTCTCAAAACAAATGAATCGGTAAATAGCCCGTACTAAATAAATTAATGATATGCTCGAATATAGAACACACTACTTGTAATATAACGTAAATACTTTGTCTAAGTATTCTTATAAATTTATTTTAATGTAAAACTATAGGAAATGATATTCTTTATATTTATCTATAATTTTTATCGATCGACGACCCACCCGGTACAATACTTGGTGACAATAAAATACTTATGTCAAATGCTCAACCAGTCTGCATTTAAAAAAATTTACAATTCGGCACTTTTACAGTGCTGTTTAGACAATTAAACTTAGGCTAGCGAACAACAGACTTGCAACTAATTTAATTATACGAGTAGGACCTAGAGTTAGACAAAAGGAAACGCCTGTACCAAGCTACTGCCTACTGACCTTTGTATTGCAATATTAATTTAGACATTAAATGTAAAATAAATTAAGTTTATTATGTATTTTTGCCTATTCGAAATATATATCTTATATTATATTTAATAATCTTATAGGACACTAAGCGGAAATTAAATAAACGTGACTATGTTTATTGAAATAAAAATATATTATTAGAACAAACAAGTAAATAATTAAAGTGACTTAAATATCTAAATAAATTCATCGCCTGTTAAATCTGACTAAAACACAGCGCTTTTTACTCTGACCAAGGATTATAAAAATCTTCGATTGTTCAATCATTACTAGGCACGTACTGACTATGAAAAAATAGGACATTTTCTCACCTAAAACCTACATTTTCAGGTAGAAATGTAAAATGTAAGTTTATCAGATGAATAGGCACGTTTTGCCAGTAGTTTGGTGTTACACCTCGCTCGGACGGCCATTCGGTCAACGGAATGGAAACGTTGCTCAAGCTAGGAAATCGTTTGACACTGGCTACGACTTGGCCACGAGTCACGACTGACCTCAATACTAAGTTAAATACAGTAAATAAAGCTCTATAATTTTATTTCAATGCAATTCCTATCTTTGATATATATATATATATATATATATATATATATATATATATATATATATATATATATATATATATATATATATATATATATATATATATATATATATATATATATATATATATACATATATAATATTATTATTATATTATTGTATTATTACAAACAAGTAGAAAAACATAATATACAAAAGATACCTTGATCAGCAGATGGTTTGGTCAGCGCACGCTCATCTCCGCGAGCGATTTGCGCGATTGTTTATTTATGCTTAACCCGACACTGTTAAGGCTGTAGCTATAATGGATCCACAACGCTAACTATAACACATAGTTAACATTATGATATTAATTTGAAGAGAAATGTAGTTAAAAAATTATCAATCAATCAATCAATTCAGCATTTTCCTGTCAGCTTCTGGACTTAGCATTCTCTAGGTGTCCAGAGGTACCGGCCCTTCACATTTCGCATTCATAAAACTAACTAACTACATAACTTAAGAATTCTAGCATAGTTGCTATAGAGTGTAAATTTTCTGTTACAGCAATAATTTTAACATTTGTATTTTGTTATACATTAGGCAAAATTTCTTCTCTTTAAAATATGACAGCAAAATAAATTAAAACTTCAATATATAAATTAATTTACTTTTAATAAATTAAAAAATATATAAACACTGCATAAATTGATTCCATCGTATGTGAAGTTAACCCGTAGTTAAGGCGTGGTCATTCACGATCACCCACTGCCGCCGGCTGCTGTTTATGAGATGCATTTGTTATAATTTCTGCGTATATTACGTCATTTCTCAAAGTATAAATTGTAAATGCAGCTTGAAGCTGCTGCAAGCTATATAAAAGGAAATCTTAATGTTCTTTATAATTATATAGTAGTTTTATAAGAAATGACAATGATTTTGGGTTTAAATCCTTTTTGGGGAAAGTTTACATTTAAAATTGAGATGATCTTACGATCTTATTAAACAGCATTAGTTCTTAGATATAAATGCTTTGTTTAAGCGGCTTCACGCAACTAAAAATTGTTCTATATATTGCGAATAAGGTACAGGTAGTTATTTATAATAATTATCTTAATAGAAATAATAGAAAATATCATAGAAGCTTCAAATTATTAACATTTTGGCGAACCAATGTGATTTTAACTGATTTTGTAGTCAGTAAGCTGTCTTGGCTTGAAGATAAGGCGTACAAAAGGCAAAGCGCTTGAATCCAACAATATTAGGCCATCTTATAGCACAGAATGCCTGTACACACGGCGCAGCAAAAACGTAAATGACGGTCCTTATTGCTCCATCTATAGAGACTAGAATGTAAAGGGGAATTGCTGTCTTTTGTCACTCGTACCGTAACATAATCTCGTTAGAATGTCACCCGCCCAGATGCTCTCCTTTAAGTCATGAACGGTGGAATTTTTAGTACGTACTTTGGATTTGTTCTTGTAATATTCTGTTGTTTTACTTGTTTATGGCAAGTTACAATAATATAAAATAAATAATTATTGAACAACATTAAATCATATATGTAGGTACTTGTATCACTTAATTTTCTTCATGAATGTGTCTCTATCGTGGTCATGGACATACATCCCATCTGGAACAGACGAACTACCTCCTATGGCTCTTGTCGGTTGAAGGGTAAGCGACAGTATAGAATTTCGGTGTTTCTAGAAATTTAAGTTGGTCCGACCATCTATCTCAACGGTAAATGATGTCTAGATCTTTTTCCTTCAGTATGAATAGCTTTTCGAGTCAGTCGTCGCAACGACTCATTACATTGTGTGCAAGTTATTTGTATTCAGCTCTGAGAATATTCACATATTTGCGCATGTAGCAATCGGAGGAATTGTTAGTGTTGCGTACAAATAACACATGTCGAATATATGATACCATAGCAATACACCTATTTATCGCTAGTACACTACTATCAATGTAATATAGGTAGAATATACTTAGTTTTGGACAACGTCGGCCTCTATCCAATTTGTGTCAATCTGCGTTTGCATATACCTATGTGACTATATAATACTACTAATAGATATTTTTAATAGGTATATAGTACTATAGTACTATTAATAGGTACATTTAAAATATCTAATAATAATATTATTTGTATCATTTTACTAAAAATCACACATTTGCTATGTGCGTACAAAATTGTACATATTCTGTGCGTAATAAAATGATTTATAATAATTAATGACTTTATATACGTACTTTTTGTAAATACAAAACATATACATACATACTCGTAGATAGGTCTGTCTGTGTATTTTAAGCAAGCTTATATACATAATTACCGAAGATTAATGTGATATCTAATTAAAGTTGCTATAATACTATCACGTCAAGCCCACTTTGTGTGATGATTAATGATGTTAACTATTTGAAAGGAAATTAAGTTTTATTCGACTATCAAAGTTTTTAAGATTTCGATAATGCCTTTGAATCGAATTAGGAGTAGCGTGGGAGGCAGATATCGATTTTATTCAATAAAGCTTCTATCTAATCGCTTAATGGTCTGAAGATTGATGAGGGTAACCATGTTATTAATTTATTTGTCCTTCTAAGGGGTACAAGCTTAGTTAACTGAGTGTAAAACTTTCTCCCTAGGGTTATTTTTATATTTAAGTTTATTACTTATTATTATAGCTCCACGCTGTATCCCGCACGTAGCAGGGTAGGCAGAGGGAACCGTAGGTATAAGGAACCTAGTGTTAAGACACTCCGCTCCCCGCTTTCAGCCTTTCGAGGTATTACGTGTTGAGTGGAGGAACTCAACGCCGCGCTATATTTTGTTACCAGAGTGAAGAAAATGAAAATAATTCAGTCTCCCCGAGTGGAAATCGAACCCACAAACCGTTGCGTCTACAGGCAGACGTTGTTCCTCTGCGCCACGACGGCTTATTACTTTTTACAACTAATGTAATTTATTTTGTAATTATTTGTAATTTTATAATAACTTTATCTTAGTACTAATGTATAATATGTTTGGTATTTGTTTTAGAATTGCTAATTATGTTTAATAAATTGTTTTGCTTTCTATTTAATTTAACCATTATTTAAGATATGATAAATGAATTAATTAATGATTTCAAGTGTAACATAAATTGTGAATATTTTAACAATAATATAATGAGAATATTCGAAATTTAGTTAAGAAATGGCTAGGGATTAGTAAGGCTGAAATAAAAGTAATTGTGTTTTTGAAATTTATTTAATAAATCCAAATAATGAAAATTAAAATATGGCATTTCATTTATGTGGGAATGGCGAGTTAACTTCAACAGACGATTACAATATACGTATATTGTTATATATCTATATATATATATATATATATATATATATATATATATATATATATATATATATATATATATATATATATATATATATATATATATATATAAAAGCACTATAGACCGAAAGTTAGTCCGTATCCTTGTTTTTTTTATTAATTGTTACTTAGAATTAGGATGATTTCTAAGCGAGCATTCCATGACTACACTGGTTACTACAACTTAAGTAACCTATATATATTTTAAATGTATCTATTTACTTTAGAAAATTCACATACACTTTCTTTAAGCATCATATTTCATTTTCTTTCAATACAACCTTACATAAATCTATAACTGCGGTAATAAAAAAACAGCATTGAGTTCCGCCAACCAACACACAATTTCTGGGATTCAGTTCGGAGAACGGAATATTGTAACACTACGTTCTGTCTTTCTATACTGTTATATAGCAAATCACAATAAAACTATAAGATCATTTACTTTTAACTGCAAGGAAAAATAAAAAAGGAGACGGTTTTCTTTCCATAAGAAAGTATAATAAAATGGTGAATTCCATTACACCACTCTGTTAGCTGACACTGTGTACTTAAACGTACATTGTACTCGAGAAGATCTTCCATTAATGGAGATCCACAATTAAGTTGCAATTTAGTTAAAGCGCTCTAATTTTAGCTAAGTAGTAGTTTAATTTTATTTGAAAGTTATACAAATTGTATTATAAGTGATACGACGACCCCAATTGCAAAACTTGCTCTTATGTTATATGCGAAATAAAAAATAGCTTTACGCTAATTTCTGTTTAAAGCAGTAGTAGACAAGTGAAAACCTTATTAAGACACTTCTTCCCCACTTTCCGCCCGTTTTTAAGACAGCGTGAGCTGCGCTCTGGCTTGTTACCAGAGCGAGACAATGAAATAATTCTACTCCAGTAGGAATCGAACCCTTCACCGTCGCGCGGTGAGAACGGTTCCTACGGTTCTCTCTCCCTAGCCTGCCATGTGCGTATTATTATTATATTAAAATATGTTCCACTGTCAATACGCACTATGCTTACTATCGACTCTAAGTAAGACCAGCATTTAATACCTACTAGTCTATGGTAAACATGCTTACTTAAATTTTATGAATTATTTTAATGGTATGCAATAGATATCTCGATCAAATATTAGCAGTGGAATACCCAAAGTAACAAATTATAATTCTGTACATTATTAGAATGCCTTGTTCGTCGCCTCTTTAGAGCATTTCAAATATACGAATATACGAAACTTGTCGTATATTTGAACTATTCCGTTTCAGTTTCAGCCAAATTACGTACGAGTACATTGTCTCATTGTTACTAATATTAGCTCGTACAATGTAGCTAGCTCGGTTCTAATAACTTGTAACTTCTTTTTAATATATAACTTCTTCTAAGGTTCTAATATATAACTTCTTTTCACGGTCAATTTCACATCAATATTAGGAGGATATTGTGGCGGAATGGAATAATTCTAAATATAGACGTGATTATTCTAGGTTCAATTTGCATTTGATTAATATTATGTAAGAATTAATTATTTTCATATATCTTCTCTGGCGTGACCAGTGGCCATGAGTGTGGCGTCAGCTTCCTCTACTCTACAAGTATTGTCCTGGAATGCGAACGGTAGCCAGAGAGCTTGACACTAGAGCATAAAATATTTTTGTGTAAAAAAAAATTATCACAAGAAAATCATTTAAAGTGACATATATATACTATCGTACATAATATTTATAATCATATTCTTGCTACTAAGAAGCAAAAAGCTTTATTCAATCCAACTGATAATTATTTATTAATTATATAGATTTTTTTAATATAATACCTTCAATTTATGATAAAGTATCCATAAAAGTGTAATTCTATTGTTTTATTATCGACTAGTAGACTAGTAGTTAGCGCGGACTTCTGTGCGATTTATTTTTTTTTTTTATTTTTTTTTTTTAATTCTACATCAGGTGTTCCAGATCCCTTATTTTCATACATCAAAATGTTATTGAAAAAAGTATACCACGTTTATTTCATATAGTTTAGATGGACATTATGGTTCATCCAAAGATGATCAAAAATACATGCAATACATGCGCATCAATTTTCACTTAAAAGATATTTTCTTATTTCGTATAGTTTTTCTGATCTACTGTAGTTATACATCAGGTGTTTCATTTCATTATTTTTTTTAATTAAGCTAGATTACTTTGGGTCTGCATCAGGTGTGCAAGTCTTCAAAATAATATCTAAATATCTTTAAATATAAGTAATGACTTACTTATAATATTTAATACAAGTAATGACTTACTTACAATATTTGCCGTTATAAAAGCTGAAATTAGACCCAGTAGAAAAAAAAGCTCCAAAAGCTCCAGTTGAATTGTTTTTTTAACGGTGGGCGTTAAATGAATGTAGATATTAAATTACATCATCAAAGTTAATGTTTCGACCACACCTAATAACAAGTTGAAAGCGGAACCAGGAAATCTAATACGAGCTAAATGTCTGTTACACGTCTCGTTGAATACTACTTTCGTGCTAACAAGAATGCATTCTAATTACATAAAACCTTAAATGTATTCTAATTAAATAAGGCTACTATTTCTCCTGGTCTTATGAGAAAGGTAATTTCACTAAATTGTACAATCAATTTTACAGTTAGTAGGTATTTTATTATATTGTAAGTCATAAATGATCAGTAAGTCTTTACATGAGTTTTAGTACACTCGAAAACTCATAAATAAAGAAATTAAGTTAATGTAAGTTTACTATTTTTGTAAATGAAAAAAAATCTTTATCAATTCACAAAAAAATGTCAGTATTGTCAGTTCTACAGGAAGATACTCCTGAAAAGAGTTGGTGCAAAACTTTATACAATATATATATATATATATATATATATATATATATATATATATATATATATATATATATATATATATATATATATATATATATATATATATATATATATATATATATATGATATACTGAGCTGAAATTTGGTACGATGGTCTTCTATAGGCTCAAAATTTTCGGTTTTTGTGAATAGTTTTCGTAAACTCCATTTGTTTCACAATAATCCGTATGTAATACGCCATTAATTTATTTAAAGAAAAGCCACAATAGATAACATGGTAAAGGGTGTTTGATGATAATTACTACTTGCTAGCTATCCAGATACGATCATCGTCACTATGCGGCAAAAGCTAATGAGGAAACAAGGGCATTATCGATAATACCGCAGTTGCAGGAAACAAGGCCTTGCAACGTAGACCCTTAATATACTGTTACGAAATGTGAAACTTTTTATGTGTAATTTATACTAACGCTATATACTCGTATATATAATTATTTTCTATTTGTAAGCTATTTATTATTAAAAGTAAGTACTTTTGGATAAAGACTAGAATGAACTAGACTGTTTAGAATCAGATTCGTGTGGGAAACGAAGAAGGTAGTGTTTTTACAGCAGGTCCTGTCCTGCCTATCCTGTAATGCAGGATAAAATATGAAGAAGAAAAATAAAACTACACTTAAAATACATTCCCATCACTAGATTCCTTTTTATTATTATACTGAATTTTCATTATTCAACCGAGTTTCCTTACATATTATTTTTTAATTTCTGACAACAAAATATATGTTCACAGAATTCACAGCTTTAACTCATTGTATAACGTTCAATTTAAATTAAATTTTCTGCACCACCAACAGAAGAGCAATGTTTTATTAATAAACGATGAAATTATTAAATCAAACTCTCATAATAAATGAAATCACGAACATCACGGGAAGCCGGTGTTTCTCATTTATATTTTACAAGAACAATTTTAAAGATATCTTTATTATTAAATTATCTGTGATGATCGATGTCACTAAAATTACAGGCAGTCAATACATATTAAATAGTAAAATTTGTTCGTTAATACTCTTTTACGTATTTATATAAAGACGTATATATATATATATATATATATATATATATATATATATATATATATATATATATATATATATATATATATATATATATATAGATATTATATGCAAAATTACATGCGCTGCTCGTATGCCGTATTTCACGTACTTTCTAAGCTTGCAATATCAATTCGGCTTGGTAGTATCGTAAATTTTTTTCTACTGTAAACTAGGCGCGTAAAAAATGTTTCTGTCAAAAATATCGATGAAATTGGTACTCAAAAGGTCTAGGAGGTTTTATTGCACAGTTTTATAATATATTAATGACTTTACCTGTCACTGATTTCATCCGTTGATATAATAAATGTAAGTATATATAAATTTATCTTCTTTACGTTGATAATAACCGAAGCTAAAGGTCCCGTGAGAGAAAAAACATGATTTAACCGCTCGCATTGGCGCAAGGACAGACACCAGGCTTGTAAAACCTGGTAGCAGTTATGGTCTTCAATTAGGATTGTAAAGAACATAAAAAGATATTGGCACCTGATGAAACATATTTTAGCCTAAAATATTTATAAAATTTTTCATTTACAGGGCTCTCTTAAAGCATAGCATATATATATTTGTTTACGAGTCAATTAACGTGTTGTCCACTTCAAATTTAACATTTATATCACTATCATAGAGATTGTAACGGGAATCATAAATGTATCTAACTAAGTAAAGCTATTAGAGAGTGCCGGTGCAGGTCAAAATTGGCAATTTATTTCGACAAGCATGGCTGGATCTACAGTAGAGCAGATAAGTGTGGTCTGCTATTAGATATTCACTAAAGAGAATTTACGTCAATAGAATAGAAATTCTGAGGCCGTAGTGGTGCAGCTCCACAGCGTCAGACTATGAACGGTTGTGGGTTCGACTTCCACACTCAACACGATATATGAAAATTGGTTGAAAAGGGGGAGGAGAGGGAGGGGGGAATATCTTAACATTAGTGATGATGCTATTTTTTTGATTACTTAACAGAAATTGTTGATTTATTTATTATTATATAACATAGTAAAGAAATTGGTGAAGTGTATTTTTTGCATTTAGAAAACTACTTACTAATTTCATATAAATATGTATATAAACAATTATATAACACATTTTAATAAAGTAATATAAGCATGTAATTTAATAAAGTAACACAAATTTTAATCATCTGCAAATCACTTCGGTAAAAAATAAAGTGAGAGAAAATAAAGAGAGTGAGTGAGTAGATAATAAAGAATTCCGCTTCAACTTCCAACGTCTGAAATTCGGGCGAAAAACGGAGAACTAAGTGCCACAACACTTGGGTCTCTCTGCAATGTATTGGAGCTTCATTACTGACGACGGTCTAGTTTAAGAAAAATTCTAGCAAACATGCAAAAAAATTACATAATATAAATAATTATATAACATTAAAACATACTAGTTTAATTGAATGACGTATAACTAATACATGGCATTTTGCATCGAAGCAAAAATGCCATTTTCTTACAAAAACCTGACAATAAATTGAAATATCTCCGTGTAAATAACGAGCACCCTCGTAGATAACAAGCACTCGTACGTCATTCGCATTTTATCATATTGACACATTTCTAGTCTTTTATTTTATTCCACCTATCAGAGACACCGGGGGCAGATATGCGATGACACGGCATCTAATAAAAAGTCAACCATATGTCAGATATAATAGAATTATCTTAGATAGTTGTAGGGATATAAATGGGTTCCATATTCGCTTCTACAACTTCTTTCTACAAACAAATAACAAACAAAAGAACTTAGGAATCATTTATTTATAGGAAAACTTATAAATTGTCAAACGGCGTGGAGTTTGTTTGTTTGTGGAGTTGTCTCCACAGGGACGATGGAAGGGAGTCGGTCTATCATAATTCAAGTGAAAATATATAAATTTGTATATGTCCCGGGCTCTTACACGCATAAAAGTCGCGAATATTAAATTGAATCATCCATGATGCTTTGCCAAATTTAATAATTAATTATTGCGGTGCAGCAGCGAATAAAAGGATGTTGTACACTTTAAGTTAAATGGTCTTAACTTAAACTTTTCTCCATCGCTACACATTTTTTTTTCTAATTAAAACAGCCTATATTACTCACGCCTAGTTACTAAGGTAGTTTAGTTAGTTTAGTCTTTGGAACATCCAGTCAAGTCTCTTTATAATACAGAAGTAAGAAATGAAGATGTAGAAGAAAGTTATTTTGCACCTTACATTATATAGATAAATTACTTTAAGAATACATTTGAGATTATTTTCTTTCTTGCGCAGTTATTATCGTTTCTGAGATGGTAGGAACGGCTTCTCGCTTCACAGCATTAAATTAATGCTTTCGTATGCACATATTGATATATGACGTCATATTGATGCAAGCAAGATGTGCCTGACTAAGTGGCCTGGTTATGGTACAATCCCGTAAACGCTTATATTTAATTTTTATTTCAGTTATTTTTCAAAGTATAAAACAAATTGACTTTACATACATTATTATAAATGCTTTCCTCATAAATTTTCAAGTGCTATGTAAAGTACCTGTAAAAAACACATTTTTTTTTAAATTACTGCTACTTAATAGCAAACGTATTATGAATAATGAATACTGTACCCATATCAAAACAACATATGACTAAAGTTTTCAGTTATAAGGACAGGGATCCAAAAAGTTCTAAAAGCTAACACTAAGTATAAAGTGATAGAATTTTAAATATTTTACAATATTATTTTTGAAGTTAATGTGCTAATTCTATATAGAATTATACACATCAATTTCATATAATTAACTTAAAACTCAATTCGCATACAAAAAAACTACAAAATTAAAGTAAACAATAATTAACTTCAATAATGACTATATATATTTTAAATCTAAATTAGAAATCATATACTAAACAAATATTATGCTAAATATATACATATATAGACTAAATGCCTCATACCTTTGCAGTAACATAAGGGGACTGCAGAATAGACCCGCATATTCAGTAATATTGGTGGGAACTGCCGCCACGTGTTCTCATCGTGTGAACGGCGGCAGGATGAGATATTTGCCTTTGTTTTATTAGACATCAACTATAATTTCTCTTTAACTGAGTGCCCATTAAGTTTGAAGACGATACTATGTTATGTCCCCTCTAGAAATTAATTAAAGTAAGCCGAGATGTTATTTTAATTTTTATTATTCGAGTGATGACAATTTAAATTGAAATTATTACTTAAATGTATTATATTATTGATAGTAGTATATTTTTCAGCCGTATTTTTTCTCTACGGTATTAACTCTACCGGTATATGTATATATATATATATATATATATATATATATATATATATATATATATATATATATATATATATATATATATATATATATATATATATATATATATATATATATATATATATATATATATATATATATATATATATATATATATATATATATATATATATATATATATATATATGTATATATATATATATATATATATATATATATATATATATATATATATATATATATATATATATATATATATATATATATATATATATATATATATATATATATATATATATATATATATATATATATATATATATATATATATATATATATATATATATATATATATATATATATAGACCACCTGAAAAGCACAAGCTTAAAGCAAACAAACATATATCCACATTGTGCCACGGATTGATTGAACGAATTGAACAATAATAACAATATGTGTAATAATTAATTCAGTTCAACACCTTTCAATTTTACATCTTATTAATATACAGTTTGCCTATACCTATTATATTACAAATATATTGGTATAATTTTTACAATTACAGGCGTATAATATTTTAAAATACAAAAATGTTAAATAAAAACTCTTTACTATAATCTTTGAGTAGTGCGAATTTAAAAAAAATCTCCCTACAGATGCTACGTTAGCTTGACTTTCACGCATTACTTCATTAAAAAAAAAAACAAAACACGCACAAAACATATTGACAACGGCAAACAAACCAATTACACTAATGTAACTAAATCACTGGAACAAACAAACTGACCGTTACGAGTTTGTCATTTATTTATATCAATATCAAACAAATGTATATGATATTATGTTTACAAACCTCTCAAATGACAAACGCTAAATGTAAACAGTCTACCACTATTAGCAGTCCAAACATATTATTTTATTCACGATAACGTATTTATTGGATCTAAATATTTTATATAAGTGAATAAACGTATATATACAAACACACCTATATATATAATTACATAAACATTTTAAAACTGTTGCTACTTGTTATATTTTTTATAATTTGATATTTTGTTTATTTTCTTGTAATAAAAATATTATTATTATTTATTTTTCATTTTCACACTTTTTGAGGATGTAATGAAATCCCTTTAACGAAGATTGAACGCATTAACAAGCATACGCTATCGTCCCTCTACTCCTTCTTATTATTTTTTAGTTTCACGCTGTATCCCGTACAAAGCAGGGTAGGCAAAGGGAACCTAGTGTTAAGACACTCCGTTCCCCGCTGTCCACCTTCCTTGTGTGTTGAGTGGCGGATATCAACACCGCGCTTTGTGTAGTTAGAGATTAAATTGTATTTTTCCTAAATATAATTCATTCTCCACGAGTGGGAATCGAACCCAAAATCCTTGCGTTAAGATTATTATAACATTCTAAAATAAATATTTATAATTTAAATGGAATTAACAAATATAAGACGAACAAATTAAGTAATTTTAAAATTTTATAATTACTTAATGAAAAACAAAACAAAATTTATACACTATTTGTAAATGTCTGCAGTAGTTCTGTCTGAAGGTGTTTCTAATGCTGGTAGTATATATTTTTGCCTTTATAGCAGTGAGATACGTTTTCTTTAACGGCCTTTCTCGACTGTCTAGGGAAGAGGGGAAAGCAGACGTTATTTACGATATAGGTACCGTTTTTCTAAGTCAGCGAGTCTTTGTATTTTACATTTCACTATACATTTATCAATTTTTATGTGATATCACATTATACTAGGATTGAACGCGTGTGTTGATGTGTGATATGTGAAATTGGTATTATCGGATTTTTATCCGATATAGTATAGTATATATTTCCATACTATGTTACTTCTTCTTTCTGTGGAAATAGTGACAGTATTTTTTTTAAGTATTTAATTGTTTGGTTAAGTAAAGTAGAAGTACAGTAAAGATCTCTTAAAGTAAAAAGTTATTTAATGTATACTAGATAAGTTATATAAGATACAATATTGCTCTTAGTATTAAGAACTGTACATGTACAACAGGCGGCCTTATCGCTAAATGAGCGATTTCTTCCAGGCAACCTTTGGTTAGAGGAGAGAAATTATAACGAAATGGAAAGGAGTGTACCAAGGTAATAAATATATAAGAATTACAGCATAAGCATAATCATATATACATTTATATATACATATATACAATTACATACATATATGTATTAATAAATACATACATACATGAAAAATCAATCTGAACCAGCACTACTTACACTATGAGGTAATAATCCTTTAGCCTAAGTTAAGGTGCTTTATTAGATATGAAAATGGACCCCATTAAATTCACTTGCATCAGTTCTATCTATATGTATAAAAGTTGATGGTGACTGACATACCCAGAGATCAATGCACAGCACAAATCGCTGAACCTAGAACAGGGAAATTTTACACGTAGGTTTTTTATATAACGCAGGTGAGCACTAAGAAAGGAATTTTGGAAATTCTACTCCTAGTTACCCCCTTAGGAGATGAAAGTGTGTATGAAACTTTTTATTCCAGCGATGGAACTTTGTAAAGCTCAAATGGAGCTAAAGTTATGAAGGAAGGTAAAATTTTAAATGCTATTGAGAACATATCTTGATTGAAGCTATCGTGGTGCAGTAGGACATCGTCTAAGTGTACCGTCATGGTTGTCAGTTCGATTTCTCTGGTATATAAAGTTCTGCTTCTCTAATGTCTCGGAAATTGGTTGAAATCCGAGAAACAAAGTGTATTAACACTAGGATCCCTGTTTTGCATATTATATAAAAAAAGATACAAAAACTGTATATTATATAAATATATAGTTTTTATATATTGTATAAAGAAAAAAGTGTATTTTTATCTTCTGTATATAACTTATAGGTAGTAGGTATTATCTACTTTCCATAAGTATTGCTTAAAAAGACTAGAAAAATAAGATGGGATTCAAACCTCCACTCATTGCGTTCAACCGATCGTTCGAACTGCACAAACATATTGCACTCAAATTATTCAAATTATCTATTGTTACAATTCACAAGTACGAAGCCATTACATTACGAACATTCAGCATTTATATGTTTACCTTTCTAACGGTAAATTTCGATAGATGATAAGCGAAGTTTCCGCATTCGTTATACTGATAAGCAAAATGCTGCAAACTGTGCACACGGAGACGTCGGGTGTGGCTATCGGTCATCAACCCGATGGAATGGACCACATTAAGATTATACTGCAGTTCTGAGTTCTAACTTCTAGTGTAATTGAGGCGATTACGGTGCGTACGAGTGAAATATTATATTAGAAGGCATTTGAAATAACTTGATAGCAAATGGAATATAGATTATCAATTTATATTAACATTAAAATTGAATTGATATTTTATAATTTCAATAATATTTATACAAATACTAGCATAATAAATTATATAGAAAATTGAAAAATCTTAAATAAATGAAATATTATCTTAGAAACTACTACTTTCGATTTAATAAATTCTGTTTTGTTATATAGCTAGTTCATTTGTTGAGGTACTTGTAACCTACAGTACTTGAGGCGAAATTGTCTTAGCATTAAAAAAATAACAATATTATAATCAGTTTTTTATTTCTAGGCTTGACTTCGCAGATATAATGTCCGTGGTTTCACTGTATATTTATATATGTACTATATACTTCTTATTACAGATATCTGAACACGTGCTTGTTTACTTTTACTATCTTTTTGTATAAGTCGTTTTCTCTCACTAATCAGTCCAGACATGGATGTTCGAATCATTCAGTGATCTGTGTAGAAGTTGAGCTTGTTTACAACAGAAAGGTTACTAAATAGTTTACGGTTATTGGTCATGATAAAGTCGATTTCATTTTTGGTCTTGCCATCGGGTGATCTCCAAGTCCATTTTTTTGATTTTTTTTTCTTAAAGAAACTGTTTAGTATGCTCAGTTTATTTTCGAGTGCAAATGTATCTAATCTTTTTCCGTTTTTACTTCTATCGCCGTATCCGTGTTTTCCAACTGTGTATTCCTCCCCTTTTCCACATACCCCTATTTGACCATTAAAATCTCCCATCACAATTAGGTTTTTATATGAATCTTGTACTGCTGATTGTAGGTCCTGATAAAATTTGTCTATTTTTATGTTGTCTTCCTTTTTTCTCGGTTCAGTTGGAGCATATGCTTGGATAATGGTCCATAATTCTTCTTTATTTTTATAAGAAGGGAGTTTAATGTTAAGAAGTGCTATTCTTTCATTGATTCCTCTGATTTCTTCAATTCTATTTGATAGTTCATTTTTTATTAGGAACCCAACACCATATAACCCGGGTGTTTCATCGATGTAGTACAGAATGAATTTGCCGTTATGGACTTCAATGTTTTCCCCAGACGTCTCATCTCGCTAATTCCGATTATATCCCACTTTACGTTTTCGATAGCCAACTCTAACTCAATTAATTTTTCAGGTGTTCTTAATGATTTTGAATCCAGGGCTGCAACATATATGTTTGAGGTTGTTCTGTTATGCTTTTCGTTTGCTTCTTTTTTCCTGCTTAGAGGGTCGGGGTCATCTTCCCCCACGGTGACCAACCGGCTCGGGGTGCATTCTTCAAAAGTTGGTTTGAGTAATGTTGTGTTGTTGTTTTTGTTCCGGCTGCCGGTGGTCGTAACTCAACATAGTTAAGTATATTTGGTTTTGCTATATCTTTTGTTTTGGCAAGTGGTTTTGCTATATCTTTTGTTTTTTCCTCTGATAAGGCGAGTTGGTTGAGCATGATTCTTCTCTTTTTCTTTTGTCTCTGGGTTTTTCTGATGGTTTTTTCATTATAAGTTTATCATAGTGTAAAAAAGCTATGTTTCCTTTCTTTTTCTCTTCTTCCACTTGTGTCTGTAGTTGTTTTCTTTTTTCGAGTACCTGTCAAAGCCAAAAAAAAAAAATGCACCAGTAGAAAATCATCAGCAAGCAACGGAAACTATGCCTGTACCACGAATACTAGAGATAGAAACTGTAAAAGCCATTGACACACAAAAACTAGAAAATGCGCCGGGTCCAGCCAAATATCTAACGAGTTACTAAAATGTACAGTCGCAGTTTTGGCCCCAATACTGACAGATATATTCAATGAAATCTTACTAACTGGGTTTATCCCTGACGACTGGACTAAATCAACCATAGTATTGTTACATAAAAAAGGAGACAAAGGAGACATGAGCAACTACAGACCTATAAGTCTTATGTCAAACATCTACAAGATATTTTCAAAAATAATATTATCAAGAATAGCGGTCACACTCGATGAGAATCAACCCAAAGAACAGGCTGGCTTTCGGAGTGGGTTTTGACAACTGACCACAAAACAATTGACCACATACATGTACTGAGACAAGTCCTTCAAAAGTATAAAGAATACAACAAAGTCTACTACATAAGGTTTGTGGATTTTAATAAAGCTTTTGACTCACTGGACCACAACAGTATCTGGAGAGCACTAGAAATGCAGGCAGTTGAGACTAAATACATCAATATACTTATGAATATTTACTCTAAAAGTACAGCACAAGTCAAACTGGAAAGAACAGGAGAAGTTTTTCCTATTGAAAGGGGTGTCAGACAAGGTGATCCCATCTCGCCGAAACTATTCTCTGCGGTTCTAGAAATGGTCTTTAGAAACCTAAGCTGGGATAAATATGGACTCAACATCAATGGTGAGAAATTTAACCATCAATGTTTTGCTGACATTGTCATCTTTTCTGAGAATGCAGATCATTTGCAAGACATGCTACAGCAACTATCAAAGGAAAGTGCCAAGGTCGGTCTATCAATGAATACTTCAAAAACAAAAGTAATGACAAACTCAATCAAAAAAGATATAAAGGTGGATGGTGGTCAAATAGAGTGTATTAATGAGTACATTTATTTGGGCCAACTAATATCCACAGAAGACACAATGCAAAAAGAAATAGTTAGAAGAACATCAAACAGCTGGAAACGTTTTTGGTCCCTGAGCGGGGTTATGAAAGACAATGATATGCCCATGAAAGAGAAAAGAAAAGTATACAACACCTGTATCCTCCCATGCTTATCGTACGGATGCCAAACATGGGCGCTTACCGAACGGCAACTTAAACAACTACAAGATTGTCAAAACGGAAAGGAAGGAAGCGTTCTTGGAGTCAAACGAAGAGACAAAGTAAGACTACAAAATATAAAAAGTAAAACTAAATTTAAAAATATATATACGGTCTATAAACATCTGAAATGGAGATGGACAGGGCACATGCTAAGGGAAGAAAAAGAGAAGTGGACCAAAGTAGTGACAGAGTGGTACCCACGTGACAGCAAAAGAAGTCAAGGAAAACAATATAAACGCTGGGAAGATGATATCGAAAAAGTTGCAGGCCCACAATGGACAAGTGTTGCAAAACAAAGAACGAAATGGAAAGCTTTAGAGGAGGCCTTTGTCGAAGGACAAGCTGTAAAAGGAAATAATACAAATAGTTAATAATACATCTAACAAAACTTGAGATAATTTACATACTTATTTTATATACTTACAATTAACGATGCATGTTATTTAAGTTACAGCAATAAAGGCTTATTTTATTTATTTATTATATACTTCTTCAGCGAGCTGTATTTGAAATTCCGACTAAAAAGCTAGATCTTATCAAAAAATTAATTATGATAAAAAAATTCAATATACCTATTACAATGGCAAAACAAAGCTATTCTAGCTTCAAAGCTATTCTTATGATATAATCTATTCAAGTTATTAGGAATATTCAGGAATATTTCGAATTTGCATGTGAACTGCAATTTTCTAGAAAATACCATCGTATAATGCTTCTTTAATTTTTGCAACAGCACGACAGGCTGCAAATGTGTTTTTAACATGCTACTATTATGAAAATTTCTAAAAGAATTACATACATTCGACTCAATTCGTTTCGTGACTCGAAAAGAATTAATGTAATCCTTAAATGATTTCTCTGTTGTCTATCGATCGGACTATCTGTAGAACTTTCAGTTTATGTTTATATATATATATATATATATATATATATATATATATATATATATATATATATATATATATATATATATATATATATATATATATATATATATATATATATATATATATATATATATATATATATATATATAACCTGGTGACCTACAATGATGAAATTGGAACCTTATCCTTATTATTAATTGTGAATTTTATTTCAACTAATACTGTTTATTTATATAGAAATTCTGAGCCCAACATTCTAACATTCGCAATAACGCGTAAACTAAACTGCAATATACGCAGTAATTTCCTCTCGTCTCGTGCAACTATTTTCGCTTTACGTGTCCACGTCGCAATTTTCAACATAAATCGTTCTATTTTGTAAAATTGTGTAACAAAATAAGATGTAATTAGGAATAATATTGGGACTGAAAAGCTCTTATATATTGTTTTTTATCTCTCAATAATCGGTTTTTTTACGGTTTGCTGTAGACAGCACAATTCTTGGAGACAAGGGAATTTGGGACGTTTTTGCAGTGGCAAAGTGTCCATACAACATGATTCTCATCGGGTTCCCTGTTGTAAATCTTTTAAATACCTAAAAAAATACCGAATAACAATTAATTATGAAGTGAAACTTAAAAATTAAAAAAAATATATTTGTATTAATTTAAGATAATATAAGCTGAAGCACAATACAGTAAAATGTTACAATCTAGATTATTCACAGTATTTCTCCTAAACAAAACCATTAAAAAATCAGTTTGTTTTTATATTTGTCATCTCTTTTTCGAAACAATTAATTACAAGTTAATTATTCGAGTATCCCCAAAAATAGAGCAATAAATTTCGTCATCTGTTGACCCACAACAACACGCATGTTGATACATTTAAGATTTTATCCGTGAGTCATCCGAGAATTGATCCAGGTCCAGCTGAGATTCTCAACATGTGGTGTTTATTCAACCATTTATTATATTTTTTTACTTACACATTACTTGTATGGATACTTTGGTTTGAAAATAAATGTCCCATGACCTAATTTTTTTATATATACATATATTAATACTTCTTTCTATCGTACAGTACGTTAAAAAGGTCACGATGGTTTCGAATTTTTGAAGTGAGTGAGTAATAAACTTGATATATATTTTATCATCAGATGTTTACAGTAGATACCAGGATTTTAGAGATATACGAGATCTCAACTGGTAGATGGATGCCTAGTACTGAAGTAGATTGGTGGTTTTGTATCTAGAACACGGATACGGATATGGACATCAACTTTCTTACAATCGATTCTATATTGTAATTATAATTATTGAAATGATAACAGCGAAACTACTTTAGAAGTATGCCTTTCTTATATAAAAAACTGTTTTTATTATCGGCTTTTATTATAAGTAATTAGTGAGATTTACAAGTAACGTTAATATAAGTAATTATAATATATGTAAAAATGACATTTTTATGTTTTTGATAAACATTTTTTATTTTATAAATGATTCAAGAATGGCTTTTCTACGGGGATATCTTTTATTCAATTACTTTAATTGTGTATTGCGCTACGACCCACTCATAATTTTTCATAACATAACAAATATATTGTTTTACTGAAATAAAAAATACAAATCCCAAATTTACAATGAGTTCAGTCAACATTTTCAATTTTCTGATCTCTTTAGGTCGTAATTGGAATTTAATTTGGTTTCTCTGTATAGGGATCTGATCGCAAAGGAAAAAAGACAGAAAATATGTGAATATTGACATGGTATAGTCAATATTCACATATTTTCTGTCTTTTTTCCTTTGCCATAAAGAAACAAATAATAAATTATGACTTCTCTACTCATTGTATGGGAGGCAAACGAGCGTTCGGGTCACCTGATGGTGAGTGATAACATCGTGTAACACCAGAGGTGGTATAGGTGTGTTACCAGCCTTAAAGGTTAAATATATCACTCATTGGTTCACAAAATGTTATTAATATATATAAATATCATTTTGTGAACCAATGCAGATTTTTCCCCAAAAACTAATAATATAATAAATTGATATCTATCCCGTTCAATTAGACACTTTCCACTCTTATTTTTTTAGCGTCATGCTATATTCCGCATATAGAAGGCAAAGAGTGAAAATGTAGTGTCTAAATAATACTCCATTTAATTTATTTTTATGTATTTTATTTATACTTTATTGCACACATGTAAAAAAACGTAAGCATAAAACAAATAGATATAAAATGTTTATAAAAAGGCGGTCTTATTGCTTCAAGCAATCTCTTACAGACAACCTTTGGCAAATGCAGGACTAGTTGATACAAAAATAGGCGAATAAGGCACGGTGCAAATTAAAATTAAAAAAAAAATATAAATAATAATAATAATATAAACATAACAAAACATAATATATACTAAAATAAAACAAATATATTTTACAATATACTCTACTAATATACTACTATCTGAGATAAATTTTAAACTTACTCTTAAGAGTATTTTAGTTTTTCCGGAACAGAATCCGTAAATTAGTTAAATCGACAAAAATACGCTAATGTTGCCAATATTTGCTACCGATTTACAGAATATAAATTTAATATCATCTTTATTCGTTCCAATAAATTTGAATTTTACGTACATATTCGTATACGTATGTAGAATTAGGTCCAATATTCAGTATCAATGGCACTAGCACGCGCTTTATTAGTGTAACACTGCAGTATTAGTAATACTGCATCCCATCCCATGCGCTGGCCGCCAAGTGCAAAATGAAATCTTTCATATAAATTTCACTATCGATTCGGAATTTTGTTTTTTGTGAATCTTCCTTTGTATCGAGGATAAATTCAAGCTACAGTCTCTATAACATTTAAATATTTTTTTGTTGTATCCCTCACATAACAAGGTAGTCAGAGGAAACCAAGTATTAAGACTCTCCGTTCCGCCATATCTGGATAGGATGTGTTGTAGCGAAACCCAACGCCGCACTTTGTCTTATTACCAGAGCGAGGCGAAAGGCAACAATGGCAATTATTCGTTTCCCCAATTTGGAATCGAAACTGCAATTGTCGTGTTTACAGTTAAACGCTGTGCCGCATACTATTATATTAGGTCCTTACATATGAAATTGGCGTTCGGTATGGGAGGAACAAAAAGTCGAATATTTTTTTTATTTAATATATTTATTTAATCAAAGTATGACCATAGTTATCTTTGCACTTTTGCTATCTCATGGGTAATTCATTGATCTCTTTACTAAAAAAAAACCATTCGGACAGGAATCAATAATATCTTTGAAGGCGGTTTGGACTGCCCCATCGGAATTTGCTTTCTTTTTTTGATTTTTTTTCCTGGCTAGAAGTCATTCAAATTTTGAATAAAAAATGGTAATTTGTTGGAGCAAGGTCCGGGGAGTACGTTGGATGTCTTAAACACTCTAATTGAAGCTATTCTTATTTGGTAGCCGTCTGTTGTGCAGTGCTTGGTCTAGCGTTGTCGTGAAACAACAGTGACGTAGAGCAATAGACCAGCCTCAATTATTTAACAGCTATCTTTTCCATCATGGTTTGCAATTGCTGACAATAGACGTCTGCCGTCATCGTATGGCCAGATTTGAGAAAACTTTTAATTTTTTTTGGATCAATTTTCGCTTGGGGTAGGATTTGGCTGGCTTTCCAGGGTTCAGCCATTACGATGAGCGCTTCAGATAAAGAAGAGAATCCACTTTTCACAGTAATGCAACAGTCAACGCGCTTTTTCCCATTTGCTTCACTCAATTCGTGAGGTTTTTAACCCACCTTTCAAGGTTTTTAATCTTCCTAATTTGCTTCGAGTGGAATATAACTTTTTTATCATTAACACCGCAGCCTGCAGCTAACTCAGCTCGTGATTTGCGATGGCTCCCCATCCACAATAGCCTTCAATTTTTCATTGTTAACTTGGGTCTTCGGCCGTCCACGGAGCCTGTTCTGCAATCTTCGAAATTTCCAGAATGAAACCGTTAGAAACAAAAATGCACTGTGTTTTTTTTGCCACACGACCGCCATACATATCATTAACCCTTCGAGCCGTTTCCGTAGTAAATAAAACGATATTTCAAGTTTTCCATTTTGTAAGCTGAATTACGCAAACAGAAAAAATAGAAGAAAAAAAAACAAATGAATGAAGGTAACAAAACACAAATACATACAGATAAATTTGAATTTGGAATTCCTAACCAAAGAGGAGAAATTTGTGATTAAATGGCCAGTACGACTAACACTAATTTCATATGTAAGGACCTAATACGTAATAGGTATAACGAAAGTCAGTTTATACTCAAAACATTTTCACTCCGGTAAAACAGACATTTATAAAAAAAATATTCTTGAATTCTGAAGCCCATGTAAATGGACGCGGTCAGAATGTATCACCAATAATATCACCTATAAGCAATTAATAAATGCAAATTTAACCCAAAACCTATCACATTATAAACAATTTTGTTAATTAAAGTTTATTTATATCATAGTGCTTATAGCGCAGTCGATATTAATATTAATATTTACTAATTGGAAAGCCTGTGGTTTTCAATGGCATTCAAAACATTTACATACACAATTCCCTTCTATCTAAAAACTATGAAATTTGATAAGATACAAAGGTCACATCATTTTAAAATTCCCAGTGCTGGTATTTAGTGTCGTAGCATAATATTGTTAGTATAACGGCTATTATTTCGTTTTATATGGATTTGTTTTACATGGCTCATTAAGAAGAAGATGTAATATATAATTTTTTATACCGTCGGCATCGTGGCGAAGTGGAGCAGTATTTTACTATAAATGTGACGGACGTGGGTTCGATTCTCATTCTGGGGATTGTTTTTACTTCTTACACTTTAATTTATCTGATCCGATCCGCAACTAAGTTTAATTCAGGTGTATAATGGAGAACTAAATCAAAAGTCAAAACAAATTCAAAACATTAGATAACATATTTTTTCTGCTTGGAGTGATATCAATATTGTTCTGAAATTTGATTACAAAAAACAGAGCGTTGGATCCGCCAATCGGTTTTCTAACAAAGAATTTACTGGTGTATCAAATATTCTCGTCAAAAACGGTTTTGGATTTTATTCAACAAGTTATAAATAGAAATATATCACCAAAAATCCTTATGATCTTTGATTAATATTTTACTGTAAAATATCGAAAAAAATTATCAAAAACGACTATTTCTGGACAAATTATATAATAAATATCTAAATTATGAGTCCATAACAAAATAGTTTCAGTAATAAATAATAAAAAGAAGCTTGGTACAAAAGCTAAGCTAAAAAGAAATGTTAAAAGAAGCTATTTGAGCGTTATCGCCTTGTATATCACATATTACCAGTTCATTGAGCATACACTCTCAATCCGACACGCGTGATACACCCACACTAGCGAGGTGTAAAGTTCTTAATGTTAGAAAAATGACAGCTCGCATCATTAACTCGCCTGAGAACTCAATATATTTGGAATGGTCAACGCTTGCATCATATTTATTTATTAGCAGATATCTAGGAATTAATAAAATAATGATTAACAAACTAATTAAACTTTTCTCACTCTCTCAGTTTGTTATGCATTGATTAAAAACACAATAAATAAGATGGTAAGTTCGAACGCGTGCCTAAAAGTTCCTACCTGCAAGAGTCTTGGCGATACCACTTCTATATTTTTTCATCTGTGAACGTATGACCGTCATAAGATGTCGTGAACCACCATTTCCAATTATTTATACGCTGTGTAGTATATTCCAATAATATTGTTATGAGTTTTGATAACATTAAATTTACATTTAAATCCGTAGAAACGTATATCAGTAAATAAAAAAAAGAATCAAGGATATGGATGAATGTAAATAGATTATTTAAATTGTAAGCAATCTTAATATATTACCATCACAATTTTGTCTATCTTGTAATATATTAAATATATGACTGTAATATTTTAATATTAAATTATTGTAATAATTAAGTATTTTTAACATCTTCACACTGTACCTATACCGCATTTAAAAAATGATGTGTTCGCTTTGTGACACTCCGTTCTCTGCTCTCCCGAACTTGATTTCTGTGAGGCTGTAATAATCGATGTACATACATTAACTTACCAAAGCAGGGAAATGTAAACAATTAATTTCTCTGAGTAGGAATCGAACCAACAATCGTTGCGTCCTGGAATTTAATATTTGATATACAAAAAATATAACTAGCTATAATACTTACACAGTTTTTTTGTGTGACATATATTTTTTTTTTATTCTCATTTTAAGAGCTGAGTCGCTGGGTGACTATGTTGCTCTGGTTAGTAGTTACAAGTAAACTTAAAAATATATTAGTTATACACTTGCATACTATTTACGCTTACTTATATTAGGCTTAACTATACTATATAACAATTTGGCTTGTGTGACATATATCTTCCATTAATTAAAGTACAGTAATAACTTTTATGTCTATATTAATGAAAAAAAAACAGGAGTGTAACGACGTTCAAGTAGACTAAGGTGATTACAAGTAACTTATGTGTATTTAAGTAAATTAAATATAAATAAATTAATTGATCCAAAATTGGTATAATATAAGGCAAAATCTAAGACTAAGTTTTTGTTATATCACCGTATCTAATAATACACACACCAAGAGCCTGGTAAATGGTAATCAATCACATCCAACGCCTTCCAGCTCGTTGACGTAATAATTTTTTCTTGTGTTTGACTTTAGAGGATATATCCTCTTTTATTTAGAGGATTAATTCATGTTTAAATACGAATAGAGATGTTAATATTGATAATAACGATTTTTTGCACACGTAATAATTTGAGTATATGTTACTAAAAGCAAAATATATTCCTAACTTTTTTTGCATTCTAGCAGTTCATTTATTCAGTGAAATAACGAATGGTGCTTATCGGATTCGGACGGGACATGTACAGAGAAATTCAGGTTTTTATGGAAAATCGAACTCTCACTCGAACTGAGCCTCTTTAAGCCTCTTAATTTAATAGTAAAACAATCCGACAAAAACAAAGAGAAATGTTCAGTAAAAAATATACGAATCACCATCGAAATTGTACCATGACATCATTCAGTCGTTATATCACCATACAAGCATTCTAACCAATTTCATTCTAAAAACATAATAACGCCAGCACTTCAGGGACATGCCACATTTAAGACGTCTTAACAAAGCAAGTGTATCCAATTGAGCCTATTGCTTCAATTGCTCCTAATACGGATTGCCCGGGGTCGAAATATGATGCGAAAACTCTTAATTACTACACACAAGAGCAATGAACTATTAAATCGTAGACTCGTTCGTATTTTAAAATCTAATTAATATTAAACTTGTGATTTTATATTCAATCTTAAAGAATGTAAGACCAATTACTGTTTGTAGTGTTAATCGTCTTCTGGCAAGCTTCAGTATACAATGGCTTATAGATTATTTTTTTATTTTCTGCCGGATATTAAATTTTGGCATTCAGTTCAACACATCTCCACCAACATGTAAAAAGAATATAGGTCTTCTTGATGTGGAACGACTGGTGGAACGAACATAATAATAATATTTTCTAAGAAAAAAAAAGGTTTCTGGTAAAAGAAGTCTTACGGTATAATTGTGAAATAAAAGAAAACAGAAGCCGATTATAAACGAATTGTTTTGAGTAAGGCATATATTATATATAATAATATATATCGAAAGTGAAAATCAATACCATCGTGACAAAATTGGGACATGGTTCTCTAATTTGCTAAGTATACTTAAAATATACAAAATAAACAAAATGCAGCTTAGATGCTAAACAGCAAGCATTGCACATAGCCACATTAAGTAAAATGTAAAAATATCTGAAAATAAAAAAAAAACAGGCATTAATTAATTTAGTAATTTTCCTAATCAGTGCTATATCAATGAATGATAGTCGTATATCATTTGTTAAAAAACGATATCAACAAATATGAAAGATACCACCCATATCTGTTTTTCCTTATCAACGTAGAACGGGAGATTCTCATTAACTTGGACACGAAAGCGATATTTTTTTTTGGTCCCAAATCGGTAACCTACGAATTTCATTAAAGAATTCCTTCCATCTCCTATAACTACAAAAGTATTTTTGAAACACATCGGTATTTCCAGATTGTGATAAGGGCTTTCATCTGTGAAAGGAATGTTAATTAAATTTATTTCATTAAAAACATTCGAATAATCTTAATCATGAACTTGTATAAATAAAATAGAGAATTAATTAAATAAATGTATTTTCGGAAAAAAATATACGTAAGTTAAATTGATTTTACTGTAGTTTATTCAAAGCTGTAAATATATTTATATGTTATAATAAAATTTGAAATGATTACTTTAGGTGTACTAATCCCGTAGATGGACTGAATGGCTTGTTCAAGGTGTATTTCATTTTAGCATAGCAAAAAAGTTAATAGATAAATAAAAAAATAAAAAAATATTAAAATACGTACATATTTAATATTAATAACTGTGAAGCCAATACAACTTCAATGAACAATTTAAATATTTTAAAGATTACACGAACTAGTCCAACTCGATATACCAGTCCATCTTGAGAGCTTGTGACACCGGTCGCAAACACTCTGTTATATTTATATATATAATTGACTCACTTCAGTGTATCAAATGTCGAACCAGTATTTTTACGCATATATATCAATATACGTCAACATATATATCGAGGACCGCAGTACACGCGACGGTTTGTGGGTTCGATTCCCACTCGGGGAAAATTATTTTTTTTAATTTTCCTCGCTCTGGCGACAAGGTAAAGCGCGGCATTGAGTTTAGCCTCTCAACAATGCAATTCCTCGAAAAGTATAAAGCAGGGAATGGAGTGTTTTAACACTAGGTAACTTCATCCTTTGGGTCCTTCTATGCTTACCCTGCTATGTGCAGGATACAGCATGAAGCTAAAAAATAAATTAAAAAAATATTATGTTTTTTTCTTATGAATTCAATGTCAACTAACTGGAAAATATTTTTCAAAACATATATTAAATTATACATAATTTATTCAGTTTGGTAAAATTAGTTTTTAAACAAAATTGCCGATTGTATTGTTTAGCTGTCGATTATACCATCTCTGTAGTACAAAATGATATTATATAGATTATTTTGGAATAATCGTGTATTGGATTAAATTATTGCACTAATATAGTTATTATTATATAAATTTACATCACATGGTGTCACGGTGGGATAGCGACTGACTGACTTCGGTCACTGACTGACACGACGGCTTTGAGATCGATTCTCACTAGAGGGAAGGTATTCTTGTCATTTGTCCTTCCTGGACAAACAAAGTGCGGCGTCATTTTCGCCACTCAACACGCAATGCCCCAATTTGAGCGAAAAGCGGGAAAACGGCCTTGCAATAAGATTTCTTTTTACTCACTCTGATTTACGCAGGATAAAGTGTGAATCTAAAATTCATGTTTGTAATATGTCCACAGACAATATTCTTAACATTTTCTTCATTTTTTGTGAAATATTTGAAGTTATTGTACTTTATAGCGCTCCATGGTTTATATGCATTATTTTATCTATATAAATTTGTTATTTCAAATTCTCTTTTTATAAACAGTTTTCTAACTCAAATACTATTACTACAAAATTTAAATTTGTATCATTATGTGAATAATAAAATTAAAGTCCAGAGAATATTGAAATATTGTATAAGCATGGATAGAACCACAAGTAACCTCTTTCATTTTCACAAGTAACAACGGCTTATTATAGACACTAACATCTGGTTCGACTCGAACTAGATAGAGGGGGCACTATGCGCTTCCCACGATCATTGCAGCTTTTTATAAACACTCGATTTTGTTCACATCTCATTATTTACAAGTATAAGAAACACCTGCTTTTGTACCGTTACATAAATAATTACTTAGCTACTGCTTAAGTTGCTACACGTTGTTATCGAATATTGAGTTATAATATTTAAAAGTAGATCATTCTTAACACTAAGTCACCTCTCTACCCGTCTACCCTGCTATATGCGGAAATAAGCATGAAGCTATTATTATTAAATATATTTGGAGCAAAGGAAAAAAAGAGAAAATGGCAAGTGAAATTCAAAATTTGTATAAAATTTTATTATATTAGTTCCATTCAAAGTATGGAATTAGAGAAATGTTGCGTTCAGTTCGATCACTCGACAGGCAACAGGTGTTTCTGATTAATTCAGTGAAGCAAGAAACATTATATAGGCAAATTCCAGAATAGGAATAGGAAATCTGAAGATAAAAAAGTTACCCAAATCCGTAATTTAACACTCTTTAAATGTATTCAAACAAACAATATTAAGAAACCGACGATTTCAACACTTTACAGTAGTCCATGGCCACAGGTAGTCTATCTGTTACCATAGACTATATCATTTATAGCATATACCAATATTTAAATGAAGAATTACATGGCAATCTGTAGGAAATACTAATATTACATAAATATATACATATTCACCACTATAGCAAAATAAACAAGCTATCTACACTACAGAAATATATATATTTATAGGTCTACAGATAATAAATTCAATCCTGGTGAAAATTTACTTGCAAATATTTGATTCAGACTTGTTACAAGATAGTTAACAACCTGCTCCCAGCTTACATTTGTTGTGACATTCGTTGAAATTGGAAGTGTCACTCGCCTAGTTTGTAGAGGAAATACGTTGTAACTTAGTATGGTATATGTGTATTTCAATAAATATTGGGTAATTTGAATTGTAATATTTTACACATTCATGCAATCGTAATGCAATTGCAAATGTCTGTCAGTCTAATAAGTTTTTTTTTTTCCCTGACCTATATCAACACAGCGCAACAATCTGGCTATCTATTCTGAAAAAGGTATTGTAATAATAAAAAATGTATGATCTTTAAAGTGTTAATCCACACTAAGTATAGAAAAAATACATAAAGAAAACATATAAGTTTTTTATATAAAATTACATACATATAAAACTTACAATTTAATTAACATATATATAAATACATATAATGTTTTATATGTTTTATTTAAGTATTTTTGCTAAGGACAAAAAAGTTAAAAAATAATTGAAATTAATATTCCATAAATATTATTGATATGTACGGCCAATATAATGATTTCATCATATAAATTGATATCAGCAGTAAAAGTAACAGTTAAATTGTAATTACATTATTTCAAAATGAAAATTACATACTGTATAGTAATAATTAACTGTCACAACGTAATATGAATAAGTGAACTGGATTTTGATTAAAGCTTTTAATCTGTTCGTTGGTTGCTTTCATGAGGTAATATTTAAGTCCTTGATCACATTAAAATATGTAATACAAAAATATATTTTATATAACCTGCCTCTTATGCTTATAACACTATATAGTGTCATTACACCTATAAAGGTATTTAAAGGTTTTATAGAAGAGAGATTTTAAAATTGTTACTTTTGTAAAATACAATATTATTTAAACTTAAAGTTCTTATAAAATACATTATATTGAGCATAATTGTATAATTTGAATGTTTTTTTTATTTGAGTGTTCACCCTTCATACCTACGATCGTTATTATAAATTATATAAGATCTCCTTTATATTTCAAAATATAATACTCACATCCAGTTATAAAATCACAGTGTATATACGCCTAAACAATAAACAGAGGGATATACACGTAAATAAATTGTTAGCACTACTAAGCTGGGCCGTGCATTAACTGCCACGCACGCAAGTCTCGTGTTATCCACGCCTAACCCAATCTGCAATTTACATACTAGGACGGTATTAGTTAAAACAAACATTTTAGACGGTATTATACTGAGATAATAATAATAATAGCTTCATGCTTTGTTCGTGTGGGATCACACATCGCTGGGTAGGCAGAGGGAACCGCAGGAACCGTAGGAACCTATTGTTATGACACTCCGTTTTCCGCTTTCTGCACTTTACATTGTAACCAGAGCGAAAATGAAATAAAAATGAAAATAAATCATTCTCCCCGAGTAGTAATCGAACCCACAAACCAACGCGTTTTCAGGCAGACGCTATGCCTCTGTGGTCGCCATTGAGATAGATACAACAATTAAGCGATATTATATTTTATTTCTATATAGTAATTTTATTTCGATAATTTCTATTATCATGTTTATGTATTTCGATACATAAACATGATTAACTAGAGGGTTTCGCTCTCAGTTCTCTTGGCTAGCCAACTCCCACTCGCTCTGCACGCTGTAATGATGAATACAAACACTCTTTGGAGGACAACGATGCATACTTTTGTATTATAGCACTTATTACAATACAAAAACACGCATGATGTAACTTTCCTGGAAAATGATATTCGTGATATCAAATTGATAAATAAATTTAAAAATGACGTAGACATTTTTTATACAATATATAGCAAAAAGGTTTACAATATATAGCAAAAATATATAACAATATATAGCAAAAAGTTTTTAATTAATAAATAAAAATTCTTATTAAACGTTATTATTTAACATTATAAATACTTCTGCTTTATATTCTTTTTTTTAACCATTTGATATCAATGGCTAAACTAATAATAAAACATAAATTAAAATGAACATTTTATTTCATTCTATTGTGTAGAATGTAGATGTAATTAGAATTTAAATTTACGATTCAAGTATCAAAGCGTATTTTTTCCTTGTTCCTCTCCAGTATTTCAATAAAAGATTGCTTTTTAAAATGAAAACGATAATTAGTAGGTATACAGTACTAGTTCTCAGATCTAAAAATTATAATAGAAAATTAATATAACTTCACTTTTACGAAATCTTCCTCATTAAAGAAAAATAAAGAGAAATTGTGAACGAATAAATTTAAATATTTAGTTCTTTTCAAAATGTTATCTGTTAAGGCACTAGATGGTAACAGAAAAAGATATATGACACTGGATGGATGGTAACAGAAAAAGGTATATGGCAGGTGATGGATGGTGGCAGAAGAAGGTTAATGGCAGTGGATGGATGGTGACAGAAGAAGATATATGACAGTGGATGGATGGTGACAGAAGAAGATATATGGCAGTGGATGGATGGTAACAGAAAAGGTATATGGCAGTGGATGGATGCTAACAGAAAAAGGTATATGGCTGGTGATGGATGGTGGCAGAAGAAAGTATATGGCAGTGGATGGACGGTGACAGAAGAAGGTATTAATTTTTATTTGAAGGTATTTGGCAGTGGATGGATGGTGACAGAAGAAAGTGTTTAGCGGTGGATGGACGGTGGCTGAAGAAGGGGTGTGGCATTAAATCTATGTCGATGGTAGTGGATGAGCTGCCAAAGACATAGACGACTAAAGATGCTCTATGAGGGACATTACGTACGCCCCTGCGTACTACCCTGTGCAAAACCACCGAATACTCTATTATAATTTTGGATTTAACCAATTAGCAGTGTGAAATTAATCATTTTATTGTTGCCAAACGATGAATGAAATTATAATATAACGTCGCCAATATTCCAGATGCCTCATTCTTTAACGATAATTTCCATTACAATTAGCGTAGCTTCAAAAACCCATGTATAATATGATGAAAGCTAATGAAACAATTTATTTGCACGTGTAAGCACTGGAAATAACATTTTTTATATTTACAAGTAGGTAACTCACGACATTTTTGCTGAGGCATTTAATTAATTATTCATTCTGCATACAGAAAGGTTTGTTATATCTTCAGTTAAGCTAGAATGCATGTAATTGCAACAAGACCTAAGAATATTATAATATTCTTAGTATATATACTAAGACTTGAAAATTTTTGACATATAAGAGAAAGCATCAAAATTGAACTACAACTATGTGTATTAAACTAGCACTAAAAGATATGATTCTATTTCCAAAAAACATATCTTCAATAAATGAGAATATTTTGATAATAATTGAATCTTTAAACGTTTTAAATATTAAATATTAAAATAACTCATCGTGTTTAACTACAACAACTTCACTGAGACATGTCTTTTTTTTCTTAATTTTAATGAATAAATAAAACATTTAATGCCATACGTTTTCTATAGATGATTCTTATGTGATTACTTCTCTCATTAAATTTATTCTCTATTATTTAAATAATTGATAATATAAACGTAATGTTCTAATAAGAAATTCAAGACTAACAAATGCGTAAAGGAATTTTCTGTACATTTCATTCGAGAGGATGTAAAATAATGCCCTTGATCACGTTCCGCTGAAGGAGACTACCGGCACTTAAAATTGGTTTTTATGAGAAGGTGCAGTCATCATTATGTTACTCTAATATAGATTAAACCTTAAACGGATTTTATTTTAACCATTGTATGGTTATATTTGTAAAATATAATATAAAAGATAGATCTTACTTTTGAGAATATTGTTAAATTAAAGGTTTCAGTAATTGGATTGCTTGATTAAAATTATTTCAATGGCTTACAATTACTAATAGTCAACGAAAAGAACTTACAAAATATTTTTATTTTAAGCAAGAATCGTCTGATACGCCATATTAAAATTCACTTTTTTATTGTTTTATGAGTGTTTTGTATATATATGTTCGTTCTATCTAAACAAACGAGTCACGCTGACACTTTCCGACTTCCTATATTTTTATGTAAATAAAATTATACGTAAAATATAGACTATTTAATTACCATCTCAACTATGGTGAAAGCCTTATTGTTTTGTATACGATAAGATAAGTGATTATTATCTTGAACATATCTTATTATTATTATTTCTTATTATTACATATATTATTATTTCTTTGCCCTAGTAAGAAGACAAAGCGCTGCTTTGATATCCGCCGGTCAACATGCAATATCTCGAATGGCGTAGAAAATCAATAAACGGAGTGTCTTAACGCTACCAGTAGGTTCCATCTGCCTACCCTGATAGATGATTTGTAGGTACGGGATAAGCATAAAGCTAAAAAAATACTATGCCATACGCGTTTGACGGGATGTCACTCGTATTTACCACTCCAGTACACATTTATTGTATACAACAGTAACAATACAACAAAAACTACTATAGTTAGACAAACCCCACGAGCCATGACGAGACAAGCCTTCCTGCTATTGTCTCCGCTACTGTGAACCACACAATTTTACTCACCTCTTTAACATGATATTTCCCACGATAGTCTTTAGTTTAAGACATGGGCAAACTCGTTCATACGGGAATTGGTTGGCCTGGAGTATTTTATAATATAATGGAAATAAAAAGTATATATAAGTAAATTTATTTTTATCTGCACGGATGCCATGAATTGTGCAGTATTTTCAATCAAGAGAAATAATTTTTAAAGACAGCTTATAAGGAAATTATAACATGTCTATTATATAAGTTATAATGTCAAAAATATACCGCCCATCAGTACCAGACTCACCCACCCAAGAAAAACTAAGGCATGCTACTTGCCAAATGGAGTGGGATTGTACTTCTAGTGGTACCTTGAAATATTTGCTACCTCGAAAAGCAAATTTCTAAGGTATTATTTTGGCTGCTTGATAAAGTTTGTGGTACTTGCCAGGACGATGACAAGACTAACAGACATCGACAGTACTATCTTTAATAATATATCTAACTCTGATAGTTCCTTTTATTTATAGCTTCCGTAATTGCACAGTCAAAACGTCAGTCCAATGCAATTCAATATATTGCCATGTGCAATAATTTAACTGACATCCTATTAAAAAATTTAATAATAATATCAAACAAGTAGTGTTCAAGAAAAAGATTACTTTCTTGGACTAGTTTTATTAGCGTTGTACTTTATACTGCAAGTGCCCCTCGTTCAGCGTTTTCTGCCAAAATTAAAGATATTAAGTTTTGAGTGGGGAAACTCAATGCCGTGCTGTACCTGACTAGGGAAGGACGGTGAAAATAATTTAGCCCACAAATAACTGTGGGTTCAATTCCACCACATACGTCACAACCATCGCCTTTTTAGTTAAACGTTATCCCACCACCATGCGCCACGTTCGACTTTATATAATCAGTTAATATACTTATTTTCTAATAAAAATTTAGCTATTTTAATAAATATACTTAGCGATTTAGTCTTCACGTGTAGATGAAAACTACTCTCATACTTTTGTATTAAATAAAAGAATAAATTTGCCATTTCTATTTTTATAAAAGAAAGTCTTGTAACTGTTTTATAATTTATCTTTAAATTTCATAAAGTATAACTTGACAAACCTCTTTATACATTAGAATATAATAACATTTTATTGCCTATAAAGTCAGTCGTAAATTGCGTCTAAATGAAAGAATTTGGACGAAAAACCATAGGCTTAGTAGATAAGAGAACATTCACATACTAAGTAGTTCAATGCAACTATGAATAAAACTTAAAAGGTATTATAACGTTTTACACAAAAAAATCACTTCTTCTTCTAAAAGTGTAAAGAAAACAAACCCACACTTTATATCAGTCTTATAGAATTACATTTACAATAATAATTATTATTAACTACATAAAACAATATAATCAAGGCAACACTAAAGAGGACGAACCAGTACTTTGGTACCTGCAGCTCCGGTCTGTGGCGGTCGAGGAGGAGTAACTTAAGGTTTCAGTAGATAATATAGATAGCATATATCTGCCAGTCCAAGAGTCAATAACTTGTTCGAGAAAAAAAAATGTAAGTACCGTGTTGTACATATCACTTACCAAGTGCAAACTGTAAACATGAATGATTAAGAATAAAAGCAAATGAAATACAAGTGTAAAATTCTACGGAGATTGTAAGCCTACCGTCATTATACTTAAATTCAACAAGGGCGTGCAAGTGCTTAACTTAAAATCTAACATGTAACATGTAATTGAAAACACACCTTATCACAAACGAATAAGATATATTTTAGTTTCAATTTACTAGAAAACCTCCAAAATATGAGTTACCATTTAATGATAATTGTATACAATAGGAATTCAAAAAGAAATCTTAATTTGCAGTAATAAGGTTCAATTTAATTTGGCTTATTAGGGATTGGTGTACAATACCAGTAAGGGTTAAAAGGAAAACACGATCTTAGCATATACAGTAACAGTTATGCTTTGTACTCTGTATAGTAGGTACTTTAGAGTGTAAAATGTTGGATACCCCATTCTTTGAGTTTCCTCACGGCCGCTACTCCGGTACCCTGGGAATACGTATGCTCGTGATTGGATTGGGAGTTTGGGATCACAAAACCTTATTTTACTTAACTTGTTTATTGAGTCTTATAACATTCTTCTTGTATTTGTAGGGCTTACACATATATGTATGATCTTTCTCTTTTGTAATTTTTGATGAGGAAATATTAACTAATATTTACAATATATACTAAAAGTGTTGAAGTTTAATAAATTCCAATATATTGATTTACCGCCGTAGTTGGCATTTGTTTGCCTACGTTGGGATTATGTTTGAAACTTTTCAATATCTACATTGTGAGGGAAATTTGGAAAATACATCATGACGAAAATTTATAAGGGAAATAAATGAAAAGTGTAGAATGGAAGTGAAAACTTATTTGGAGAAAGGAAAGTAAGGTAAGCTTAATAACATTATTATTTTTTTGTACAAATCAATTCTCATTTCTTTTTTTTGTACTAAAACTGCTTATGACTGAAAATCTCCAATTCTAACTTTACAAACCAGGTAACCAGAATAACAATGGCACGGACACCAAAATTCTGTGATTAAAAAAAAGAGATATATAATAAAAAAGTATTTTTATTTTAAAAAGAACATTTCACAGATTAAATTATTTTTGTAATTTGGTCACCGCATTTAGTTCCGCTACATTTATCTATGTCATTGTGAGTAGTCACGGGGCATCGCCGTCAACGTCATTTTATTTGATAATTTTCTCCATTCACGATTTATACGTACGTAAGACATAATGACGAGTGAAATGAAACGTAAAACGCATATAGGGTTAATAGCCGAGCTATAAGAAATGTAAATGTAAGAAATTAAATTAAAAAACATACCTCTATAATAAGGTGCCGTTGACACCGAAAAGACGGAATGTTTAGCAGACAGTTTAGAAGATCAATGCTCTCCAAGCAGTACCGCATCACCTGACAAAGGTGGACTCCGTGGTTGCAGAGTGGGCCTCTATGCCCCCGACCGGCGAGCCACTTAGCCCAACCTCTATCGAAGAGGTCAAAGTCATCATCAAAAATCTGAAAGATAGAAAGTCCCCGGGGCCTGACCGTCTTTCCAACACAACATTAAAATCCCTTCCGGCCCAGTTCGTGTCTCTATTAGTGTTGATATTCAACTCACTGTTGAAATTTTACTCCTTCCCAGACGAGTGGAAGGAGGCCATTGTCATTGGCATACTCAAACCCAACCCATTGCCCCTGGTTCGTTCGCAATGTCGACCTTCATAGAGACTTCGAACTGGAATCGATTCAAGAGTACTGCAAAGGCCTATCCAGGTGCTACTTCGAGCGCGCAGCTACTCACGCGAACCCCCTTATCGTACAGGCGTGTGACTACACCCCGTACGCTAAAACTAAGCTGGGCGTCTGAGCTGAGCGTTCTATTAGACCCAGATGATCCCATTACTGTTGCTAATGCCTCCATATGTAGGTAGGAAGCACAAAACACATACACGACACTCACACCGCCGTCGACGGAAACGACGACGAAGTCCAGCATTTTTGACGGCCCGACCGCGCGTTGGCGTGGCTGGGCCCAGCGGTTAGGGACTGCTAGGTCCCTACAGATTAGTCTAAGTTTCTCCAGCTGCGTCTTCAGGTCGCGGCTGGTTTGCTAAAAATAGGGAACATCCCCCAGCCCTCTCGTCGGCCGCAAGCCGAGGCTCGAGTCCCGCAGGGGACGCCCTTGCCGCCGACGTTTCCTCTCAAGCAGACACGATAGTGCTTGCTATTTCTCAGGGACAGAGTACCATCTTCCCTCCCCAACCGGTGTCGCTGTCAAGGCCAATAGGGCTAACAACATTAAACACACAACAAAAAAATCTTTACTAAGGTTAATAATTTTGTTTGGTTAAACGTGCGTATCTCAGGAAATGATGGTTCAAATTGAAAAAATCCCTTTTGTGTGATAGATAGTCGAGGAAGGCAAAAGGCTATATTAATATAATCCACAGTACCTGCGGTCGCAGTTACTGTACGTATACATTGTTTATGTAACGTAAAATTAACAAAGAATAAATAAATGTATATAAATTAAACATTGTTAAATTTAACAAGTATTTATAATCCCATTATACTCCCATTTGTTTTCCTTTCACACAATCAGTGATTAACCTAATAAAGACTCAAGAACTTAATTCAGCACTTTCTTGATGAATAATAATACTAATTAAGCATTCTATTAAAATTCATGTGACAGACTCACATAAAAAAGATGTAATTAAAATTCACTTCGGTTAAAAAGGGATGACAAACAAGTCCATGGTTGCTCAAAAACTTGATAATGGTCCTTCGGCATCTGCACGAGATCACCTGCCAAAGGTTATTCAATCTTTTGATTCAATACACATAGCCAGACTGATATACGCTTTTGAATGGATTCCAAAGTAAAATTATATAAATAGCCCTATAAAATTTGTGGTATAGAAATTAAAATAGGTTGTCTGGACCTTTTTTTGTGTACCATTACAATTTTTTTCGGTTCAATATCTTATGTCTATAAATAGTTATAACGAGAGAAATAAGTAAATAGAAATAAAATCAAATAATACGTAGGCTCTTACATAAAACATATCCATTATATAAATTTAACGATAAACATATAACCAAAGTAATATTATATTTCCAATTAAATAATTTTTAGTTAATTTAATTTATACTTTTATGAATTTTGGCATTATTTATACTTAGCGTCATACATTAGTATAAGTCTATGGTCTATTAGTACAGTTCTATGGCCGCTATAAGCATTTGTTCAGTATCTACTTGGACATTAATTTCTCTACATATGGCCATTAGGCACTTAAAATGAAATTACAGACATCAAAGCTAAAAGCAATAGACGCTTTCCGCGTGGATCTAGTGGAAGTCAATAATTATTTTAATTGCAAACTGAATGTACTCTATCGTCATTTTGCAACGTTTTGTGATAATGGTCAGGTCTTGTTTCATAAGTATAGTGTATATACAGACTAAGTATAACAGGTACGGTGTAAAGAGAGCAAATATGCATTATCATTCTCGTTTTCGTGATGTTAGTCATCGAGCGTGTTTGTTCTATATAGAACAATTACATTTTTATCTAAAATCTTTAGATAAAAATAAATCATCTGTTAGTCGCCTTTACATTCACAAATAGAAAACACTTTTAGAAGCTGCTTAGATACTTTTTTTTATTTAAATGATGTTTGAATTTCACCTCCACCGATGTCGTTTTTCATATATTATTTATTTATATTTAGCTTCACGCTATATTTCGCATATAGCAGGGTAAGCAGAGGGAGCGGTAGGTTGAAGGAACCTAGTGTTAAGACCCTCCCCAATTTCCGCCATTCGAGGCATTGCGTGTTTGTAGGCAGAACTTTGCCTTGTTACCAGAGCGAAGAAAATCGAAATGGAACCGTTGCGTTTACAAACGGACGCTCCGCCTCTGCGCCACGACAGTCTTCATCGTTTTTCATGTTATCCGTTAATTTAATATTATATAGACTGTAACGATGGATAGGCTGTAGGTATATGATTGACAGTAAAGTCAAAAAAATCAGTAAACCTAAAGATTTATTTTTTATTTTATTACATTTAATAAAAAGTAAGGAAAAGTAAAATGATATCAATATAACTTGACATTCATACCACCCATCTTATAGTTTTAAAAAAATAATACTTTCATATCTCAACATACATACAGTACACGCAGAAAAAAATGTAGAAATCAATGTTTATACAAAATAATATATAATAACACGACTAGATTCTTTATTTATAAAACACCGATTAAAAAACATATATGCTTGGCCGCTAAAGATAACATTTACAAAATCTCTATATCAACCTGTATTTTATGTACTAATTAACATATTAAAACATTATAAATAAATAATTTAAGCAGCAGAGGACCCACCAAGAATGCACACAGTGAGTTGTTTATTTAAAAGACAAGTTTTCGAGCACTCATCAGTCCACACTCGATGCTAACGGCCCGCTATTTATAAGCGTCGTTCACTTTTTTCACATCTCTGCACACCTGCCACCGTCCTTGTAGTCGATTGGACGAGTCGCCCGAGTCAATAACACTGAGGCCACCCTTCTTGTTTTACCCTTATCTTGTCTTAAATAACTTGTTATCTAATCGCCCCCATTTAGATCCACCGAAAACAGATGCAGGGATTTTCTAATGTACCACCACGCTGTATCGTATTCTTGATAATTAAAGCTGTCTTGGTTTCATTTTGTAGTATAATAAGTAAAGATATATATATATATATATATATATATATATATATATATATATATATATATATATATATATATATATATATATATATATATATTATATATATATATATCTATATATATATATATATATATATATATATATATATATATATATATATATCTATATATATATATATATATATATATATATATATATATATATATATATATATATATATATATATATATATATATATATATATATATATATATATATATATATATATATTATATATATATATATATATATATATATATATATATATATATATATATATATATATATAAGATGTTTTAATATTGCTATATTACGTTACTATGGTATTAATATCGTATTGATATAAAATATTTATACCTTTTAATGGAATATTGATTACATCAATTAATGAAGTTATAAATAATTTCTATAGGAAATTGCGTGGTAAATAAAAATGCGCTATGATCACAGTGAGTACATAACCAGGCATTAAGACATTTATATTCCATTTTTCACAGCTTCACGCTTCATATTATATGTAGCAGGATAGACAAAAATCTCATGTTCACTCCACTGGTGATTTTTTTTTAATTATATTTACAAATAACAGTAAGCAGTGAAAATTATGAAAGTACATTTGGTATTAAGGCATTCGTTTTATTTTACAATATAGGCAAAGACTATAAATGATGACTGACCAAACAAAAAGTTTCGCCTTAGCAACATTTACACTAAAAATACATTTTAGCTTCACGCTGTACTCCCACACATAGCAGGGTATAGCAGAGTAGGCAGAGGGAACCGTAGGCAGAAGAAGCTAGTGTTAAGATACTCTGCTCCTCACTGCCGCGGCCGCTGGCGGAACTCAACGCCGCGCTTTGCCTTATGAGAGCGAAGAAAAATGAAAATAATTCGTTCCCCCAGGATGGGAATCGAACTCATAAACCATTGCATTTACAGGCAGGCTCTGTGCCTCTGAGCCACGACCTACTAAAAACACTTACTCTATCTTTACAATACAAATATTTACTATAGTGAGATTTAAACTCCTACTACCTATCGAGTTTGATCAGACATATCTTAATAGAATTGTGATATTTTTACTACTACATCAAAATACTTTATAAATTCTTGCTGTCAAATTTATTCAACATCTCAACTATAACATTTTGTAATAGATAGAGTATATGATAGCTTAATTAAAAAATATTTTATATATATTATAAAACAACTATCTAATATCTATAGGAGTCTAACAGTTTATTAAAAGTACATTGTTATGGACGTACATAGTTTATAATAATTTAAATTTTTTTATGGCTTTTATAGATTTTTTAGCTTCATTCATTCATGCATCCCGCAAATAGCAGCAGAGGGAACCTAGTGCTAACTCACTACATTCTCCACTTTCTGCCCAATTTACGAGATATTTTACGCCAAGTAGCGGAACTCAACTTTATAAGCGAGTATATTCTTCTAGTCATCAATTAATGCCATCGTGTCAAAATGGCATCAAATTAAAAACATAAAAAACGTATAAATATGCTGATATAAATCTAAATCACCTTCACACGAGATATAAAAACGAGAAACATTAAGTCGAATGTCAGTCGTCTAGGTAATAAACAATGGCCCCAAGATCGTCGAATCCAAACATTTTGTTCTTTGATACATTAGTCACTGGTTAATCAGTACGTATAATCTTATAAGAGGTTGCGTATAGACAATGCGTGTATTTACATTCTAGCCAGTTTAGATGTTACGTAAGTTACGTGTTTACGTAAATTAGTACTGTACTAAAATACATACAAACTTAGGTACTACGAATCTACTCCAGTTGTTTTGTCGTCGTTGATACAGTAACACTTGCTGGGACTTGGAATTTGGTTTACGTAATAAATTGCCAGCTAAATTAGATTTAAAAATATGTTTTCAACATATCAGTACTATTTCTATGTTGTCATTTAGTTTTTGTAGTTGTTCTCAATTTAAATACTTATGTGTTACACTTTGCATTCATTTTAAAGACATTGTATGTTTGGTGGTAGCCAACGCCAGACTAAGCAGATCACTTTGAACCTAAACCAGATTTTACCAGCCCATATCTGACTACACAATACTATATCAGAGTTAACGATACTGATTCCAGACAAACAAGACTACACAAAACGGCTTATTCTAGTCCAAAACAACTAATTTTATAATAAGTTCTTTGGTTTCCACGATGTTTATTTATATTAAATAAAACAGTTTAAACGGATTAATCGCGTATATTATAACTTTTTTTGGAAACCCTTAAACCGTTTAAACTGTTTTATTTAACAACTCATTTTGACTTAAAACTTCTCTATCTCATTTATTCAACTAAAACCCCAAAGACCAAAGCAGAATAAAAGTATTATTAAGTAAATATAAATATTTCCCTCTTTAGTACATATTAAATATTGGCGTCAGTACAACCATCCTGTGTAATGTATGGCTTCAATAACAAAACCGATATTACAATAACGGCGGCGACAAAAAAATATTAAACGGACCCAATTAAATATTTCCATTAATTCAATAAAACGAAACGGCAACATTTGAAAGGAGATCAAATTCATTAATTTCAATGGAACAAGCAACAAGCACTCAGCCAGTTAAAAGTCACGATCACAGTCCGATGTAAAAACGTAACGTAACGGTTGGCAAGACAGCTCTTGAAATACATACAGATTGACAACGCCTGATAACATTTAGCTCCCTGTCTATAGACAATTAAATAAATGGACAGCGGTAAGCCAATTGATTGTTATGATAAGTAAAGGAGATTTCTACATATGAATGTGTACGCTTTATCCGGCTTACATCTTGATGGCTTTAAACGCAATAGTGAAAGGATGACAGATTATTCAGTAATATTTGTTTACTAAAACAAAATAAAAAACGTGTAAAGTATATTTTATTTAATGTTATAACGATATTAAGTGATTAAGTGATTATGGAAGTACTATAATAAATAACATATATTTTTTTAAATCAATTAAATTATAATTATTTACCAAATATAGCAATTTAAAACCAAGCAATGTCTATTTTTTAATACAAAACAGATCCTATTTAAATATAAGCCTATAATTATCTTGTTTTAGCAAACACGTCTAAAGTCAAAAGAAAAAGGCCTCAATTATGTGTAAAAATAATGAAAAAATAGGACATATTTCAATACAACTTGAATTAAAATATGTACCGTCTTTACTTTACAAAAAGTGGCTTTAAGCGTCGATTCATCGTCTTCCGCTTATTAAGATGGCAGCACACAGGCGCCGCAACCTCGATTGTCGATAGAATCAGTAAAACATTGGTATTTGAAGCTTTCGATCGCATCCAGTAGCTTTTAAAACCAATCAAAGCTATTAATAACGGTTTGTATTATAAATATAACGGATAATACCTGTTCAATTCTCACGCACTAAATTAAGTGAATAGAGTCAAAATTAATTAATTTTAACATAAATCTTTTTTATATTTCAGTATTATGAAAGAGTGACATACGTTACATTAAATATATATTATTTATCTATATATCACATTTATACCTGATTGTCTATATTATTATGTATTTATATATTAACACTGTTACAGGATTTGAACTGGCATTTATCAACATGCACAAAAGACATTCTTACTGTACAGAATTGTTATGTTGTCAGACCGTGTCATAACAGATCTTGAATTAACTTAATAGTTTTTCAAATATCTATATATGTAGATGACAATCTACATTTATTATGAATGGGTCGCAAACAGAGTGCCTTGACACAAAAAATGTGATATTAAAAAAAATCTATTAAAATAATCGACCCAGCTACTACGCCCATATGGATAGTGTTCAATCATAATTCATAACCAATGTCAATACAATTTCTCAAGACAGCGACTTTATTGTTTGCGGTCAAAAAACAATAAATCATGTCCCGCTATGCCATTCTATCATTAGAACTTTTATTGTTTTCAAATAATAATCTATTGTCTCTTGTACTAAGATCATCTTTGAGCAATCATCGACGTTAGTCTTCCGTTGTGTTGACTTGAAATAAATCGAATAAATCATATAGTTATTTTCAATAAAGTTTTATTTTCAATAATATTTTTATTTTTATTTACGGTAAAACATAAGTTACGGTACATATAACTTTTTAGTTTCAAAATGTTACATTTATCGACTTAAATATATAATTCCAATGAACCCTGAGTAACCTAAAGGCCTAAAGACCGCCGTACTGCCCCTGTATTCTTTATAACTCATAAATAACACGCAAAATTGCTTTCTTAATTAGACCCTGAACCGGCTATAAGCCAGTTTTCATAATTTATTTTATTACAGCTTCAATAATCGCTATAATTTCCAAGTAATATATAGTACATCGTAATAATTCGTTTATTTATAATGTTAATATCTCAATTTAATAATCGTTAAATAGATATATACAATAATTCATCACACTTTTAACACAATATACGGTACTCAAAATATGTGTAGCTAAGATTATGAATCACTTGTAAAAAGAAGGTGGGGTCTTAGATGACAAAGATTATAAAAACGTATTTGAAAGTAACTACTAAGAAATATTGTTATTGAGTGATTTATGTCATTTAATACAATTGCGTAGTATCTCTATCCGAATACTTTCGATACGTATAGTCTACGTGTGTGTCGATGTTATTCTTTAAAGAAAAGTAACCACTTCTGTTTGTAACAGTATAATATAAATATAAAATTATTTAATTTATCATTAGCAAAATTTTGATTCATAATCGCCTGTATGCTATACTAGACATATATAGACAGCGTGCTTCTTAGCGGAATTTAACACCGTATGACTTCTTACATGCTTCAGATAATTTCTAAATAAGTTAAACATATAAAATCGCTTATCAACTCATTAACTTAAGTAGTCAAGTAATAAGTACCAAATGCCTACATTCAACGTCTTGTCTATTTTTAATGGTGACCATAAAAAGTGAATCTTATATCAAGAAACTATTATTGAGAAATTTTTATTTAGTAAAACTATAGTTGTGATTAATTAATAATAGTTTTTTTTAATTAAATTAATCGTTCTTTTTTTTAAATGACACAAAATGTTTGTTTTATAAAATAAATTTCTAGCAAATCGATAATTACTATAATTATGTTCTTATAGCAGCCAATACTCACCTCTGTCAATTAACGATTTATTTTATATTTCTTACGTATTTTATGTGCAATAAAGAATATTGTACAGTAAAAAATATATTATAAGGTAATTAAAAAAAAGTAAAAAAAATACACGTTTCACGTTCACGGTTATCTAACGAAGGGACAAAGGGCTTTGTAACGATTAACGTATTGTCATGCCTATGACCTTCCTCCTCTTTTTCTATAAATAGACTATCCAACAAAAGATATTATTCATAATTCAAACCACGTTGAGCTGAACAAATTCTTCATATGTATAATATAAAGTACAGAAGTATATATTTACAATTTTATAATATATGGTTTACTTTCTATTTAAACATTTGTTACAAAATATTTTAAAATTTCTTTGTCTGAATCGATGAACCGACAAACACGGCGCGTGACAGCTCGCGGGTGCATTTCGCGCCTATCTTCTACAACTACCAGAACTGATAAAAACTACCTGATTGATTCGCATTATAAATTCAACTTTATTTACATCGCTTTTGGACTTAAATTTGGGTAACGTTTACAAAAGCTATTAAATTTATATTGCTGAATCGGCTTGGGTCCGTTCGACCGTTTTTTCCAAGTTGATTCTTTTGACTACCAAAATAGCGTAGGGTTTTTTGTCGACGACAATTCTGTTTTTGTGCGACGAAATGTCGGGATTTCGTTCAAAATAAAAAAATGCATCAAATGATCAGTGTCTCGTGCCAGGACTTAAGTTCTATTACTTAGTTTGAACGAAGCTCGTGTTACTTCGACGTTAAAACATTTTGAAAATTATATTATTACTATATAAAACCTAAATTAATGTACAAAATGAACAGTTACAATTATTACACCTGCCATCGTAATACACTTTTATACTGACAAAGTCTATAAATATAATACATTCCGAGTAAATTAAATATGTAGCTCACACATAGTATCTATAATTAATTTACTAATCGCAGGAAAAGTAAAATAAGATAATATTTTTGTTTTCATTTTAAATTATTTACACCGTGTCTTCACTACTTTTTACCCATTTTAGGGACATTCAATGTCCGAAGGCGCACTTTGTATCACCAGACAGTTGCAAGTAAAGAAAGATTTTTAACATAAACATTCTCCCAGTGGAGTTTGCAACTCGCAACTCCCAGTATATTTTTACAGTAAAAACTAACATCAATTGAAAAGCTATTAATCAAATGCTTAGAAAACAATATTTTCCATAACTCAATGATTTATCTAACCAAGCTTGCCTTTGATGTAAGTAACAAGAGTCCAGGACGATATTTGCATTTGCGTGCTAGCCAGTTGCCAGCCTGATTTAAATAAAACGACCGGCTCAGGGCTACCATCTATATTTTAGAAATTATGAAGACTTAAGTTAGAATTTATACTTAATACTCTAATTATATTTTAAGTTTAAGCTAAAAAAATAAAAAAATTAAAGGGAAAAGTGCTTACATTACATATATCTTAGTGGTACCAGTAAATGACAAGGGCCAATAACAAAGTTTACTCTTTATACGATTTTAATAAATTGGTCTTGACAGACGGACGTACAGACTTACAACAAAAATACCTTCTTTTTGCGGTACGGAACCTTAAAAATAGAAATAAAAACAATTAAATTCAATTTAATATCAATATAAAACAATATTGGTAGAATTATGACAAAGAAAAAAATATTTATTTCTTATTTATCTCATTAATAATAGTATTGCTATATTTATGGATTGAAATATAATTTAATAAAATCTAACTTTGGCCCAACCCTACCTGATGAAGCGATGATATATTAACTAAAATGGACATAAAAATCTCTAAGATTACAAAAACAAACACCCTACATTTATAAAACGTATATTTTTAGATGAATAAAAAAAGGTCGATTATTTTATAATATTTTAACCTTACCAAATTAACAGATCCATAACCAAATAGTTTAAAATTATAGAGACAATTTAAGTATATTGTGTATATTTACTTCTATGAAACTGAAGTTACTGATAACAAAGGCTATAAAAACATATTTTAAGTAAAAATCTCATTAGAGTAAAATGTTAAAAAGCATTTAATTGACTCAAAGGAGAAAGCTGGTCCCTGCGCGTAGCAAGGAGAAGATCTCTAAGCAATACCCGGCACTTGCGTTCAAAATGTTACTTTGCCGCGATTTTTTTATAGATAATGGTGAGATTTTATTTTTATACCTCTTGAACTTATTTCTACCACATACTAATGTACTCTGAAAATATTCCTGGTGAATTTATTGACTACAAACATACGGAGAAGCTGATCAAAGAAATCAGGGCAGCGTCTGGCAAGCTGCGTCAGATCTTCATGTCATTTATACCACATGACCTACGATGCCGAGACGTGGACACTAACAGTCGGTTTAGTCCACAAATTTAAAGTGGCCCAATGTGCTACGGAGCGAGCTATGCTCGGAGTTTCGTTAAAGGATAAAATCCGAATTGAGGTTAGCCGAAAAAGAACCAGAATTACCGACATCGCTGCAAAACAAGTACGTTGAAGTGGCAGTGGGCTGGATACATCTGTCGAAGAACGGATGACCGTTGGAGCCGACGAGTTCTATAGTGGAGATCACGAATTGGCAAACGGAGTGTAGGGCGCTCTCAAGCTCGATGGACCGACGACTTAAAAAAGATTGCCGGCTCTGGCTGGATGCGGAAGGCGGAGGACCGGGATCTCTGGTGCATCCCGGGGGAAGCCTATGTCCAGCAGTGGATAAAAATAGGCTGAATTAATAAATAATATTAAATATGTATATGGAGAGAACTGTGATCCTCAGGGACTTAATAAACAAATTATATTAATCATTTGTTGGTTGTTAGATTTATTTATATAAGACATATGTATGTATATGTACCTTATGAACAAAACTAAAATTTAAAAAGTAATCAATGTACACAGGTATTTAAGATTGAAAATTCATATATTTCAAATTTTAAATGAAGAACCATTTGAAAATACTACTTTTTAAACGCTACTGTCAATAATACATTAAATTGTAAATGTCCAATCCAAAATAGCGAAAAGTAGGTACTTTGCCTTTGTCAAATCAATCAGAAAATAAAACAAATAATTACACTCTACACAACAATTAATAAGATATAATATAAATTAAACTTACTCTTATTGTACTATTATATTTGGGACCTAGATTTCAGCCCTTATAAGATATAAAATAGTTAACTTTTTAAAGTAACAATTTCGTTTTTAAATTTGATTACTTAATTGATATACTAAAATTTCAAAATGAATATCTGCATCTGGATAGTAAGCCAGCACAAGGAAACTAGAACTACAGATAAACAAGATTTGCCGCATATTTTACTCCTGCACCTGCGGCTGACTATAATTTAGCATTAACTAGCAACAGCTGCTATCAAACACCTTTCTATTAGAAACTTTAAGGTTCAGTTACAACAAAACAAAACAAATTATGTACATCTACTAAACGTTGAAAGTAAATTATACAATTTTTGTATTCGTAGTAGAGCCAACACCAATCTAAGAGTATTAATATACAAAAGTATAAATTATATTTTTTTTAATAATATATGTTAACATATTATATAGTAAATTATCATTGGCCCATGCTTTCTATATCTTTACTAAGTCAAGGTATATAGTAAGCTGTCTAAGATAAAGATTGAACACGTACCAATCGCGAATCCGGGTCGCGTTTATTAAACGTTACAGTATGGTAGATAAAAGAAAATCTAACAACTTAAACTGAATAAAGTGGCTATAAGACATTAATTCTACTTAAGCCAATCTATCTGTAACCTACAAACAATACGTTCGTCGTTCGAAGCTAGCAAATCCCCGACTCATCTCGAGTTTTAATTAAAATCGCCATCAATTACTGGATCGCCTTAATTACTACTATAGACTGAGTTACAATAAATGTATTATTTATAAAAGTTAAAAGTAAAATAATATTAGAGGTGCTTTTAAGAAATGTTTTTGATAAGAAAATCATATTTTATTACCTACACTATATTATATTACGCAAGCCTAGGATTAAGTGGTGGTTGTTGAGTGGGCCGATGCAGACAGACTTCTTGGCGGAGGTGGAGAGGAAAAACTACTGACTAACACCGAGACCGCTCAGACTGCATGGGATCGAGCTCATTCAGCAATCATTGCGGCGGGCAAGCGAGTTCTTGGTGTTACTAAGGGTGGGCGCGTCATCGACAGGGAGACATGGTGGTGGAATGACCAGGTGCAGGGGGTGATTCAGGAAAAGAAGGCTGCATTTATAGAATGGCAGCATTCCAACTCTCCTGAAGACAGACTGGAGTACATAGCAGCGAAACGGGCCAGCAAAAGAGCTGTAGCCAGCCCGCAGAGAAAGTTTGTCGCCATTGTACGATAAACTTGAAACTGTGGAGGGGCAGAAGCTCATATACAAACTGGCTCGTGCTCGAGATAAAGCGACGCAGGATATTACAAAATGTCTTTGCGTCAGAGATTCTCGGGGCACGTTGCTTTGTAGTCATGCCTCTGTGAAAGAGAGATGGAGAAGCTACTTTAAGGATCTGCTGAACACTCAGCAATCTTGTAGTCTTCCTCCTGAATTATCTCCTAACCTCGGACTTGTTGCTCCAATAACCCGTGACGAAACTCGTAATTGTCTTCGACGCATGAAGAACGGAAAAGCGGTAGGACCTGATGACATCCCAATCGAGGCGTGAAAATCATTGGGCTCTCTTGGTGTTCTTATACTTACTGACCTGTTTAACCGTATCTTGAATACTGGAAAGATGCCACATCAGTGGCGGCAGAGCTTTATTATCCCTATTTACAAAGGAAGGGGCAGTGTTCAAGATTGCGGTAGTTATAGGGGCATTAAGATTATGAGCCACACCATGAAGCTCTTCGAGCGCATGATCGGCCTCAGGCTCCGCCAAGAATGTACTGTCTCTGAGTCTCAGTATGGGTTTCAACCAGGATCAGGCACTATGGACGCCATTTTTGCCCTCAGAACTTTGATGGAGGCTTACAGGGAAAAAAGGAGAGCTCTGCATGTGGCCTTTTTGGACTTGCAGAAGGCCTTTGACTGTGTGCCACGTCAGCGTATCTGGTGGGCATTGCGATCCAAGGGGATCCCTGAAGCCTATATTGAGGTTATCAGAGATATGTACAACGACACCGCTTTAGTGGTTAGGACCGCTGTTGGCGACACCAAGCCCTTCCCGATTACAGTAGGGGTTCACCAGGGCTCAGCTCTTAGTCCGTTCTTATTCAATGTAGTGCTGGATACTGTCTCGGCTCACATCCAATGCCAGCCTCCGTGGCTGATGATGTATGCCGATGACATAGTACTCATTGACGAGAACCGACTGATGCTGGAGCGTAAAGTGAACGCCTGGAAGGGTGCGCTTGAGAACGGTGGTCTCAAACTGAATGTGTCGAAGACCGAGTACATGGCTTGCGGGAACCCGGACTCGAGCACCATCCATATCGGGCTTGAGACAGCCGTTAAGTCGGAGAAGTTCAGGTACTTTGGAGCCGTTATGCATGAGTCTGGAGGCATTGACCATGACATCTAGGTCACTGGTGTAGTCTGCGATAGCAGAATACCGCCCAAGCTCAAGGGACTGATATACAAGAGCATTATCCGACCGGTTCTTTTATACGGCAGCGAATGTTGGCCAACATTATCTCGGCACACTCAGGAGCTTCACGTCACGGAGATGAAGATGCTGAGATGGATGTGTGGCGTTACCCGGACCGACCGCATACGCAACACATTCATTCGATGTAGTCTTGGGGTCCGTGACGTAGCGGATAAGCTCCAAGAGCGTCGCCTGAGATGGTATGGACATGTTATGCGCCGATCTGAGAACTATGTCGGAAGGAAGTGCCTTGACATGTCTGTCCCTGGAGTTAGACCACCCGGACGCCCAAGGAAGCGATGGCTGGATGTCGTGACACAAGACATGAGAGCCAATAGATTGTCCACTGAGGATGTTAAAGACCGTGCAAATTGGAGTAGGCTTAGTCGGAAGGCAGACCCTGGCAAAAGCCGGGACTAATGCCAAGAAGAAGAAGAAGACTATATTATATTACGACACGCACATATATATATATATATATATATATATATATATATATATATATATATATATATATATATATATATATATATATATATATATATATATATATATATATATATATATATATGTATACACACATTTCCATAAGGTGTGGGTTCAATTCCCGCTTCGTTCAAATTTCGTATATTTTATTTAAGTATTTTTCTATCCTCAGTAAGGATTAACACTTTAAAATAACAAAAATGGCCATAAAAATCTCTAAAATTACAAAAATAAACACCCTAAATTTATAAAACGTATATTTTCAGATGAATAAAAAAATGTCGATTATTTTATAATTTTTTAAGCTTACCAAATACTTTTTGGTATATCTGTTGTAAATATTATTAGTGAACTTAATTAATATAAAAGCTATCACATCTTCTATCCGACTTCATTAAAATGTGATGATTGCGTTTAAAATTTCGATAAAATGAACGCTATAAATTAAAGTCATAATATGGATTATATTTTTATTACTTTAGCTTTACGATGAATCTTATATAGCAGAATAGTTTTAAGATATTTTTAAAATGTTAATCCACACTTTAGATAGAACAATATTTTTAAAAAACATAGAAAATTGTACGTAGCAGGATTCGAATTCAGAGTTTGGGTTAACTTAAGCTTTAAAAATAATAAAAATATTTATTAAATAGCAGACTCACTAGCCAAATGGTTATTCTTAGCAATGATCTTTGTAAAAATCCTATCGAGAGAACAACATTAAAACATAAGTTATAATAAGCGTATAATAATTTTAACGTAACTTGATGAGAACGTATGGCTTAATGGTCAGCTGTTAGACGGTGTCGAAGAATTCAAATCCCACGTTAAAATTCTTCCCAATTTTCGAGAAATTATGTGTACCATAGCCAGAATAGGAACGTTATTTATTTCAAACGCTAAGCGTCAAGCTACTGCGCCACGACGGCCTCTGGACTCTAGTATCAAATATTTTGTGAATAAAATAATAAGTAAAAATACATGTAACCTCATTTAGATTATCAAGAAGAATCTACTTTCAGATGTGCTTTAGAATAACTTACAATAAAAAAATTGCTTATTTGTATTCATATAAAATGAATGTACGTACGTATAGAATAGAAATAAGCAAAACGAGTCAAAAATAATAAACAAGTGTCAAAAATAACTGTCTACTTCCAATTATTATTACACACTTTACTTTACATTAGTAACTTATACATCATTTATCGATTGATGGATCAACGGTGACCTGTGAGCAGGGTGCCTCTTTACCTATTTAAACCTAAAGTAAATGATTAACAACTAATATTTGGGAGATTTTGACATTTTTGTAATAAAAAATAAAAATTATAAGTAAATCTACTTTTTGGATTTAATATCTAGCTTTATTCAATTCAGACCTCAAAAATGATATATATTAAAGATGGTGGTATTATCACCATCATGCAGGCAATATGTTTGAGTCGAGGCAAAAAGTAGAACAGAATAAATGGAATAAAAAATAAAGAGACGAAGACCGAAGCTAGTTTTTAATAATATACAATTTGTAAAAAATGTCATATCTATACACGTTAATTAAATACTTTGATAGAAATATAAGTTAATGATCAATTAATTTCCGAATTTGATAAAAGTTTATATAAAATGAATACATTAACGTAGTTACGTCATATGTGACCGCAGTGGAAGCCCACAAGCTTCTACGTAAATCCATGATGGACTTATTGCTAAAAAAAATATTATTTTTATTCTTCGCTGTATACGTGACTGGCAAATCTAGTAAGTGAAATTTAGTTTAATTTTAATCGCTTTGTGTTAATATACAAATTACAGAGTGTGCTACATAGCTTTATACATATATAAACACATATACACTTTATGATTTTTTCTACTTTAATTTGAACTACATTGATCATTTACATAGAGATTATCTGTTCACTGATCATTTACATAGGTCATTTTAAAAATATCATAAGAAAATTAAAAGTCAAATGGTTTTATATTTAAAAATAGAAGAACAATTAAAAATCTTGTTTAGTTCAAGATCAAGAAATTCCACAACTGAAATGGCGAAAAAAGTATACACTGGAAGCGACAAAGCTACATCTTGGTTCTGGTTTAGTAGAAGACATCAAATACTGGTAAGCTTAATACTGAACATCTTATAAAATATATAGATGCGTAATAAAGTAATATATTCAAGTCCATTTAATATATTAATACTATTACCATCGCAGCACAGTCTGGTGACCCACCATGTGACTGTAGATATTATAGGTGTAGGTTGGATTTCCACTCAGTGGAATGAATTATTTTTATTCGTTAAGCTCCGCCATTTTATATTAATTAATTGAAATATTTGCTAAAAACTTTTTAGTAAGATTCTATAAAGTTCATCTAATTCTATAAGTTTCATATTTTTAAGATAAAATGGAAAGAGAGAACCCGGTGTGCTTTTCCACTTGGTTTCACTATACAGTAGCTAGTAGATGGATTTTTATAATATTATACTTGATATAAAAAATTACATCACATTGTTTTATATATGTGGAAAATCCTATACATTCGAATATTTTTATATTCTCTCATTGTTATTCCAAATTAAGATTTTCTATCCGAGCTTAAATGGTGCAATTATTAACATTTTTAACTATATTTTATAATTTATTAACATTTTTATTAATCGTTTGTTTTTTTTAGGCGTTCATTAAAACACTCTAGAGTAGACTACAATTATGGTGCCGTGAGAACAATATCTGAATCAACTTCAATAAAACGTTTGAGTTTTGGAGTACAATATGAGGTATTTATTTTTGTAAATTAAGTTTTAGTTTAATTTTTTTATTTTATGGTTTGATATTTTGGCGCAGTATAAGAGCGTTTACTTGTTAACTCCATAGTTGTGGGTTATTAAATTGGAAGAAACAAAACGATTAACAACAAAATTTATTTTAAAATTTTATTTCACATATCATTTTGTAAAATTAAAATAAGATACACTGTCCAAGCTGCCATAATAAAAACCTAGATTGAGACTCGTATAATTTTGGGCATTTTTATCGAAATATAACAATAAAAAGTACTTTAAAAATAATGTTGACAAATTTATTATACTAAAACAGATTTCACCAAAAACAACGGAGGAATACGAAAACAAAATATTTTGCTATTACACCAATGGGTCCATAGAAAATCCCATAAAATTGAAGGAAGTGTTGCCATCAGCCAGTTCGTTCGAATATATTGGTTCGTATTTTTTGAATTATTTCTATATGCGTTCTATTTAACATTTGTCATTTAAATATTCCTAGGCAAATTTATAACTACATATAAATGTTCTTTATTTATAATATATTTGATTTTAGGCAAAGAAGTCCTAGCGTCAGGCGAAGTATACAAATTTGCTAAGATATACAAAGACGAGAACACTGAGGAAAGAGTATATATATGGGCTACATTAAATAATAATAAAAAATATTGGATCCCTATAAAGTAAATCACATTTTTGCCTCTCAAATTATGTTTATGTTGTAGTCATATCAATATATTGACAACTTCATGAAATTTATTATAAAGCATTTCACTGAATCATCAACTTTTAACGATTTCGTCATCATTTTTATAAAAATAATGTAATGAAAATATGTTTATTTAAAAACACTCTAACCTAAACCTCACAATTATAATGAAATTAAAATAGTTTTAACATTTTAAAAATAAATTATAGTATTGTTTCTAACGATCAGCGTGTTGATATGCTTGAAAATCGCTTCTAGCCTCTCTACCGGTAAATAATACTCTTGTATTACTTACTTATTTTACAATTAGATCAAATGAGATCTACCATTTCGTCAATTGAGACGATTTTAGGTGACTATATTGTAAAATTATATTATCATTTGTCTAGTCATTACACATCATGATCTGACGAAAGCATAAATTAGTATTTCTTGTTACGCAACCATTTCATGATATACTCGATAACTGCATATTATCGTCAATTATACTACTATACGACTACCTACACACAGAAGTAAAATTGACATTGTGACAATCTATTACTAAATATTTACTATAAAAAAGAAACTGGCACGTAAGTCTTATAAAAATAACATTGAGCCCTCGAGGCACTGTGGCATAGCAGCAAACTGTAAACGCGATGGTTGCAAGTTCAATTATCGTTTAATGATAACTATATCTTAATTAGTATGAGAATGCATAGCTTTGAGTCACTCAATAACGAACATTTCGGGCGGAGAGTACAAAACAGAGTATCTTAACACTCTATTTAACACTCGGCTGGTCTTCCCATATTACTTTTCCTATACAACACTTTGCTATACAGGAAGTAGTACGATGCTGAAAGAAAAAAATAATATAATGATCATTATATTTCCAGAATCGAAGAAATAACATACAACACGTGGTTGGGAAAAGCATCGAATCATTACATTTGGAACATTATTAACTATGAAGAGAGCTATGACAAGAGTGTATTTAATGTCGATCAATGTAAGACGTATTCATATATGATAGCGATAAAAAATTATAAATATAAATCCATTAACGTTATTAAATTTATAATAATTTATCAATTTAATTTATAAAAATTTATCATTAATCTAATTACCATATTATTTTAGATAATTGTACAAAAAATGCAGAACCAGAAGAAGATACTATACTCAATCAAGGCAATAATAAATACGTAGATACTGCGTTTGCAAGGTAAAATGTAACAAATATATATTATCCATAGCTAATCGATCTTAAGTTCATATCGAAACTAATTGTATATAATTTAATAAGGTTTATCGACGATTATGGAAGACAGTACGACGATCAAACCGAACATGTACTCAGAAAACAAATATTTGCTGAAAATTTAAGGTAAAAAATAACTCTTTAATAGTCAAATATAAGGATAATTTGACACAAAATTTTCACTATATATTCATTTCTAAAATATGTATACTCCATATTATATACATTTATTTATTATATCATAGATTTATCCATACTCACAACCGAAAGAACAAAACTTTTAAACTTGGTATCAACAAATTCTTGGACCGCACTCCAAAAGAAATAGACAAAATGAAAGGTCTTCGAAGACGCAAAGTGGGCGAAGTTGGAACAGTGCCTTTTCCATACAATAAAGCACACATTGATGAGATATCTAAAGAATTACCAAAAGAATTCGATTTAAGGATGCAAGGCGTTGTAACACCAGTCAGAGGTAATTGTTAAAAAAAAAACGATTGAAAACTATATGAAAATTATCTTTCCAACTAAAGATGTTCTAAAATCAATTATATGTTAGTATGATGGTGTCTGTATTGGCAATATCTAACTAATATTATTAAAAAATTGAATAAATCAGAATCAGATATAAAGGAAAAGAAGATAAAAGGTATAAAGTATCGATTAACATGTCAAAGACGTATGTGATTGATTTTAGATCAGGATTCATGTGGTTCATGTTGGACTTTTGGTACCACAAGCGCTGTAGAGGGGGCGCTAGCTCGAGTAAACGGTGGCAGGCTTTTGAGATTAGCGAACCAGGCTTTAATTGATTGCGCTTGGGGGTAAGACCATTATAATTATTTTTTTATAATATACTTTATATATTAAATGAAATCTTTAAGCTGTAACTTAACTACATAGTACACATTTGTAACACTTTTTCCGTAATTTCAATTTATAATATATTTTGTGAATATATTTATATATAATATATTTTATTCCAGATTCGATGCATCAGGATGCAATGGAGGATCTGATACCGCTGCGTACAATTGGATGATTAAATATGGTTTGCCAACAGAAGAAGAGTACGGCCCTTACGCTAATAAAGTATCTACTTGTTATTAACTACATGATTTTACTATGACATATATTTCTTATATCTGCCAAAATTTTATATATGTTTATTTTAATAATAATATAAATATGTTTATTTTAGGATGGTTTTTGTCGTATAAAAAATATGACAAAACTATATACAATTAGAGGATTCACAGATGTCACTCCATATAATAATGAAGCACTGAAGGTATCCAATTTTTTACTTCCAAATTTTGATGACAATTTTGTTTGGGTATTTATCATTTGTTTAATTTATAAGAAAAAACATTAAATTTATTTGATTTTTGTAGATAGCATTAATAAACCACGGGCCCCTATCAGTGTCAATTGATGCCACAGATTTTTTGCTCTATTACACTGGCGGTATAATTTTTGATAGCGCATGGTAAGCTGTCTTTAATTCGTTATTTATATAGAATATCTAATATAATTACAAAAGATATATATTTATGTATTTTGTTGATAAATTAATTATATACAACACTAACTTAAGCCGTTTTGAAAATTATTTCCATAGAATTTAAACTATAGGTATATAAATAAATACATATAATTTTATGTTTTAGTGACAAAGAGGTGTTAAATCATGAAGTCACTTTGGTAGGATATGGAGTTCATGAAGGTGAAGAATATTGGATTGTCAAGAACTCTTGGGGCAGGGACTGGGGAATCGATGGCTATTTCCACATGTCCACTCGAAATATTAACTGCGGTATCACTGCGGAACCCACCTATGTAGTTTTTTAAGCCGATACTTGTCTTTTCTTGACTGTGAAACCAAAATTAGGCAGTGAAACTAATAATTATATGATAAGTAGCATAAGATTGCACGTTAATTAAATATATAATAAAAAAGTTGTTTCTGATAAAATATGATAGTTAAAAAATAAATTTATGGAGCATGGATATATATGTATTTTATTTTTTATGCTTTGTTCTTATGATCGTCACTGTACATAAAATCAGATATTGTATCTCGGCGAAAAAAAGAGAGCAAAATGATTTTTCACTAGATTCTCTTTACTCTCTACGCAAATTCTCGGATGTCGGATTTATACGTTTTATATTTTACACAAATGAAATCGCGCGCTACAGCTCATATTTTATAAATTTGATTAAAAGTGATTGTACTAATAAATAAAATATAAAAAAAACGTACAAATAAATAATTTGTAAATACATAAAATTAGCTCAAAGTGACTTGTTTCGCCAGTTTCGAATTTGTTAATTCAACTCAACTCACGCCCTTTAATCTGAGGCGGAAGTTCACTTGAATAATTCTATTTAAAATTGATGTAAACTTACAAACACTACTAGACTACCATTGGAGAATCTATTTAATTTTAAATCGACTTCATAGAAGGAAGAGGTTCAATGTTCAACACCTATATGTATTCATCCATTGGCACCGACTCCAGAAATAACGGATTCAAAAATACTACTTTTCTTCTTATTACATAGTTGTAAGATTTCTTTCCCATAGTAATTAAACGTTAAGGTAATTAATATGTAATTTTTTGCTTTTTGGTTTTAGCTTAACTTTGTACAAATAGCTAGAATTAAACACACAAGCTAGGTGCCTTTAATAATTTTATGATACATACTATTAAATAAAGATGGCGTACCTATTCTATCTAATGCGATTTATTTATAATATAACAGCTGAAGTTTCTGAACCATTCTTCCGTAAACTCGTCAACGTAGCGTAAATTGTATCGCCAAAGGGTGTACGTGACGGGTATATTACTAGAGAGGAAAAAGCTTTAAAGGAATATTAAATTAATGGTCAAGCGTTGCGCGCATTTCAGCATGAAATACCAATACAGAAAAGAAAAACGCTCAAGTGAATATTATTTAAAAATAGTATCTGCGGAAGTGCATAAGCTTTTAAAAATATTTTCTTCATACGTGATCTTCATATAGAAATACAATAATAAGCTACTCGTTAATTCAGAATGTAAATCAAATTAAATAAAAATATCTTTAAGAGCTTTTGATATAAAGTAAGAAATTATATATACTTTCTCGTTCTGTACTTCAGACAGTGCATTGTCAGTCAGTCGCTTTTGAAATATACAATTTATTTTTACTTTTGGTTAATTGCTAGAACTATCAATTAAAATAATAAACACAAAATGGATTATATTGATATTAATTTTAGGCTTATTTTTTTATATACCAGTTTGTTTCATATGGACACTATACAATGTACATACACATTTATGCGTAATGGGCGTTGCGTGACTGGACCAATTTTATTTAATCACATACAGTATTCTAGGCCATCTGCTCACTTTGATCTTATTCTTCAATTTAAATGTATTTCTTAATGGATAGTGTCTACTGTGTTGAATTGAACATGGAATAGTTAAGGATTTGATCCCAATCAAGGGCAATACTTAAAATTGTTTTTTTTATTTCACAACACGAATACGGCATAGTGAATTGAGTTGAGTTGAGTTCCACTTAGTATTTTGTTCAATTTCACACTGTATATTATAAAGTTGAGTAGGCAAAGAGAACTTAGTGTCTTAACTGTCCATTCACCACTTTCCGCCTATATTAAAGATATTGCATGTTAGTGGTAGATTTCAATATGCAATGTTGCTGAACTGGAGAAAAAAATACTACATTCTCTCTAACTATATAATACAAAGCGGTATATTCGTGAGAACATAAAAAAAATCACATCATACCGGCGCTCTTATAACGCACGTATGAGTTATGACGCATCTAATGCTTTCTCTCTAGATATTCTTCCAAGATTGGATAGGAAGTAATTAGATCTATTAGTGATTCGTTGCGTGTGAATTTTCCTTTCCCATCGAGTATGTGTTTAGTATGGTATAGAAAAGTTCTCGGCCCGTTTCCCGTGATTATAGCATATATACTATAACTGTATGCTTGTTACGTTTTATATCGTGAATGGATAAAGCTATTGTGTAACCTACCACCTGGAAAATAAAGGAGCTATTTATTTTTATTACTTTTAAAGTGTTTATCCCCACTAAGGATAGAAAAATATTTAAAAAAAAACATATACAAATTTACCGCTGAGTTTAATTTTTTTTTTTTAGTATTATAAGGTGTTATATTCTTATACACCTTGGTCACCTACAGGCAAAAACGGTGTAGCGGTAGTACTTTCTGATAAGCTTCAGAAGGGCTTCTTGAAGTTGACCGACTCTGCGACCGCTTGATGCGGATAAAGGTACTGATTGAGGGCGTTACCACAAACTTAATCAGTGCCTATGGTCCCCATGCGAGTTGTAGCGCTGAAAAGGAGACTTTCTGGGAGCAGTATGAAGAAGTCCTACTCGCTATACCATCTACCGAAGTAGTCTTAGTTGGGGGGGACTTGAACGGACACGTGGGTGGAGTCGCTGAAGTGTATGAACGTGTTCACGGAGGTTTTGGATATGGTCTTCGCAATGCAGAGGGAGAAAATATTCTGAGAACCTGCATTACGTCTCATCTGGCCATCCTGAACACTTTCTTCCAAAAGAAACCTCAGCACCTTATAACGTATAAGAGCGGGTCTCACTCAACTCAAATCGATTATTTGCTGACTAGACGGTCTCATATAGGCAGGGTGACCAACTGTAAGGTCCTGGTGAAAGCCTGACAGCTCAACATCGTCTCCTTATTATGGACTATAATGTTACCCCAAAAAAGAAAGTAAATGAGAAACGCAAGCCAAGGATCAAGTGTTGGTTGTTGAATCCTTCCTGGCGGAGGTAGAGAGTCAAAATCTACTGACTAACACCGAGATCGCTCAGGCTGCTTGAGATCGAGCTCATTCAGCAATTATTGCAGCGGGTAAGCGAGTTCAGGGCATCACTAAGGGTGGACGTGTCATCGACAGGGGGACATGGTGGTGGAATGACCAGCAGAGGGTGATTCGGGAAAAGAAGGCTGCATTTAACGAGTTGCAGCACTCCAACTCCCCTGAAGACAGACTGGAGTACATAGCAGCGAAACGTGCCAGCAAAAGAAATGTAGCCAGGAACCGCAGTGAAAGTTTGTCGCCATTATACGATCTACTGAAACTGTGGAGGGGCAGAAGCTCATATACAATTCTGGCTCTTGCTCAAGATAAAACGACGCATGATATTACATAATGTCTCTGCATCAGGGATTCTCGGGGCACGTTGCTTTGTAGTCATTGAGTCCTCTGTGAAGGAGAGATGGAAAAGCTACTTTAAGGAGCAGCCGAACACTCAGCATTCTTGTAGTCATCCTCCTGAATTATCTCCTAGCCTCGGACTTGTTGCTCCAATAACCCCTGATGAAACTCGTATTTGTGTTCGACACATGAAGAATGGCAAAACGGTAGGACTTGACGACATCGACAGACGAGACTGGCAAACGAGGCCGGGACTAATGCCAGGCAGAAGAAGATATTCTTATACACAGACATCACTAAATCTGTATTATGTGACTTTAATTCGTAACGAAACGTATTAATGGACGTTATCTTAAGTAAAAGTAAAATCGTTATATATTCTCTTTTTCACTTTTAAAAAATAGTTGCAAAATAGAGATTTAAAAACATGATATATAGAGATATTTTTAAAACAAATGACTATCCTACTGACTATCTACTATAAAATGATAATATTGTTTTATATTTTTTGCATTATGTGCAATGTTTAGACATACTTTATAGAAACTCGGAACTATGGGACTCAGCAGCACAGCATCTGACTGTAAACGGGATGGTTGTGGTATCAATATCCACTCAGGGGAATGAATTTTCTTAACTTCCTCGCTCTAACAAGACAAAATGTGTGGTTGCGTTTCGCTACTCAGCATGCAACGTCTTAAAAACTTAAATAAAAGCAAGGAGTGGATTATCTTGACATACTTTACTCTACAGTCTGCCTACCGTGTTATTTATTTATTTATCCTTTATTGCACAATAAATATAATAGCACAAAAGGCGGGCTTAATGCTATAAAGCATTCTCTACCAGCCAACCTGTCATGTGGGAAATAAATGTATACATGTGCAACAATCAATTAAAATATATATTATTTATTTATATACATAATATATTACAAATAATCAATATATACAAATACATAGTAATACATATAAAAAAATTATAAGCGCATAAAAATATACCACGTGATTAAAAAAAAGGTTTTATTTTTTTTTTGATATCTATAGATAAAAGTGAAAACCAGTAAATTTCATTGAGGCACATGACAAAAAAGCGAATATAACACACTTGTCACTCTCAAACGTCATCTGTAGTATTAACTCATTTCGCGTACCTCAACCACCTGAGCACATTTTTCATTACTTTTGTTGTCACATCTCCTTTAATATACGAGTAGCTACAAGGTGTTTCTCATTGCGTTTTATATCTGGTTCTACATATTTTCAAAATAATCTTATAGTCATTTCTTTTGGCACATATATTTCTTTTTATTTACATATATGTAAAACTAGAACGATCAACGTTCAAATGTTATATATAAAAAATCCCTTAAAATTATTTTCTTATCAAGTATAAAACGGGATGGGATTTGGGATAAAGGCAATTTCTGGCAATTTCAGAACTGACCTCATGTGGCTCAGAATGTTTAGGCCGTCGTGACGTAGTAGTACGTCTCGAATTCAGATGTAAAGTGAAGTGAAGTAAGATATAAAAAATTAAGCTGCTAAAGTACAAACATTTAGTGACACTACAACTCAGGCCAAAGCATCTCTAAATGGTTTAAAATTAAATGGAAAACGAATAATATATCATTTACTTTATAACAGTAGGTACTTTTAATATAAATATATAAAAGAAATAGAGGATAGAAATGTAGCTCCGGGCGCGTAAATATTATTTGACACGTAACTATTAGCTTGGAATTGCTTGAGCTTTCAGCATTAATTGCTCCCTGAGGCAGATAGTGTAGTAAAGCGTACTAAATATGGATGTAATAAACAATTTTGCTATTTGTGCGGTTTCTACGTATTTCTAAAACTTATAAAATATTATATTTTATTTATTCATAATATACGCAGTTTCTTGTACGCATAGGAAATGTAGACAAATATAAACTTCCAATTCACGCACCGAGAATTCTGTACTAATTTCTTAACTTTAAGTCAACGGAAAATTTAATTATGTAATATAACATTATAAATTATGTATTTGTATTTAATAGATATATGTTTGTGATAAGATTTTTTTTATTTTTTATATTAATTTCAATAATATTTTTTCTGTACTTATTTAATCAATTCTTCAAATGATATACATCAATGACATAAACAACAATAATAATAATAATAGCTTAACACATTCATCTTTGACGTCCACATCTAGTGACTGACATGGCTACGCCTACCCAATGTTGATTTAGGCCCTACGGCGCTTAGATATTCTAAAGAGCAAGAGGCGTTACTGATGGATAATTAAACTTGCTCAATTTATCTATAATAGGATAATAACAAAGTTATAACTAATTATGTTTTACATACATATACCATAGTGACGCAATTGAAGTGAAATTGTCAAGATGTTGTTTTATAGTTAGGCAAAGCATGACTACTAATGTCAGAAAATGGGTCAGTCAGTCTATTAATCTCAAATAAATGAAGATACGTGAATATAAAATCATATTTATACGATTAGAATTATTTCATATTTACTCCTTAATGATTGGAGTCCACTTGGTGAACGAGAGTATTACCTTATTAGACGGTTAAAGGGATAATCAATGAACAAGCTATTGAGCCACTTCTAAACTAACTAGGCTATTGGCGTGCGCTCTCCGAGATCACAATCACATTGGCGATACGCCAAATGACCCACTGTGAACTAATGTCATACTGGCCAGTGCATACACATCTGTATATTATTAGAACAATTACTTCAATGCATACAAATTGATAGTATTTATAAGGAGTTAATATGTATGCTCATAGAATGTTATCAATTTTATTTATAAGTGTTGTGTTAGCGTTGGCTTCCTTCCTTCCTTATAAAAAACAGCATGGACGTAGAGAACGGAGCTTCTTATCACATGTTCTCTTTGTCTATCCAGCAAAATGCGGGAAAATTATATATATATATATATATATATATATATATATATATATATATATATATATATATATATATATATATATATATATACATATATATATATATATATATATATATATATATATATATATATATATATATATATATATATATATATATATATATATATATATACATATATACATATTAAAAAACAATGTAAACAATTTATAACAAAACATAAAGAACTAAAATATCACAGCATTTATTAAGTTGTTCCTCCAAATATGTTGCAATACCATAGTAACTACTACGATTACATTTTTGGAACAAGTGGACAAATCCCTATCGCCCAAAGAAATATAACACGGATCTATACCAATATAAAATTCATAAATTGTATAAAACACCTTTTTAATCTTAAAACTTGTCGTAACGGATACACATTTAATGTTATTATGTCTGGACGCTGATAACTACCAAAAAAATGTATATATATGTTTTTTTAATTACAGATCGTGTTTTGAATATACACATAATTACGAATATAATACATACGTATATATGAATAGCTGTATGAGATAATTTAAAGGTACCAAAACCGAAGGCTTCCTATATACAACCTTTATTATAGAAGAAATATTTAATCTTTAGTATGATTTTTAAAATATTATATTTCTAAAACCTTTTTTATCAAACTTACACAAAGTACTATTATTAGCGTAGTATAGGGCGCCCTCAAGCTCGATGGGCCGACGACCTGAAAAAGGTTGCTAGGTTGGGCTGCGGAAGGCGGAGGATCGGGACCTCTAACGCACCCTGCGGAGACCTACGTCCGGCAATGGATATCCAAAAGGCTAAATTGGTGATGATGATGATGATGACGAAGTGAATATTTTTTGTTAGTCTTGAATTTTGCTTTTTCTTACTTTTCTTCACATTTACGACATCTTATTTCTAAGCATCTCCTCTGCCACTCTAACTTTAGGTTTATCTATTAGATTTTTATTACGATATATTGTCTTTCTTTCTAGAGACTATGTTTGTATTAAGAAATACAGACTGTATCCTTTTGTAACTGTAATTTATCCAAAAGCATCGTGGCACAGTCGTGTCCGACTGTCACAGTGATTGCAAGTTGTAACCGTGGGAAAAACATAATAATTAAATAATATTATTCTGTGTATGTAACTCCGCTATAGATATACTTACTTTAGAGCTAGATTTTAAAGGGAAGAGAAACTATGGTCACTGCACTAGGTTCTCAAAAAAAAAATCATATCTTATTATATTTTATCATATGTTAAAATCATATCTTATCTTAACAAAACGAGGAAATAAAAAGAATTTATTCCGCAGGGTAAAAATCCAAGCCACAAAAATCACGTTGCACAGACAAACGCAGTCCCACTGCGCCACGTAAGCTTAAAAAGGCATTAAATAGAGCAATAGACGGTACATTCATAAATTTATTATTTGATTAATAACTATGAATAATCATTAGCAATAAAGCTGAGATCACCCCGCTGTCAAACAATTCCATTTATTGACGTAAGTGCCACAAACAACAACCCGTCTCGAAGTTTTACACAGGTATGGAATTGTGGGAATATTATTTAGCTAAGAACATTGATATCTATATAAACAAATTAAATCCTGTCTGCGCAAATACTTTTGAAATTTTATGGTTTTAATTAAACAAAGTATCGTGTTTATTTCATTTTATTACAAAATTTAAATTTGTTAAATAGTTCTTTTAATTTAATATTTTCGTTAAAATATAATTAAGTTGCAGTTTGTATGTATGTCACTAGTATATTTTGGGAGTTCATATACCTTGGAGACAATTTAATGTATATTTTGTAATCTACTCCATCCACTTGTACATTATGTATCTACAGCTACATGACTCTAAGTAGTTACCATTTTTAGATATTATATAGAAGAAAGTTTATTAAGTTCTCTCGACGTTATCTACAAAATTTTGACAACAAGAATGAAATCAAATATTAAAAACATTTTTTTACCTTTACTTTTGATAGTAAACGCAACTTTTATGGATCAGATGCCCATGGACTCATTATATTGATATATTTAAATTATTTTCATTTGCGTTGAGTACCACCACTATGGTTATTAGATTCCGTTTGGCTGTCCCGATCAAGATACTAATACTACCAATACTATGTGAAACTGTTTTTCAACAAATTTCATAATTTACCTGCAACTATTCTAGCGTATGGTCACTTGAAAAGGTTTTTACCTATAATTACTATATTATTATTTACCTATAATTATTATATTATTATTTACCTATAATTACCTACTAGTTACAATCTATCGTAAAATATCCAGCACAAACACGGTACATATTAACTTCAATACTCCTAAACGGTTCCAGACAATTGAACGCGCACAATAGCCCCACTTGTTGGTACCGATAATAAAAAGTTGAATTGTGGTCACCGTGTTCTGAGTAACCAGTGGCGGGCGGCGGTTACCACCGTTAACGCATTTTTAGGACAAAAACCGATTATTAATAAAGCAAGTGATGTAGACTATGTTTATTTTGGTAGTGGCACAGTAGGCAGTTGTTAATTGATTATTAAGCCTGGTCGAAATAATAATAAATAATAAACTCTAAAAATTCTAAACATTATTAATGACAGCTTAGGTTAGACTTTATAATAATAATTTTAATTGTTTTTAATTTTAAAGGTTTTACATTAAAATGTTTTCATTTAATCAAGTAAATATATAGAGATAAAACCATATTTTCAGGAACCTTTCTATTCTCTGCAGGTCTGAAAAATATTTAAAAATATTTTAAAAATATTACAGCAAGTACATATACTTTCCCTCGAGTCGTCAACCTTCAACCATTGTGATCAGCTTCACGATTTATCTCAGAGTAGGCAGAGAAAACATTCCGTTCTCCCGAAGTTAAGATATTGTATGTTGAGTGGCGGAACTCAACATCGTGCTATGCTTTGCTAGAAAGGAATAATAATAATTTGTGATAGTTAGGATCGAACTCACAACTCACACGTTTACAGTCAGACACGAACTGCACCATGATGGTCACAAAATTAGCATTCGGGTTTCTAAAGACTCTATTTTCCATATAATCTTCGTAAATAACATAATAAAGTAGTTAAATTTTAATCATTATTAGTCTCATTTAAAAATAAATAAAAAAGCTTAATTATACCAATTACATAATTTCCAGAGTGTATCATAAAACAGTAAGAGTATCAAAAAATACCTTTAACTTTATCTATTGATTAAATTACTTCAGACAGTTGAGTATTCAAATTTTTATACCCTATCGTCAATAAATGGGTAAAATATGGTCACAGCACAGTAAGCGGTACTACATTATAGCCCTAATTGTAGGGTCATAAAGTTTTCGAATTTTATCGAGCTCTGGTAGAGACAAGCAAAGCAGGCGGAAACTGTGGTCTCATTAAGACATTTATATATAACATTATCTAAGTATAAAAAAACCATTTGACACTATCGTAGTACTGATGTAAGTGTCAGAATGAGCGCGATATTTGTTGTCTAAATTGGTATGTAGCGCGTAATGCCTTGTACGAAAACATCTCCAGATTTCTTTTGGAAATGCGTGGTAGTAAAAAATAAAAGAAATAAAACCTACAAATATATGGTAAAACTACTTTTGTAATTAATACTACTATTAACCAGAATGAATGCTGTGAAATTTATACAAAAATATGAGTCATTTAAATCATTTAAGTGTGGGAGATGCACGAGATATAACAAAAGAATCTAATAGACTTGATTATGTTCTATATGCATTATACATAATATGTTACATCCCACAGTGTAGCTTCACACTGTATATAACATAGTAGACAGAGAATATTACAAAATTAATTTGATCCAAGATTAAATTAAATCATATTATAATCAGTCTTTACACAAAATGTAAGAAAATTGTTTTCAATATTACAAGACACCCGGCTGTCTGCAAAATAAGTCATCTCTATAGAGAAAGCCATCTAGAAAGTTTCAAATACCAATTTATCACCCTTAAAGTAATACGGACCTTAACAAATAGCACTTATATTTCACAAGCGCTGTCAATTTGCGAGAGTCATTTTTAAAAGTCCCCTCAGTCCTTTTAACACGATCCGGTACGTCAGCGTCGTTGAGGAAATTTAGTTTACTTTGTATTAGCACATATAAATATAATATTAGTTTAACTGAACTGTACAATATTTTAGATTGTTTTTTTTTTTCAATATATAATAGATAAAAAATGAAAACTATTTAAAATCATTTTTACAATAATACAACCACCAACAATTAATTGAAGTGAAGAAAGCCTATTTTTAGGGATCTGTACCTCAGAAGGAAAAACTGAATCCTTATAGAATAACTTTGTTATCAGTCTGTCCGTCTGTCTATTTGTCCATCTGTCAAGACCATTTCATCCAATTCATATCAAAGAATCAAATATCCAAGTCAGTAACCTCTTGCAGCACAGAAAATATACTTCCCGTTTACCTAGAGTATTGAAATTTGGCAATAAATTAAAATAACAATAATTTAAAATTTATAGATTAATCCCAGAAAAAAAACCTTTACAAAATTATACTGTATTTAATTTTATACTAAATAGTGGAGTGTTATAATGCGGTCGTATACCGCAAACTTTACTTTGTCGACTCTTATTAAAATAAGCTTCATGTAGATATACATATGTCAGCTAAAGCACACAATTATAATAAGATTTTGTTGTGTTATGTTTTACATCTTACAAATATGCTTTTAAATTTATGTTTTGTTGAAAGTATTTTAAAATATATCTTCAATTTTAACTCTTATCTGATATTAGCGACCCAGTTTCACGTAAACTAGATTACACTGCCAATGGCAAGTATGCTAAAAGCTGATTTCGTTTTATTACGAAGCAGCCTTAAGGGTATTCAAATATATTTTTATATTAATTATAAATACTTTTGTTCATCGAAGGGCGCGTTCGATATAGATATGTGTAAATAATGCATATTTAAAAATTTGATGCAAAATATGGTATATTTATTAAATTACCCATATATAACACTTTTACTATTATTTAATTTAACTTTACGCTGTATCCCGCACGTAGCAGGGTAGGCAGATAGAACCGTAGTTTGAAGGAACCTAGTGTGAAGACACTCCGTTCCCCACTTTCCGCCATTCGAGGCATTGTGTGCTGATACTTAAGTATTAAATTTTAGAAAACGCATAATTATGTGAATGTCTTGAATGCAGAACTCGACTCCGCGTCTCTTAGACGTCATCTATAACGGTATAACAGTATAAATAATAGACGTGATTTTTTGTTTTCCAATGCCAAAATGCACACCGCCTATATTGTCGAGAAAACTTTTTATACTCTAAATCAATCCAATAATTAAAATAATTTTAAGCTGAAAAAAGTTTAGAAACCTGCAGAAACATCCGCTCTGAAGACCACCAATGCAGAAGACAATATAATATTTATGTTCGATAAATCAAAATTAAATCACATCTTGACTTCCTTAGCAATTGCAGTAGGTATTTTGGAAGCACAAAAACTAAATTGGGAATGGAATCGGTTGCGCCCTGCCATCAACATCAAATATTCTCGTCACGTCCAACAGAAACTGTATTGTTCAATTGTATTGAACTCGTCTTGGACTGTGTATTTCTCAAACGTATTTCATTTTCGAAACAATAGTGCAAGTTTATATTGTAAGTCAGCCAATTACAGCCAATGTCTTGGCCAATGAGCTCTTGTTTATTGTCACATTATTTGATTTAATAGAGCTATAGAGTTTGTTCGCATAGAGCTATAGAGCTATAGCTCTACTTCATACATCACTCTGCTACCTAGCTCTATAGAGCTATGTGTGGACAGATAGAACCTGCCGTGGTGGCATTCTGATTTTCTTATCTGTTTAGAGATGATATTAGGCTACAGAACTCAACGTCGCACCATGATTATCTTAGCAAACCCGAGAAATTAAAATTAAATTAAATATCAAGTAGGGCTTGTACTGTTCTATATTACCAGAGTAGATAGATTTTTTAAATACTCATTTTAATTAGCCACTACAAAGTTTTTTATTATTATTCGCTTAGCGTGTACACAAATCGTACTTTTTTTTATAAGTGAAAATAAGTGAGAGAGGTTACAAATATTTTTTTACATTAACGTTTAAATCCAGCAAGCAAATACTGTGTCTATACTGTACAAGTAATACAACTTGTCTTACCACGTCTGTGGCTCGCTCCCGAACCTGATGGTTTATTCATTAATTGCTGGAAACTTTAAAATTTTAAAGCGCTGTTTAAATATATTTTCGTGACAAGTTTTATATGTACCTATTTATACGGCTGTTAAAACTTATTCTGTAGTTGTGTATGTATATACGGAATACTGTAAAATAAGTATATGTTCAATATTTAAATTTTAAGCTATTTCCTGGAATAATTTAACAAAAAAAAATATATATATAAATATTTATATATATATATATATATATATATATATATATATATATATATATATATATATATATATATATATATATATATATATATATATATATATATATATATATATATATAATTTCACAATACATACATAGATATTTTAAGTAGACACAATAATATCTACCCTACCGATAGACAATGTAAAGCAATTCTCGTCGCATCAATTCCGCAAAAATAACATTAAAACGCCTTTCAAAGTAGCTGAGCTGCAGAGATAGTATAAAACATATATATCAAAGGATTGCATTCTGAGACCAGTGACCGGCTGCGGGCGGCAGTCGCTCTAATTCTAGTCCATCATTCAACTCACAGTTATAATGGCCGCTTTAGTTATTGTTCGAAATGAAACTGTCTTAAATCATTATGCATTCAAGAGATATCGCAAAGTGAATTATACTAAAATATTAGAGTAAATGAAATTTTGTTAAGTAAGACAAGTGGCTGGAGATGATAGAGGCCACGGTTAAGCTCGTATCGTGGATTGCACGAAGCTTTGAGCGTTAAGCTTAGTGTAATAGTACCCGACCCTTACTGTACAGTTTACTATTGTAAGATTAAGTAGAATTAATTATCTACATAATTTATGTATATAATATATAACGCAATATAAAACTAAATAATAATAAAATTATTTTACTACTTAACATATGAGACCAACGCTTGTACCAAGCTCTAAGCTCTCGCTACTAGTCTCCAGGTCACCAAATTCTCCGAGAGTTAAATTGTATATACGTACCCATACTTAACATAATATCGGTAAATTTACAATGACTTTTCAGTAGCTCAACTATTAAAGCAAACAATACATAAACATTTCGATCATTAACAATACAAATTAATAAATTAAACGTACTGAGTACTTCGCGTGTAAGAAGCACAAAAATATTTTCTTAACACATTAGCGCCTAATTACCGCCAGCGGCCAGCCAGAAACAAGGAAATCTACATTTAGCATTCACTACAAGGTGCGAGTCACTGCCTCATTATATAAAACCCTACAGCACGGTCACAAACAGTCTCTACTTTATGGTTGACCTCGTTATTTTTTTATTATTTAACCTTTTCCATCTTTTTATCTTCTAAGGACACAATGGAATTGTTTTTTTTTAATTTCATTATATGAGCTCTGCTTCATTTTTGTTATATAAAAGTGATCTCTTTTCATTTTAATCACTCACTCGAGCATTTACTGCGTAGGGAAGGTCCATTAAATATTTACTTTAGTAAAATACAAGCGATAAAATTTCTCGTTCTCTAATAATAAGTAAAAGTGATAATTAACCACCAAGTTTCCCGGACAAGTATTCTATAATACAACACATGTTTGTGCGTCACATATATTGATCACTTGTACAAATGTGGTAAAAAATTTTGTCACTACGTTAAAAAAAAAATATTCACTAATTCTTAATATAAGGTACTTGAATGTGTACTTTAAATTGATAAATTTTTCCAGCGTCAAGCTACTTCCGTGGAACGATAAGTTGAAATGTCCAATACCAAAACAGAGCGCACGCGTCCATTGTCAAACGTAACTCTGCCGATATGAGCCCAGAGCCCTTGACTATTCCTTACATTGGCTTGACACTAGGCTAAACGATTTTTTCATGGCAAGGCGATGTTCATTTAGTGGCGATATGTCCATTTAAGATGATTACTACCGGTGTACCTTTTGTAAATCTAAATAATTATTAAATAACTTATAATAATTAAGTTCTCACTATAAATCAATTTTATTTAAATTAAAATTATAAATTTATTTGTATGATATTGCTGAGTTAACAAACTTCGTACACTAAGCTCAATTTATCTTTATATTTTATCGACTCCGGCTTATCTTCATAAAAAAATCACGTTTCGCCACTGCAAGGTATATATTGAAATATGTTGTTTCTTTCAGTTTTTAGCCTTATTTCGCATAAGACTAAAGCTTCGTAAGCAAAGAACATTAGTGTAAAAACACTCCATTCTTCACTTTCTCGCTTTTTTGGGCGGCAGAATTTAAAATAATCAGACGCTCACCGACTCCCCCACAAAGACATAAAAATATTAGAAATAACTTAAGTATAAAAATAAATTCTAAATTTAGAACAAAGGATGTATAAACAATTATTAAATGTAATAAAGTTACAAAGTGAAATAAACGATAAATAAAAATATTTAAAATTTATCAATTAAATCTCATATTATTCTAAGTTCTCTAATATAAGAAATAGGATTTTTATTAAAATTTTAATAACATTCTTAATTATTTTAATGATAACCATGATTAAAAACTTAGGATATTATGTAACAAACCCACAAGCAATACGTATCTATATTATTTCCTTGTTTAATTTACCACAGAGCTTTAGAAATTTTAATATGCCCAAAAAAATTCCCACGTCTGAACAGCAGTCCTTTCCAACAATAATTCAAAATTGAACAAAGGGCACGCGTTCATTGTCAAACCCTCGCTCTCTATCGTCAATCTGAATTCGTAATACGAATAAGAATGGTATCTATTATACTATACACAGATATAGTTTTATATTGGCATTATTTATTTCCCTACGAGATATATATAAAACCTATATAACTATATTAATAAGCAAGTTTTGAGTTTTAAGGTTGTATATATGGATTTTTTTCCCCCGAATACTGGATGTTTCTATCTCTTGGTTATCTGTTTGCCCTTCTTTAGCAAAGGCCCATCATTTTCCATTTCCGGATGTCCTTTGCAGCTCTGATCCAGCTAGCACCAGCTATCATTTTAATTTCGTCCTCCCATCTCGTGAAGAATGTACGTGTGAATCTACACATATATACAAACACAAACAATATTATAAATATACATAAAGGCAATACATGCATATTTATAAAATTAAGATGCAGTTTAACCGTATTTAAATTTATGAGCAAGTGTTTTTTTAATGGAGATTTGAAAAGGAGAATTGAGATTTGGATTTTTTTAGATAATTTTAGGGAGATAGGGTTGCAGCATACACTGAAAAGGATTTCTGGTAGAATTTGGTATTACCCTTCGGTATATCCAGCATCAGCATGACACATGACCACCACATCGAGCGTGTAGGAGTAGAAAAGATGTTAAAACGGGAGCATAGATAAGGAAGGAAAGTTTTATAACTAAGAATTTTAAAGAGGAGTGTGTGGATGTGTATATCTCGGCGAAGGCGGATTGGGAGCCAATTAGAGTGAGCTCGAAATTGAGAAACATGGTCATACTTTCGCAGATCATAAATAAAGCGTATGGCAAGATTTTGAAGATGCACTAGCTTGCTTAAGAACTCTTCAGTCACATCTTCAGGCTTGAAAGAATTCAAAGAGAAATGCATGCATTTGCTGATATTATTAATGTATGATGTCCAAGACATATTATTGTCAAACAATTTCAATTAGTACTATCATGTTATCGATAGACCACCGTATGTCCTCCATGATACTGAACAGCACAGTAACCGTCCTATGGAAGGGATGGAAGCCAGATTGGAAAGGACACAGTAGATTGTTAGAGGAGAGGAAGCAGTAAAGTTGATTATTTAAGATTATATATAATCCATATATAAATAAAATGAATCATAAATAAATTTTAAATATTAAATGTGTTTTAAGCATAATTAAAGCTACATTCTTGTTAAAAAATTGTAACAAAATGAACTAAATATTCTCTCTATTAAGCAGGTGACTATTGTTGACCTGCAAAAGGCTTATTCGGCAAGTGAAAAAAAGGTCGAGTGGGAAAAACAAAACCATAGAACAATGGCAAAGAATTCACAATAAAAATTTTGAGGACCCTTAATAAAAGTAACACTTCCGCAAAAGGATAATGCAAGAGTTCAAAATAGGCAAGTACCGTTACAATATTTTTTTAAATATTGTATAAAAAATTTTGAGTGATCACATTTGCAAATTTAATCGTTCTACATTACTATGGGAAACTACAAGATGATTTATTTTAAGCATTGGCTTGTCTTCGTTACACTGCTGGACATAGGCCTCTTCAAAAACACGACATAGGCAAGAGAAGAGCTTCGAAAATCGAGCTCAGTGGTGTACTATTGGCAAGTCCTATTTTATTTATCAGTTAGTACAATTTTAATGTTAAAACATACGTAACTTGAACTACATATTCAGTTTTAAATAAAAGAACGTATATATTGGTTCAAAACACAAACACAGGCAGATTAATCATTGCATACTACCTACATAAATGATTAACGTATAATTGTAAATATTTCAGCCTTTATTGAATATAATAAAATATCAATTCATATAAATAATAATAAAATTAATTTAAAAAAATCAGTTTCCTGTACTTCTGTAGTACGTATAGGAGACTGGGCGGAGAGAACGTAGTACCGAGACAATGTTAAGTGATGAATACAATACGGGACTTTATCTTACTAGAGCGTGTAAAATTAAAGTAATTCATTGCCCCAAGATATTCAACCTGTAACATCACGTTCACACGCTGTTAAAATACAAAATAATTGATATAAAACGGAAATCCTTAATAGAAACAAATTCAAAAATTCAGTAACAAAATATGTACAAATATTAAATTTAATATACAAAGTTAAATATGCTAGAGAAAAAATATTTAAAATTTACCACATTATCCATTAAAACACACAACAGAGACTGTAATTTACAAAATAACCGTAACAATTTTCCTTCTTTGATAGCGTCTATTCGACCCCATTCTTTCCGTTGTTCCACGCTTTGTGAGTAAATTCCGAATATATTTTGCATTTCTAGTTGTTTTTATGCTTTCTATATTTTATTTACTTTGTAAAACAATAGCGTGATCAAATAGTTATTTATGTATTTGTTACAAATAATTTATATTTACGAATTTAGATTTATAAACATATGAGTTTTACACGTCGTGACATAGCCGATATTACCTATATTTTATCCATAGTAAGTAACACAATTGATTACCCTGAACTCCTTAAAATGAACAAAATCTTTAAGGAAACACACACTTTTTAGTATTCCGGCAGCAAGTAGCTACTATAGACAAAATTCATTTTTGTGGCGAGCTTTTCGTGCTTTTAACAACGGTAGTGACAAACATGATATTGATATCTTTTGTACAAGCATAAGAAATGCAAGAACACTTTTAAGTAAAAGAATGTTTTTGTACGACAATAAATAAAATAATTTCTAATCTCACTTTTAGATATGTATGTAGTCATAGACCTACCTCTGCTGACACAGAGTCCAAAAATAACAATAATTGTACCAGCGTTGAGTTGTAGAAGAATAAGCAATTGATTTTTTACTTGTTAGTTCATATTAATATCTTTTGAAGTAGTTTATTTAAAAATTCAATTTCTTTCTGTTATAATATGTAAAATGTATATCCAATGAAACCGAAAATGAAATCTTTCATCATTTACATGTGTATATAATATATAGTACATATCATTACTTAATAAATTAATATAAAGCCTTTTTTCTCTATTTCCAATAATAATATTAATATATCAAAAACTATCAACGTAATTGAAATTAATACATTAATATGTAAAATTTAAATAATTTAAAAGTATTCCCGAAACGTCGCCGCTCGCATATCTCGTAATCAGATTCCAGTTTAATTAAATCAGTGAGTTACGATCGTATCGAATAGTTACCAACTCCGGATATGAAACTTCCATCGTGGATATCATTTGTGAAATATTTTCGTGAGTTAATAACATTTCACGTTCGAACTTTGACTATTCTGAGCTAGTCTATTGCTAACTATTTTTGAATATTTCAAATTAACACATTTAATCAACGTACGAGTTAGTTGTATACAATTTTTGTATAAATAATAGTTATAATATCCAAAATACAATTTTACAAATTTGAATGTATAGAGATTCTGGTCGTGTCGCAGCAGTACATTAAACACGACGGTTATGAGTTTAAATCCCACTCGCGGGAATGAATTATTTCATTTCCTTTACTTTCCTGTCCTCGCTCTTATAAGGTGATAAAGCTTAGCGTTCGGCCATTCAAAACTGAATGTTTAAAAATTGGGCGGAAAGTGGAGCACTAGCTAAAGGGCCCAGTGTTAAGACCCTTCTGCTCTGTTATTTGGTTTGACAAGGTTTGAAGCTGGAATTTTTATTTAATTGTATCCATAATAACATTTTAATCACATTTGCCCAAATTTATGATGATAATATATTAAAATTTGTAAATATTTATACATTAATAACGCGTAACTAGGTAACCGAACTTAAACTAAATAATATAATTAAATAACTTTATAAATTAGCACAGGAATGAAAGCACATTAGACGTTTAGTGCAAACTTCAGATTGCAATTCGAAAGCACCTATCTTATAGGAAGGGAGCAGGAGTGTGCGCGTGCCTGCTATCTTTGCACTGAGTCTGCGATCTCATTTCACGGTTAATACTAGTATACCCATTATAGTAAATGTTAATGGAAAAATCCAATTTTTTATATTTTAACATATAAAATCCATGTTACAAGTTATTCAAAATCTTTTTATTCAAGCATATTACTTACGCCTTACATAATAATTTAAAAAAAAAAACATTAATCAGAAAAAAGTGTTCGTGATTTTTGTTGGTCTTTATTACCACAGTGGTACGTCAGAAGCTCTAATTAAAACAGTACGATCTTGAAATCATATGACACACAAATATTTCAAGAAAAATGAAAAGTACTTTATGTAAAACAAAACAATATTAATATATCCACTCTTTTACCAAAGCTACAGTAAAATAGGAGTCTCGAATGTTTCCTGGTAAGCGTAGTTACCACTGACCTGCGCACGCGACGGTGTACGGTGTTGAGATAAATCCGCTTTAGGCGTGTTCAAAATGTGAAGCAGCCTTTACATTTCATAAACAAAATTTAATTTTTCATCTATAATTGAAAATATACGTGTAATAGTAATAATAATATTCTATATAATGTTATATGGAAGTGGCATTTGGCCAATGGCCTTTATTTCACCGTCGCGTCGCAAGAATGTGTTTTATAAAAAACACTAGGTGACATTAATAAAAATTAAATATTTAATTTAGTTTTTAATCTTTATTTTTGTTAATTTACATTTAAAAATGTAAGGCATTCATCTTGAATGATAAAAATATTAATGAAACATATTATTACATACATAATATTATATGTATAAAATATTATTATTATATATGTAAATATTCTATCTTACAATTGCGATATATATAAAATATAATAAACCAAAGATCTCTACATCATCATTTCTATGCAATCAGCATTTCCATCTCTGAAACCAATGAATGTGCTTCTTTATACTAAGTTGAAATAAGGATACTGACCCTTCCCTAGAAAGTACTACTTAAACACTATAATAATCTATTAAACAAGCCGTAATGCTATTTTGTAATCGGAGTTTTACTTTACTACTAGTAGTTTGCACCGACTTTACTTATTTACAAATAGGATTTTCACATGTTAATCTATACATTGATACTGTTGTATGATATTGTATGATATCATTTTTTATATATATTTCATCAGTTTAGGGTTAATTGTATTTTTTTTATTTTTCTATATCGAACTCTTTCTTAAACGAGTGACGGACAGACAATGCACAGCCGCAATTACACAGCGGGAATTTTGGCGTGTACGATTCTTGGGGAGTTTAGGGAAGCACTAAAAGAGGATTTCTCTCTTGTTTATTTATATTAAGACATATTTTATGACCATAATCTGTCCACTTTTACAGCTTAAATTTATGAAATTTTAATGTAAATTGACACCTTGACATTAGAAAACTATTTAATTATATCAATAATCTACTTAATAAATTAAAAATAAATAGGTTGAGATTTTATTTAAATTTATTTATTTATTCTTATAAACTTGAATATTTGCGTAGCTCTATCCAACTCTGAATAGTGATCATTATTTATTCAGTAATTACTGCCAAGAGATTTATCCCGCTTACCCAGAGCCGCAAACTTTAGTGTCTAACGCCTTATCTACAAAAGACGCTTTAAAGATTAACTCATATATTTTGAATAATCTGGAAAGTCTTCGTTTTGTTCACATTAATTATGTTGCACTACGTTTAAACTTAAATAATTTTAAATCTCAGTCTATATAATATCTTATATCTAATTTTCATAAAGTAGAGAAAATAGCTGCTTACACTAATAATTATCATACTAAAAAAACCTCAATCTTATAAAGATTTTAAAAATATATATAAACAATTATACAACTGTTGTAATAAAATGTGTTGCTACTACCGCGCGCCGGTGTTGTTTCTCAGGGGCCTTAAATAGTTTTGGGATACCACGCATATTTGAGATAAGCCCGAACAATACATTTAATAAAGAAAGTCACGAAACAAATTAACATATAAATGTGATCTCAGATGCAGTTAAGCGCAAATAAGTGGAATAACGTGTTTATTGATAGTACCTACATACATTCATTTTTATAGCCCTTTTGTGAGATCTCTACTCATTAGCCGGATATCACCCTCACATAGCTTTGTTATCGTGTTAAGAGGCAATATCGTTATTTCTCAGTTTATTTATTATAATATGTAACTAATTTTATTACTATTGTATCTTGTACTAGCGTAATAATTATGTTTGTTTTACTATCTTCTCGCAATTATATGTGATTAATATCTAAATGGCGGAAGCAAATCGAGAAATTATACATTAAGAATATATCCATGTAATTTTTTTAAAACTGAACATTTCGCCGGGGGACTAACACTTTCACTACAAATAAATATAATAAATTCTATTTATAAAATATAAAAAAATTCTATTTATAAAACATAGTATTAAGTCTACTGTACCTTTGCAAAAAAATATTCCTAAAATACATTTCAGTTCAATTATAAGAATATATAAAATTCCAATATATATATACATATATATAATAAAAATAATTATTTTTAGTGTTACCACTCGCATCATCGCTTGCATGGACTCTCGAGGAACCTACTTGATATAAATATTTAAATATAATTTTTTTTGTTCTCGCTGTATCCCGAATATAGCAGGGTAGGCAGAGAGAACACATTACGTTTTGTCTTGTTACCAGAGCGAAGAAGTGAAAATGTTTCACTCGACCGAGGGGGAATTGAACCTACAGTTCTTGTTTAGAGTCGCGATTAGAGTCAGACGCTCCGCCACGATGGCTCCAAATCTCTTAATGATATTATTATTTAAATATCAATTTAGATATTCTTATTATGGAACAGTCTTTATTGAATTAATATACAATTCAATAATAACGTTGAATTAAAATTTATAGTATGTGTATATTTTTTTTTTAATTTTATTTATATTCTATCATTATTTCTTTGAACAGAATTCACTATTTTAGTATAATTAGTTCCAAAGATATAAACTGTTATAATGAAATGGAAGAGATATTACTATAGCTATCTGAATAAAACAAATTATGCATACAAACGCCACCTACTTGTTTCCCACTCCCACAAACGTCGCAGTAGCTGTTTTTAGATATTAACACACTTGTATCGACATGTCGATTTTACCATATTAATGTCTAAACACGATTCTATGTGGGAAATATATATGAATTTTAGATATATCACACATCAATCTCATGTAACGGGACTCTTGTTAACAGTTGAAGTAATCGAAATGGAAGTAACTATATGTACATAATATTAATAAATTAATATCGAAGTATGCTCTCTTTGCCATGTGAAACTAAAAAAATTATAAATATATAACAAATAGCCTCTGCGTATTTGATACATATTCTGCTTTAGTAATAAAGTTAGTCAAACGACACCAATGTAATAAACGTTTCTATATCGAGACGAATTTCTCCATAAATCTAACGACTATGCCCAGTCAAACATGCCTCGAGCTGAACGGCACCAATTCAGAATATTCAGGCGTCTTCAAAGGAATGTGCACTGAGCTACCAAAATTACGGAACGACTACCAACGAATACCACAAAATTTATATATTATCAAAATGAATATCGAAAACTCACTGGAGAGGCAAACTATCTAAAGCACTTACATATTATTGAAATATTCAGTTTTAATATTTTTTGTTTAGTAAATATTGTGAGTTAAATACATATTGAAATTGTAGTTGAATATTCACATTTTCACTATATGTATAATAAATAAGTACCTAGCCGTCCTCCAATGTCCGCCAAAATTTGGCAGCGGGAATGAACACGGTTTTCAACGTTATGAGAATGCAGTTACCAAAGAGTGTAGAGTGGAATATCTTGACACTAGGTTCTCTCTGTGTACCCTGCAAAATACAGTGTAAAGCTACAAAAAACAGAAGATTGAGACTCTAAGTACTTCTTGCTTCCTTCAAAGAAAAATATATACCATAAAATATGAGTACAACATTCAGAAATGCATGAAAAATAGTCAATAAGAAAAACAGTCTATTACCAAAGCACTCGATCACAATCGTACTAAACTAAATAATTGCCTTGTTCACTCTATGTTAAATACGACTTATTGAAATCCTTTTCAACTCAACGACGTTTGTTTGTATTCAAAAGAATGTTGTGTATGAAAGTGAAATATGTGTTATTACGATTAATTGACGCCACTTACAGCAGAGGATGTATATGTTACTATTAACACAATTCAGCATGTTCCCTTTTTACGTTTTTGAGGTAATTGGTAGAATGTGTTTTAAAATATGATAATAGAAAACTTTAGTAAATTAATTAAATATATGTACATAAATACATACATACATAAATACATAAATACACACATTCACACATATATACATGCCAGAGAGAATCTCTCGTCCACTGTCATAAACGTCGTCATAAAGGCCCTCCGAGAGGTGGCCCTCCCAACGTGCTAAAATCACCTAAGCATGTTTTCCTTAATACTCACTGTGATATCCTTGCTGGTATCTGCCGAAGAGGATCATATATTATCTCCATGGCATTCATCTTCTTTTCGTTCTACTTCTGTAATACCCATGATTTCCTGCCGTGTAACAGAGGCGATACCAGCACTGCATTGAAACGGTCTATGATCGATCAAAACTCTAGTAACGTCACATCAGGTAAACACGGATTTCTTGACAGAAAGACAAAACCAAATAAGATAGACCTGTGCCCGTAACTACTTATAGTTGCACATTTATTCAGAAAAAACACTGATCTTATTTTGACAAAATAATGAAATTCGCTCCACCTGTACAATTTTTTTCCATCTCAAATTCGTGTATACATTTTTGTGATACCACGTACGTCAGATATTCGCATTTTCGATTTTCCATTGTCATGCCATTAGAAAAACAAAGATTTTGTAGAGATTTAGAAAATTAAAACTTTACTACTTCATTTTAAATAGTATATAAATATATATTCTTCAAAAATAAGTATGCTTATTATAATTATAAAAGCAATTTAAAAGAACGTGTTAAAAATGTAATATTACCTTAATTTCGACTATCCTCTCGAACGGACACTTAAAATTTAAATGTAAATGTAAACCTTTAATTTTTAGATATTTTTTTCTATCAGGAAAAGGTGTGTGTGTGGGCTTCGTTCTGCCATCGATAATTTAATATCTTAATACGACAAAAATCTGGAAAAATATGACAGATGTGTAAATATAAAAAAGTAATAGTAAATAACATTCATTAATACTATATTTTTAGGATAGGCTAGTTTTAAAATGCAATACTCCTGCCTTATGCAGTAGTCCATTAGGCTTCTTAGGCTTAGATTTGTGGTTCATCAAATTGGTTGTAATTTTTTGACTCATGCTCAGCGTGTGCACGCCACATGTACACTTTTTAAAATATCTAATATGAAATATTATTTGGTTTAGCTTATTGGGTTCTTTGTATATATATAAAAAATATCTTTACATATAATTTGATGAGATCATAATCTGTAAATCTTTAGTTAAAATTTGTGAGTCACAAAAGAATGTAGGTTAGGCCACTTAAGCGCTGACGACCTCATTTGAGGGTGCCCTCTCGGATGCACTTGCGAATGTGAAAAGATTTCTTCGAATAAGCAACATTCATTCAAGTATCATAAAGTTTGATTGACTGACTCTCAAGGCTGATTACATTATCTTTGAACTCCCACATCAAGTTACTATTGCTAATAACTTAATAGTTATTAAAGCTAGCTAAGCTAAAGCTAATGCTTTACTACTTTGTTAATATAGCAAATTTCTACTATCAATGACTACTTAGTACGTAGTGACTACTTAGTACGTATATATATATATATATATATATATATATATATATATATATATATATATATATATATATATATATATATATATATATATATATATATGTACTCGTACTCCTACAGATATTTGTATGTGCTTCCCAAATGTAATTAGAGAAAAAGTGTTCGAGAAGTAATTGGAGAACGCATAATTATATAACAGTGAGTTACATAAAGAACGGCTCTAAATCCATCCTCCTCTACTAATAATATAAAGCTAAAGAATTTAGTTGGTTGAACTTTCTTTAAACTTTAGAATTTTGTTGATTGAACATCTAATCTTGGAAACTATTACTGCACACCGCCGTCGACGGAAATGACGGCGAAGTCCAGCATATTTGACTGCGACCATAGCAATCACTAACCGCTGGGCACGACCGCGCGTTGGCGTGGCCGGGCCCAGCGGCTAGTGACTGCTAGGTTACTGTAGATTAGTCTAAGTTTCTCCAGCCACGACCTAAAGACACGTTAAGAATAGGGAATATCCTCCAGCCCGTTCGTCGGCCGCAAGCCGAGGCTCGAGTCCCGCAGGGGACGCCTTTGCCGCCGACGTTTCCTCTCAAGCAGACACAATAGTGCTTGCTACTTTTCAGGGACAGAGTACCCTCTTCCCTCCCCAACTGGTGTCGCTGTCAAGGCCAACAGGGCTAACAGCATAAACTCACAAAAGAAAATAAAAGACTCTTGAACTCAAAACATCTGGTTGAGTTGTATAGCCTATTCATCGAGGAAGATCATGTCAATCGTTTCATTCAGAATATGTCAACAATTCTTACTTATTTCCAATTGACCACGGGGGTGAAGCTGCTGGTAAAAGCTACGGATAGAATAAAAATAACATCAAAAACATAATTCCAATATAATATTTCCATAATATGTACCGTATCATGCCGGGATAAAGTCTAGTCAGACTAACTTTATTTTCCACTTACCATCCGTTTTAGAGATAAGAAAATGTGTTAAAATTACACTTTTATACGATAAATAATTCCAGTAAATACAAATACATAGTAGACATACATATTATTGATATATTATTCTCATAATGTAGGTATACAGTTGGGATTTTCTGACATTGTATTTTAAATTCATCTCGTGCTCGGTATTGGAAAAGCAAACATCGTCAAGACTAAGGCTATGAATAAATCCAAATATACCCAAACACTCACAATTTAAAGTTGCGATGTAAAATTTTGAAAAAATATTATCTATATATTTGGAAAAGTAATCAATAATTGATACATGTAGTAAATTTTTCTTAACGGTTATATTAACTCATTTGTAAGACAAATTATGCCCGCATGTGGATACAACATAATGCCACTGCTCTACAGTTTTCTTAAATTTTGACTTTTTAATAAAATAAAAAAAATAAATTTGAATTTTGTTCATTGGCGAAACATAGACTAAGACTTTAATAATACACTCTCCTAGTCGTTTAAAGGCAAGACTCTTAATTAACATTACTAAGTCATACTACTAAATAATTTTTCTGTTGTCATTTAAATATAAGATTAACGTCTTATTTATGTAATATTTTTATTTTGTCATATACAAGAAAAAGAATATTTAACATAAAACGTTAATGACACAAAGTCACTTGGTAAATACATTTAGTAACCCACACAAGATGGTGCTACCATTATAATACAAATATACGTACGCCTTATAATGCATCACATGTGTTTAAATCTCATCTTTTTGTTTGTTTTAGGGGATGTGTTTAACCCATCATGTGGGATGACGTTATTTCAGTAAACATTAGCCTGAGAACGATTTTTTGTATATATCGTAAATGTTAATTTACATTAAAATTTAATCGTATATTAATTTACATTAAAATTTATACAAACATTGCTATACTTGTAGTTTTAAGGTACTTTATTAAATGTATACTAGACTTTACATTATTATATAGAATTTCCTGTTTTTAAGCTCAGAACTTCCGTGACAAGAAAGTGAGCGTATCTACTACTACGAATAGTCATGAAAATAAACAGAACAAAAATAAAATCGATTTTTAATTATTTTACATTATTTATATCCAACCCGTTTGAGCTATTCAGTTCAAGATATTCTTTATAAAAGTATAATCTAAACGCAGCTGTTCAAAATAAATAACTTAAAAACATTTATCATTTTGTCCATCGTGCTTTAGATGGTATATTTGAGTTAACTCAGTTACCGCGTTCTGGAGAAAAATGGTCTTGACAGACGGACAACACATAGACAGTCGAACAACAAAGTAATATACGAGTATAAGGTTTCCTTTTTTCTTTTAAGATACCCTAACACTCTCCTCTGTTTGTAATTTAAAACCGCTTTAGTTAAAATACGTATATAACCTATTTACGTAAACATAATATTAACTTCGTTTGAAGGTTCCGTACCTTTAAAAAAAAACGGAACCCTTATAGGATCACTTTGTTATTCGTGTGTCTGTCTGTCCGTGTGCCTGTCTGTCAAGACTATTTACTTACAAAGGGATTACTAATTTATACTGTAGTCCCTTTCATACAAAATTAGTGCATACGATCGCAAATTTAAGTTTGTCAATTTTGATAAGTAGTATTATTCTCAGCAGGATAATCAATCATGATAGATACGGAACCGTCGATATGCGAGTACTGCTCGCACTTGACCGATATTTTTATATTTAAAGTAGTTTGTGTAGGTTGCGTGTATTTTATTTAACATACAAGTTGTAACTGCAATTAGATATATTTATTTATTTATACGATTAATATACAAACAGTATGAACTATGCATTATGCAAACCATGCAAAGGATACAGGCGTTTAATATTAAACAAATGTTTTAATAATTCTTATAATTTTTTTAAAAAACATAATCTCTATATTATGTAAGAAGGTAGTATCTAAAAACAAGATCCACAGGAAAAAAAAAAGTCATAAAAGTAAAAAGTTCATAAAAAAGTCCCTTCAATTATGTAAAACATATTCTCACTATAGGTCGACTTCACATTTTCTTCCCTCGCTATACCTATTTATCTTATGAATTACAAAGTTGTTACATATGTATATGTACATACATACATATGAAACAAAAGTAATAGTAAAAAAAACGGCACAGGTGAACAGAACCAATATTTACGGAAAATTTTGGTCCTCACTCGGGGGAATAAATTATATAAGTTTTGCCACTCTGGTAAGACGAAGCGCTGCATTAAGATCCGCCATCCAACAGTCAATGTCTCGAATTCACGTGAAAAGCATTACATAAATAAACTTCTTCTTCAATCCCTTATCCCTTATTCTGGATCAGGTATCTCATGTTTATGCGGGAAGAATTATATATATATATATATATAAATATATATATATATATATATATATATATATATATATATATATATATATATATATATATATATATATATATATATATATATATATATATATATATATATATATATATATATATATATATATATATATATATATATATAGTTTTGTTGAATTTTGGTATTTTTAACATAATTAAATCTAAACTTACCACGTAAAATGGAATGGAAAAAAATTAAAGATATGATAATTAAAATATACTATAGTTTTCATTTTGCTTAAATTAAAGCAATCATTGAAAAGTTTATTCTGATAATAAATATATATTATTTGACACAGCACAGGACTAACTTGACTACCTTTATGTGAAACCACAAAGCAATACATAGGTATGAAATTCAAACATTTCAAATACCAAACCTGTGGTCGCAGGGACTTTGAGAGAGCCGCCAATTAAAATACCTTCTTAAGCCAGCCCCACCCGGACTAAGGACGATCATTAGCTAGGTAACGAGGTATCGAGATTCGCAGAAATAGTGTGTTCGGAGTTATTTAATATAAGAAATATGTATTGAAGAAAAATGTGAAAAAAGGATTTTATGTATATGAATGTCATTTATGCTGTAAGTATGAAAATGACAAATATTTTCATGTTACTTAAATTGTACATAAATTTATTATTTCTATTAAAATATTATGTATATCTAAAGATGACTTTAATTCGTATTATTCGGTTTATATTTATATATATAGCGATTATGCTTATATTTATTTATTGACTTCGTTATATGTTATTTAATTAATTTATATATTTAAAAAAAAAAATATAATAGATACTAAAAGAAAAATTCGTCACCACCTTGTAATATTTTATTAAACATATTACTAGAAAGTAATAAAATCAATTATTAAAACTTTTATAACGATATCAAATTCACTATCCTCTTTCCCGACCTCTAAATAAGATCTTCAGCCGGTACCTGCCCTAAGATAATAAATTTTCATTAGCGTCAACATAGTTTGTTCTTTTTCTCGTTGTCAAATCTGAGGACCAATTAATTTGGTGGGAACTTTCGATTCGTCGCTAAAAGCTCGGAATGCCGTATGTCCTGGGAACGCCTTGATTCATCTTCACATTGTAGAAGGATAGTATATAATATTACGTTATCTTATATATAATATTAATATAAGAAAATTTCAATTTATTTAAACTTCACACTTTTTCCCACAACGTAAGGTGTATAGGGTAGCAAGGGTCTTGGCGTAGTAGGGCGTAGAGAATGTAATATAAAGACACTCCGTTCTCTCTCACTTCGAGAGAGTATTGGTAAAATAAAAAGAAACCATTAAAATATTAAATGCATAAACTATTTTTATAACAGAAGAAATTTACATTTTTAACTTTGTGCTGACTAAATTTATTTAAGAATACATACATAAATATATTAAAAATAAAATAAAATAAAAATAAGCCTTTATTGCTGTTACTTATATAACATGCATCGTTAAATTGTAAGTATATAAAGTAAGTATGTAAAATATCTCAAGTTTTGTTAGTTGTATTACTAACTATTTTTCCTTTTACAGCCCATCCTTCGACAAAGGCCTCCTCTAAAGCTTTCCATTTCGTTCTTTGTTTTGCAACACTTGTCCATTATGTTTCCATTATGTCCAACACTTGTACATAAATATATTATTCTGCTTAAAATATGGCTAATTTATTCTATTAGATTTTTGTCTAGCTCTCGACTATCCCTTTATGACGAACGACAAGAAAAGCGTGCGTCACGCGTAGAGTTTAAATTATAAAGTAAATTCATTTTATTTATTTATTTATTTATATGCATCACCAACATAATAAACACACAACATGAAATACATAAAAATCAAAATATTTTTTATTCAAATAGGTTATTACAAGCACTATCGAATTGTCAATTAACATAACATAAGTGTCAGTATTGTCAATCCTACTAGAAGCTACCACCAGCTCGGAGGGCAGTTCTGCTGAGAAGAGCTGGCGAGAAACTCAACAGTTGCTCTTTTTAATGTAAATTCACAATATATTTACAACTGTGGTAAGCCTCCCGAATGAGCATCAACAGTACTTAAGTCCACACACTACATCCGTATAATATTCTTGGAGGGAATAATACACTTTCCCTAATAATATGTTTTTAATCTTGACTTTAAATTGTACGAAGGGTAAGTCTGTAAGTATTTGTGGAATTTTATTATACATGCGTATACCTTGGGACATGGACAATGAATTTACCTCCTGAAGGCGGAAACTAGGAGTGACCATTTATTATCACTGTTCTTTAGATAATTGTTAATATTTTTATGTAGAAGCAAAATATTATTATATATAGGAATTCAGATGACACAATGATAGATATACCTACTTGTTTTTGAGGTAGAAAAAATTAAAAATTAAGTCAAACTACCTACATCAAAATGATGTTAAACTATGTAACAAAAAGAAAACAATATAAATAAATTTAAAGAAAAAACACAGACAAGACAAGAACATAACACTAATGTATTTTTTAAATAAAATCGTATATAGAAAAATAATAACATAAATCAAGCATATATAATGAATATTATAAAGATATTAACATCGCTTTGGAGAAGACCTTCAGCCATAAAGAAACCGACCAAGAAGAAGAAGAAAAGAAGATTCATGTCTTCCTTAGTCTTTATTGCACGTAGGAGCTTGAGATCATCAGCAAACATACCTAGTTTTGAATATTTTACCTTTAGGCAAATGTCAAAGATGTTAAAAAAGAGGCCCTGAATATGATTCCCGAGCCTACACCTGAAAGCACTCTGTACTTTTCTGAAATAACCATTTAACACCACTATTGATATACGATTATCGTAAATAGAACTTACACCAACTTAGTAATGGATCTCTTATACCGCATATATGCTCTTAATTTTTTTATAACATAATATTGTAATTTACTTAATCAAATGCGTTCAAAAATCTGTTTATGTTGTATCAACCTAAATGTTCTGATTCATTCATTTAATAATTAAACATGATTTGAGAATGCTTCCGTAACGGAACACTTGTGTTTCCAAATTTGAGCAGTTCTCTCTGTCTACCCTTCTTGATGCGGGATAAAATGTGAAGCTCCAAAATATTAATGTAATTATTATTTATTATCATCAGTGCGGATCAACACTTTGAAAATAATATAAATATTTGATTAATTAATAACATTATCTCTTGCTAAATGATTATTCTAAGCAATGATTTTTGGGCAGTGGATATTTGTAAAGATATTCTTACACTTAAATAACTTGTAACAAGCATGTAAGAAAGAATGAGAACGTATAGCTTAGTGGTCAGAGCGCTTGAGCGGTTTCCAAGAGGCGCAGGCTCAAATATTACTATATTTAAGTAAAAATTTTATGTTTTCTAAAAGTATCAAAAAACTTACAATATCATCAGCATATGTAATAAATCATGATATAATTAAATATATCATCCTAATTTTAAGATACGTCAATCAAATTTCTAATTGCAAATTACCATTGATATTAGATGAATAATTATTGGAAAGTGATAAACGTTAACTTTAACTATGACTTGAATGTATGTAACAGTATTCAGTAGAAGAACATATTATAATAAATACAATGCAAATAATGAGATGAAAGTGAGATGAGAGCATATTAATGCGATATTTAAGAAACAAAAAATCATTTAAATCAGCATTGTTTTAAGTCGGACCTGCAATGTTCTTATAGCAATTTATATATTAGATGTAATAGCTATTATCAATTGAGAGTCATAAAAAGCTGACCTGGAAAATTCTCGTATTTAATTTGAGAAAATAACATAGATATTAATATAGCTTAAATTTTGATATTTTAAAATCAAATAAAGAACGAAAAATACTAACGAAAGATACACATATAGTATTAGTAATATGTGGTCCACCATTTTGTTGCAACGGCCACTTTTGATGTTCCTTACTTTTGAATACATAATGTTGGCAGCACCTTAATTTTATGGCGTTAGACGCGTAAATCTATGGTCATTCTTTCTGACATGAACATTTTAACACGAAGACAGTTGTTTATTTAGGATATTTCATATTATATAAAATGGATACAACGTTTATCAAGCATGAATTATAATTAATTGTATGTAATTATGTCTTTTGTAGCAAACTATTTCTAAGGACCTACCTTTATTGCCGTAGTCAAGGCAATATTTCGCAATAAATTATTGTATTGCCATCAGAACTAGTTTATGGTTGTGGGTTCAATTCCCTCTCGGGGGAATTAATTATATCATTTCCTAGCTCTATTTTAAAAATAATCATTTTCATACGTAAACAGAATATTATATTACACTTATAACTTATAAGTTGGCTATTCGGTTTTAAATTGACGTATTCGATACTTCTGCATCGATACCATTTATTTATTGATTTTATCTCTAAAACAGACACTATCATTTGTCAACGTACGATAAAGATTAATGAAAGATACACTGTGTTCAGAAAATGCTATTAGAAATTTTAATTTTGGGATTGGTGTTTTTGCAATAAAGATTAAGTACATGAAATAAATTTTCATTTGCTCGGAGTTAGTTCGTCCACCCAACACGCAAATCTCAATACAAGCGTAAAAGAGAAGAACGGACTGACAATAAAAATATACGTATTAAAAAACACTTTCGTCACAAGTTAAATTAAAATAATTTTATACTTACTATTGGACTTAACTATTGGATGCCTTACAACTATGCTACCAACAAGAACAACATGGTTCCATAAACGTCATCTCTTCACTTAATTGGTTTGGACTTCATTGTGCACAATAAGCGAGGCAATAAATCATGACAGCGTCAACAACATTCTATAAAAAAGTAGAAAAAATAGTTTTCTTTCTAACAAAAGGCATGATATTCAATAACCCACAATACGAATAAGTTATTGATTAATAATTGTATAGTATGTAATAGACTACCTTTACAATTAGTATGCAGAAGAAGTGTCAAATAGTATATTAGTAGTCTTCTTCTTCTTCTTGGCTTCTGGCAAAAGCCGGGACTAATGTCCCGGCTTTTGCCAGGGTCTGCCTTCCAACTAAGCCTACTCCACTTTGCACGGTCTTTAACATCCTCAGTGGACAATCTATTGGCTCTCATGTCTTGTGTCACGACATCCAGCCATCGCTTCATTGGGCGTCCGGGTGGTCTAACTCCAGGGACAGACATGTCAAGGCACTTCCTTCCGACATAGTTCTCAGATCGGCGCATAACATGGCCATACCATCTCAGGCGACGCTCTTGGAACTTATCCGCTACGTCACGGACCCCAAGACTACCTCGAATGAATGTGTTGCGTATGCGGTCGGACCGCGTAACGCCACACATCCATCTCAGCATCTTCATCTCCGTGACGTGAAGCTCCTGAGTGTGCCGAGATAATGTTGGCCAACATTCGCTTCCGTATAAAAGAACCGGTCGGATAATGCTCTTGTATATCAGTCCCTTGAGCTTGGGCGGTATTCTGCTATCACAGACTACACCAGTGACCTCCCGCCATTTGGCCCAGGCAGCGTTTATACGGGCATGGATGTCGTGGTCGATGCCTCCAGACTCATGCATAACGGCTCCAAGGTACCTGAACTTCTCCGACTTAACGGCTGGCTCAGGCCCAATATGGATGGTGCTCGAGTCCGGGTTCCCGCAAGCCATGTACTCGGTCTTCGACACATTCAGTTTGAGACCACCGTTCTCAAGCGCACCCTTCCAGGCGTTCACTTTACGCTCCAGCATCAGTCGGTTCTCGTCGATGAGTACTATGTCATCGGCATACATCATGCGCCACGGGGGCTGGCATTCGATGTGAGCCGAGACAGTATCCAGCACTATATTGAATAAGAACGGACTAAGAGCTGAGCCCTGGTGAACCCCTACTGTAATCGGGAAGGGCTTGGTGTCGCCAACAGCGGTCCTAACCACTGAAGCGGAGTCGTTGTACATATCTCTGATAACCCCAATATAGGCTTCAGGGATCCCCTTGGATCGCAATGCCCACCAGATACACTGACGTGGCACACAGTCAAAGGCCTTCTGCAAGTCCAAAAAGGCCACATGCAGAGCTCTCCTTTTTTCCTTGTAAGCCTCCATCAAAGTTCTGAGGGCAAAAATGGCGTCCATAGTGCCTGATCCTGGTTGAAACCCATACTGGGACTCAGAGACAGTACATTCTTGGCGGAGCCTGAGGCCGATCATGCGCTCGAAGAGCTTCATGGTGTGGCTCATAATCTTAATGCCCCTTAACTACCGCAATCTTGAACACTGCCCCTTCCTTTGTAAATAGGGATAATAAAGCTCTGCCGCCACTGATGTGGCATCTTTCCAGTATTCAAGATACGGTTAAACAGGTCAGTAAGTATAAGCACACCAAGAGAGCCCAACGATTTCCACGCCTCGATTGGGATGTCGTCAGGTCCTACCGCTTTTCCGTTCTTCATGCGTCGAAGACAATTACGAGTTTCGTCACGGGTTATTGGAGCAACAAGTCCGAGGTTAGGAGATAATTCAGGAGGAAGACTACAAGACTGCTGAGTGTTCAGCAGCTAGAAGTAGCTTCTCCATCTCTCCTTCACAGAGGCATGACTACAAAGCAACGTGCCCCGAGAATCTCTGACGCAAAGACATTTTGTAATATCCTGCGTATTAGTAGTATAATAGTATATTACCTTCTTAAAAATGTACCATCTTCGTCTACATAACAACAGACATCAGAAATACATCACAAAATTAAAATGTACAAGAGGTGACCTTATCGCTAAAACAGCGACCTCTTCCAGGCAACCTTAAGACAAAGGACGTAAAGGGGAAAAAGGGTGAAGGAAGATTGAGGTTTGATCACAACAATAAATAGAATTATGTATAAGAATGATATACTATATATACATACTAATACTCATTCAATATTTGTATGACGTAAATATTCATTGTTTCTATAATTATATAAAATATATAAATGCTTAAATAACCTATACATAAACATGTAAATAAGTCATAAATCAAAATTATAGCAATTATAAGCGCAAAACCACACATTAAAATTACAGAAATAACAAAAACTACATACAATTATTCATAGCGTAATAACTGGCTTAAATTGTAAATAGTTAGGTGTAACGATATATTCCTCAGATAACAATAAATCACATCAAAACCCATCTATCTATATATCATAAGTAATGGACATAATAATTGTGTTCCCGTCACGTTTGTTAAATGAGAAAGACAATTCTTAGTTTAGTAGTACTAGCAATATCGAACCATGAAGTTCTTGATCACGCTGCTACAACAATTTCTTATACTTTTTCATATTAGTAATAAAGGTATTATATCACATAAATTTAATTTAGTTACTTTCATAAATATCTCTCAACATGATGCTTATCAAAATTCAGTAATTGATTGTATCGTGTCCACAAGTTTCAAACACATTCCGTGTGGTACCCCGTTTACTTTAGTATATTCTACTCACTTCATTGATGGTGTTAATACCTTGCTAAATACCAAAAGTTGCTATTCATTTCTATCCCGATCGTTTGAAGTCAGAAAATGGAGGACATGGACGGATGTTTATATATTTTATACAGAAAACTATCATGAAATGTATGTAAGTTTTAAAACATTGTCAAGCGACGTTGTTTGGAATCCAAGAGCACATTTTTTTATAGTCATCAATGATCTACACAAAACAGAGCTTTTAGAAATTTTTAATATATTATTAAATCTTAATATATTCAACGTTTTACTTATAACAAAGTCAAAAGAAGGAATATTTAGTGCATTTACCTATGACGCGTTTGGAGAAGGCAGTTGTGGACGATCAATTAATAAGATAGAACAAATTAACCATTGTACAGATATCAATTCTATCAAAATGAACTACATACACTTCGACCATAAATTCCAAAATTGCACAATACCTATAGCAGCCACTGATGATATGCTTAATGTCATAATTGAATCAAAAGAAGTAAGTAAGCGTTCTGGACATACAGAAAAAGGCATAGAACAATATATATTAGAGAATATAGCAAAACAAGAAAATCTTACAATACAATATATTTATACGGATTCCAAACATGAATATGGGGTAATTTTATCAAATTTAACAATAACAGGTTTGCTGGGATACCTGTATAATAACACAGCTAGCATTGTTATAGGAGGTTTTATGCTAATGAAAAATCGTATAAGCTTATTTGAATATATTTGGGGCTACGGGACAGCGAATCTTTGTATATTTACCCCAGCCTTGGGTGAAGAAAACTGGAAAAAAGTTTATCAAGAATTTGGTATCGGCACTTGGCTGTTAATATGCTTATTATTTTTATTCGCAACACTTATAATTACAATGGCACGTCGACTTTTAATAGGTAACGAAGATAAAAGACGAATCATTTTAAAAATATGGGGATACCTATATGGCCAGACGGACGCGGAATTGATTAAAATAAAGAAAATAAAGAGAATTGTAGTATTTTGGATTTGGTTCACATTTTTCATGACCAGCTTCTACAATTCAGCACTTTACAGCTTATTGTCGAGAAACGTAAAAGTAAATTCAAAAATTGACACAAAATCGTTAGCTGCGTTAAATTTGGAGCCGTGTATCAGTTCAGCTATAAGAACTTTTTACAAATTTACTTTCAACGAAACACTGCTCGGTAATCCAAAAGCAAACTGCAAATTGGCCGATGATGCATTATATACTGTCGCTAATAGTATTAAGTATTATAGCTTGGAAATGGACTACAACTACCATATGAGAGAGCCTTCTTATATAGATGAAAATGGTAACTCTAAACTGAATAGTCTGCACTTTGCAAGTGATTTGATGCTCGCAATGTACACCACCCGAGGATTCCCACTACATCATAAATTTCAAAAGTATGCCACTTATCATTTAGAGTCAGGGTTACTGCAACGGCAGCGTGCAGTTATTTACCACCAGTATGTGACTCCTAGCCAGCATCACAAAAAAATATTTAAAATATTTCGTTTATCAGATTTTAGAATTCATTTTGCCATATTAATTATCGGATATACAATATCTTTTATCTGTTTTATTATTGAAATAAATCACAAACAGGGTTCATAGAAATTCAGCTATAAAAGAATCACCTATATATAATTTTACTAAAATTAATGTATAAGCAATAATAAATACTATATAAAAATTATAATTAAAATCGCACGTTAACTTTGAATTTTGTATACAAATTTACAACAATTAGTTAAATCAATAATAGCTAAAATTCAAAAAAAATATTTTAATTACCTTTGTTGCTATTAAGATGTCGTTAAAATATTACTTACAAATCAATATTATGGTGATTTCATATTCCTTATTAATAACTTTAAAATCATGTCAACATACGTGCAATATAATATGAAATAAATTATGATTTAATAACTAATATTACATTATTCAACGTCACAAAGAGCACTGTTGCTGCACGGTTGATAGAGTTTCAAATGTAGTTAGTTATACAGAATTTCAGAGACTCGATGTCAAACATAACTTCCTCCGATCAGTAGCATATTTTAGAACAAGACCAGTTTGAAATTATATTGTCTACTTTGTGCTAGAGAACATGAATACACGTTCGTTGTTTGTAGATGTATATTTTATTTACGATTGGCGCAAAATTTTAGCCCAACTCTAGCTCACACGACTAACTTATGATTGATAAAACCCAGTGGAGCGGCAACAAAGTTTTGTTCGATGCACTGGAAACATTTACTCTTGTAACTGACAGTCCGTGTTTTTTTTTAATATTATATTGTTTCAAATTATATTTGTAATCTATATTTAATGATTATAGCTTGTGGTTATTTTTAACTTGATTAAAAGAGATTATTAATTCATTTTGTTATTGGCTGTACAAATTTATTGTTGAAGTACTATTTTGTTAATTTAAATTATCTATATACCAATCGATTACCAAAAATCACATGATCTTTTTAATAGTACTAAGTACGTAACAAGTTGCTGTTTTTATTCCCTTTACGTAATAAAGTTATCGACTCTTAACAATGAAATTTTAAACATACGGCGTATTTGTAATACTAGACACTAATTTTCATAGACCTCGATCATCAGGGAGTACCAGAACTGAGATATTGGAGACTGGTAATTGGTTTTAGGTACGTTACCGTCACATTTAAGTGAAGAAGATTTAAGGAACCTTGTATTGTATTCAATTTATTAGTAATAAAATAATGTTTTTTTATAAGTATGTATGTTAATATCTTTATTTTATGTTATATGTTTAACGTATTATGTAAAATTATTTGCTTGTATAAATAACAATACATTGTACTAAAATAACAACTGTTTGTTTCTTCTTTTTTAAGAAAATCCTCATATTTTATACTGTACAAAAGTCCTCTTGGTGTATATTTATGGGAATGGATATATTTGTTAATAATATATACTCTTCATAAATTTGAACTTCAATTCCTATGCATTATTTAATTATCATTTATGATACATATAAATGATAAAAACAAACATAACTAATAATATAATGAAGAAGATGAGCACCTGAAAACAAAAAAAAATATTAAGCTATACTATTATACATTTAAAAAAAATCATTAAAATGAAAGATAATTGTACATTTAATCAATTGTATAATTCTCTATTATTACATTTTGTAATTATTCACATTTAAATTGATTGTACAATAACATCATCGAATCACAGTTGAGAAACATAGATGTTCCGGTTTGGTAAATATATTTTGAAGCTTCACGTAGTACTAGCTGGTATATTTAGTAGGGTAGGTGGAAGGAACCTAGTGTTAAGACACTCCGTCCCCTTTTAAATTTTTTGATATGGGTGGTGGCGCAATGCCACGCCACGCCACGTTGTGTTTTTTGTTAGTATAGCGAAGCAATAAAAATAATTCATTCGTCCAAGTGGGAATCGAACCCACCGTCGCGTCTACGCGTCACAAAACTTGTATATTAAGAATTATTTTATTATTTACAACACATACTTTGTTCTGCCATTGACGATTCTTTACGCACTGACTGTAAGGCATTATTGTAAATGTCACAGAGTTGTAGAGGGGAACCCAAAAATCAGGTAAAAGCCAAAATATGAAGTCGTCTATCGCCTTCCGAATGCGATATGACGGGCGGGTAACTAAATCTCGCATCTGAAAAATATTTATAAATTTTATTTACAATGAAGTAAATCGTTTATCTCCCGATTATCTCGGAGTAGTATAATATAAACGTGATATTTTCAAATATCTTCTAAATCCGCTAAGTTAAATAAACCAAATCTTATTCTTATATAATTTCAACATTTCAACTAACAATTTACATATATGTAATAAGAACATTGGCAGGGCAATTTTTCTTTTATAATAAAATAATTACGATAAATTACCTCAATATAATTATACATTGCCAGATCACTGATCGCGAAGGCATCTCTCCATCTTTTGCCGGAAAACTCTTCAAGAATGGTTGGTAAATCATCATTGTGCTTATCAAACAGTTCATCTAAAAGATAACAGTCTTCGAAACCAGCGTTCATACCCTGTCCGTAGAAGGGAACTACGGCATGTGCCGCGTCGCCGATTATAAGGGCCTTGTTGTGTACATGATATGGACGACACTGAAATGTTTATTTAAAATATTTGTAAATGTCATTAAAAGCCGTCGAGGCGAACGCAGGACAACGCCGACAACGGTAAAGTGAAGTGGTCTTAAAATTTGGTTCCCCCTAAGCCTAAACTACTATGCACGGGATACAGCAGGAAGATAAAAATGATTATAAATGTAATTATGACTACCGATGACTTTGCTATTTTAATGACAAAAACTATTATTATTTTTCATACCTTAACAGCTACTAACGCGGACGGAGAACCTCCAAAGAAATCTTCTATCAATTTCTTTTCACCGATCAAAGGTATTGAATCAGGAAAATATTTTTGAAAAAAATCCAAAAGCTTCTGTTCTGTGTTTATGTTTTTAAAATTATTAAAAGGCATAAAAAGTGTGACGGTCCACGAACAATCTTGATTCGGAAGAGCGATCATCATGAAATTACCTCGTGGCCAAATATGCAAGTAGTTAGGTGGCATCTGAAACTGATGACAAATAATATCATTAATATGGACGTAAATTAGGGTGGACTTCATGACTGTTGTCATGTATTTCTTTTCAACAACTATACCATTGAAGCTTGCAACATGTAGGCAAAGAGTACCGATGATAAAATACTAAGTTCTTTGCTTTCTACCCGAATTCAAATCATTGTGTGTTGAGTGGTGCCTCATCGCCACGCTTTGTCTTACAGAAGCGGCGAAATAAACCTTCGCAGTGATACTCGAACACTGTCCCAGTGCCTCATCACCACGGCAGTCCCATTTTTTTATGATTAATATTTGTCAATAAAAATTGTCCACCATACAAAGACTTTTTACAAAGGTAGCATTTAATTATTTCTTATAGTTTAGCTAGACTACTATTTTATTGTATGAGGTCTTCTAATTAGATCAGACCTATTACATTACACGTACAAACATACAAACAAGCAGACAAAAGTAAAAAGAAATCAAAGATATTTGAAATAAGTTCAATTAAAGTAGTGTATTTGAATAAAAAATTGGATACATGTATTATGTAAGTTAATTTCATACAAAAAAAATAAGTATAAATTAAGTCTACTTTCTAGTCCATTACTAAATATAATATACTCAAAACCAATTACATTAAAAGATAAAATTATAATATAGAATATTCAGAACGTAATGAATAGTTCATGTAATGTTGGCGTAGTATAACTATAGATTCCATAGAGCATGTATAATCATCACCATATATCTACATATATATTATAATAAGTAACAAGCCATACGTCATGAAAATATGCTTTTTAATTATATTGAATACCCATTTGTTCAATAAGAAAGACGACTATCAGTTTACTAACGCTAATGAAGTCAAACCATGAAGTTCTTATATACATTACTGATAATTTTCCATACTTGGGAGAATTTTGTGACATTACAAAATTTGAATATGGATATATTTACGAATAGCACTCAACATGATGTTTATCAAAATGCAGTAATTGATTGTATCGTGTCTACAAGTTTCAAACGCATTCCGTGTGGTACCTCGTTTACTTTAGTATATTCTACTTACTTCATTGATGGTGTTAATACCTTGCTAAATACCAAAAGTTGCTATACATTTCTATCCCGATCGTTTGAAATAATAGAATGGAGGACATGGACAGATGTGTATATATTTTTTACAAAGAATTATCATGAAATGTATGTAAGCTTAACAACAATGTCAAAGGACATTTTTTGGAATCCAAGAGTACATTTTTTTATAATCGTTAATGACTTACATAAATCAGAGTATTCAGAAGTTTTCAATATGTTATTAAATTTTAACATATATAATGTTTTACTTATAACAAAGGCGAATGGAAAATTTAATGCATTCACCTATCACCCGTTTGATGAAGGCAATTGTGCACGATCAGTTAACAAAATAGAAGAAATTAACGACTGCACAAGTATACATTCTATTAAAATGAACTACACACATTTAGAACACAATCTCCAAGGTTGCACCATAACTGTAGCAGCAATTGAAGATGTACCAAATGTCATATCCAAACCAAAAAAAGGTAATAAAATTTGTAGTGGAAAAGAAATAGGTATAGAACAATATATATTAAATAATATTGCCCAACAAGAAAATCTTACGATAAAATATACTTATGTCGATTCGAGCCACGAACACGGCAACATTTTGCCCAATTTAACAATAACAGGTGTACTGGGACACTTGCAGAATAACTCAGCTAAAATGGTAATAGGTGGTTACGCGTTGATAGAAAATCGAGTAAGATTATTAGAGTACATTTGGGGATACAGTCAAACAGGCTTTCTCCTATTAACTCCAGTCTTGGGTGAAGAAAAATGGAAAAGAGTCTATCAAGGATTTGGTATCCGCACTTGGTCGTTAATAGGTTTGTCATTTATATTTGCAACAATTGTGATTATCGTGACTCGCCGAATCTTTTTAGGAGATGAAGATAAAAAAAGAATTATTTTAAAAGTCTGGGGATATTTATGTGGCCAAACTGACATGGAACTGATTAAATCAAGGAAAATGCAAAGAATTGTCATCCTTTGGATTTGGTTCACATTTTTTGTAACGAGCTTCTACAATTCGGCACTTTGCAGTTTGTTGACTAGAAACGTAGAAGTAAATATAAAAGTTGACACTACGTCACTATCTGAACTACCCTGGGAGCCATGCTTAACGGATCCTGTAAGAACACTTTACAAATTTTTATTTAATGAATCGCTGCCAAAAAACACGAATGCGAACTGTAAATTGGCCGATGATGTAATCAACACTGTAGCGACTAATATTAAGTATTATAGCTTGGAAATGGACTACACCTACTATATGAGAGAGCCTTCTTATATAGATGAAAATGGTAACTCTAAACTGAATAGTATGCACTTTGCAAGTGATTTGATGCTCGCAATGTACACCACCCGAGGATTCCCACTACATCATAAATTTCAAAAGTATGCCACTTATCATTTAGAGTCAGGGTTACTGCAACGACAGCGTGTAATTATTTACCTTCAGTATGTGACTCCTCCTCGCCAGCATCGCAAAAACATATTTAAAATATTTCGTTTATCAGATTTCAGAATTCATTTTGCGTTATTGATTCTCGGTTATATAATATCTTTGATCTGTTTTACTATTGAATTAAATCTCAAAAAATTATCATAAAAACTAACAACTAAACAATCACCGAAATGATTTAAACTTTTTTTTATTAAAATTTTACCGTTTCGTATAAAAATGCGTATAAAAATATTTTAAAGCCTTTTTAGTACTTACTCCGCCATCTTTAGAAGCTGGTATGCATAGTTCTAAATAGCCATGCTCTATATATTGCTGACTGAAGTCAAACAACGGTTGTTTCATCATTTCTTTGCGGACTGTAGAGAAAGCTCCGTCGGCTCCAATTATTAAATCGGCATTTACTTGAATCGTTTCTTTTGAGTCCGTCCTGAAAGAATATTTTAAATTACTTAAATATTTTAGCATAGTAAGTAGAAAGATCTTTATATCGCGTTCTTTTATTCTTGAAATTATGTATAGTGATGGAACTTAACGCAAAACACTGTTACACCAGAGTGAAGAGTGCTGCACGTTTGGCAGAGTTTCTAATGTGATTTCATAGAATTTTGGGATTTGACGTCGAACACAATTTCCTTTGATCACTAGCAAATTGGATACTGTTGGACAATTTGATCAGTTTAAAATTATATTACATGTTTGTTGTTTATACACGTATATTTTATATAGAATTGTATTAGTTCTATAGTATATATTTATAAAAACAACTCTTGTACTCAAATAAGTAAGTCATGACTGATAAAACCCAATAGACCAGAACAAACTTTAGTTCTATGCAATAGAAACATCTATTGATGTAACACTGTATGTATCTATATTGTAATTTTATATTATATGAAATAAAATTTATAATCTGTTGTAGTCAATTATTATAACACAACTTACTTAAGGAAAGTTAATGATCCATTTTGTAAATTTGCTTGCACCAATTTATGATTAAAATGTCTTTCCACGTTTTCATAGTTCTCCGATTCTGTAAAAAAAATGTTAATAATTCTGATATAATTATCAAGAATATACAATTTTTTTTGTTGTCATGTTGTTAATTAAATAAATCAAATATTAAAGAATAAAATATAATTAAATAAATCAGCTTTAGTAAGTGTTGGCAGAGAGAAATCTATTTTTATATACACGCGATACTTGTCGGTTCGATTTCGTCTCGGAGGAATGATTATATTTAAATTATTTTCAATATCAATGTCTATACATCCCTATGTCTGTACATACGTGGAAAGTTGAATATAAATTTATTCAAAGCAGATTTTAGATATGTAGAAATGACACGATGATTATTTTTTTTATATCGTATAATTTTTCTTTCCTTGTAATGGTAAAAATAAATTATAATATACAACTACATAATATATATGTATATAGTTTGGTAATATTTTATCATATTTGACATTCGAGTAGTGTCTTATCTAAATAATATATTGTGTACGTTATAATTATTAATTGACATTTTGTAATTAAATACGAAATGAAGTAACCTTATAGTATCGATAAAATATCTATACCTACTTTGTTGTATAATAACTATGTGAATAAACTATAGTAAATATTTACCTTTCAGAAGTATGCTGTTTAAATAATTTCTTCCTACGGAATAAATACACTGAAAAATATACACAACATTATTTTTATAAAAAAATTAGTTATTCATTATTTTTTATTTGGTGGAAGGGTACCAAGTTAAAGCCGAGATTGTTTGTTCTTGTAGGAATTTCAAAAAAACCTCTTGCATGTCTATACTTTCAAAAGAATATATGTTGTATATGCCAAATTTCAGCCTTCTTTAGTAATATTTCATATTCTATACTAGCGGCCCGCCAGCGGCTTCACCCGCTTGAACTTCAGTTTTAATTATTTAGTAGTTAAGTAAATTGCAGCAATTCAGTAATCATCAATTGTTGCCCATATGTTTATTCTGAAGTATAAGCTATATTACTGCAAAGTTTCATCACATTTATAAAAATTGTGGAATATATGTTATATGTATGAATAGGACGTTGTCGTATATATGTATATATATATATATATATATATATATATATATATTATATATATATATATATATATATATATATATATATATATATATATATATATATATATATATATATATATATATATATATATATATATATATATATATATATATATATATATATATATATATATATATATATATATATATATATATATATATATATATATATATATATATATATATATATATATATATATATATATATATATATATATATATATATATATATATATATATATATATATATATATATATTATATTATATATATATATATATATATATATATATATATATATATATATATATATATATATATATATATATATATATATATATATATATATATATATATATATATATATATATATATATATATATATATATATATATATATATATATATATATATATATATATATATATATATATATATATATATATATATATATATATATATATATATATATATATATATATATATATATATATATATATATATATATATATATATATATATATATATATATAAGACATGTTTAAAGACAAAAAATAAAATAAGCAGTATGAATAAGAACTTAAGCTAAAACTTTACCTGATTTGTTCTAGAGTCATAAGGTATCGCGTACGTTGTAGCATCCGGGCGGTGGATCATTCTTGCCCTCATAGGAATTCCATGTTCATTGACCATGTGTTCGTCCACCCCGACACCCTTAAGAGCTTTACGCCCTCGCACAGATAAGGCCAAGTTTATAGAGCGTCCTCGAATTAGTGGTGTGCTTCTGATATCTGTAATGTAAACAAGTGATAATTTGAATAAATTTCATTCTTTTTTTTATTTATTAATGTGAGAAATATTGTCAACTAGCGATGCGCCCATGGCTTCGCCCGCTTAAACTACTCTGTTACATATATATTTAATGGTTAAGTGAATTGCATTCGTTTATCTTAAACCGTTGCCCATATGTTATTCTGATGTAAAATCTCTTTTCCTGCAAAATTGCATCAAAATCTCACATTTATAATATTAGTCAGATATTATACTAAGGTAAATATATTCCGTTTATCTTGTTCCCGTAGGATAAAACGTAGCCTGTTTTATTCCAGACCATAATCTACACCTATTCCTAATTAAATCCCGATCCGATTAAATCTTCAGATGTAATTGAATACCAAACATGCACACAAGCCTTCGCATTTATAATATTAGTAAAATTAAAGATATTCGGGTAAAGTATGTTATATATTTTCAGTATAAATATATTATATATTTTCAGTTTTGTTATATATTTTCAGTATAAATATGTTATATATTTCAGTATTATATATTTTCAGTATAAATATATTATATTGGGAATTGAATATTAAAAAACAAAGACGTTGCTCTGAAAAATAAAGAATATTTATTTTAAGTTTGTCAATTTTAAGACAAAATAAATGACACTAAGCCGAAATAAAACTTATATACCTAAAAGTACAGAAATTATATTAAAAGTTTATATTTGGTTTGTTAATTCTACTTCTATTCAAATTACAAATAAAACATCTTATACAGGTATATTTTAAAACTATTATACGACATTCCGTTGAGTCGTAATAGAAAAACATCTTAACTTTATGCGAGTTATTTATTCAAATTAACCTAAATCAGATTCACTTTATAAACAATTTTCTATAAACGGTTAGCAAATGAAATTGGAAAACGACCCAATTTTGTTTATAGAAATAAACAAAAAATGTCCTCCCTAATAAACAACTAATATACATTTGATTTAGAAAGTAACATTCCAAATACTTAGTGAGAGTATGTATGTGATGCAAGTATAACTTTAAAGTTGAAATGAATGATCATGTTGAGTGCAACAGGCTGCTTATATTTACGCGAAATCAAATTTTATTCAAAATATCAATACATGATTCATTTTTTGTAGGTAAAAAACCACCAGTTCACTAAAGTTAATGCCACAGACCTGAGAGGAACTGGTGCAAGAAACTCAGTCATTTAAACTTACCTTATAACTTAATTAGAAGTCTCTTTAATTTTTTCTACAGCCTATATGACTTGATGACAGAGATGCTTACTACAAATATAATTGGCTAGAGCGCTTGTACGACTTCCAAGAGACTACTAGTACTACGGGTACTAGTACTAGATACGTTCAAATTTTCAAAAAATATTTTTCTTAGGATAGTAAATGTCAAATGCTAATTTTACAAATAACAAAACGCTTTATACATTTTGGATGAGAATTTCAAGATGTTACATAACATTTTTGTATATTAAAAACCGGATTTTTTGCATAATAGATAGATGGACCACGTGTCTATTATCAAGTTTACCTTCACGATACTCGTAGAGAGACACACGATGTCCTCTTTTGGCCAGATAAATTGCTTCTAGTGATCCGACCTGAAGAAACGATAATTGAGGAAGTTATATATATATATATATATATATATATATATATATATATATATATATATATATATATATATATATATATATATATATATATATATATATATATATATATATATATATATATATATATATATATATATATATATACAATTCTTACAAAAAATATTACCTACCTATATTGCTAAGAAATATAGAGAAAAAGTTATTTTTTTAATTAATATAGTGCAAAACTCTAATAATTAATATTTAATAATATTGAAATGCAATGTAAAATTTAATTTATACAAATTTCAAGAAGTTTTTAATTCGACAAATATTATTAATTGCGATTATAATGTTAAATTTAACTATGATGATAGAATATAATTATTTTTATGTACCTTTAGATATCATAATGTATAGATTAATTAGAATTAATTAATATATATTCTTAATAAACTTTAAATTATTAGAGTGAAAAATTCGTCAAATAGTCCTATAAAGTGAAAAAAATACTTACAAGTCCACCCCCAACCACTGCAATATTCAATTTATTTTTTGCATCACCATTTTGCACTTCCATTATATATATTTAATATTATATATAATTATAGAGGAAAAAAATTTGTTGTTGTTTAAATGCGTGTACATTAAAAACCGGTGGAACCAGCGTCCGAGACACCACTACTACAAATGATCAATTTAAGACGAGCTCGACAAGTTGTTTTTTAGGATTCCGCATTGTATAACATACATCGGTAATAATTAAGCCTTATTAATGCGTTTGTTTCCATTTAAATTAGTACAATACAGTAATAATTAAATATTATATTTCATAAATTGTAAATAAAGAAAATGAAAAAGTCTACAAAGTGTTAATGTGAAAAATGTTTAAGAGTATTAATATAAAAAAAAATGGCTTTTGTGACAAAAAATATACAGTATTATTTGAAAAAAGAACAGAGTTGCCTTTGTTAAAATAATATTTTTTTTAAAATCTAGAGTTGATCTTAAAGAATTGGACCAAGACTCATTTCCGTATAAAATGATTGTACCTATAACTGTTTATTTATTTTTACATAAAGGCGTTGTTCTCATTTTTACGTAATTCGAAACCTACGAACTTATGTATTTTATTAATAGATACTTGATACTGTGGTGGGCATATTTTGTTACCGCTCGCTGCTGACTTATCCGTTTAAATAGTTATACTGCTACGTTTCAATTTTATGTTTTTTTTATTTCAAAGAGATCTTTTGTCGTTTTCTAGATTAAGCTTATATAAATACTAGCGACTCATACGCGGTTTTGCCCGCTTGAATTACACTATAATTTTATTATTAAGTAAAGTTAGTTGGATTCGCTAAGCATAAGTTGTCGCCATATGCTATTCTGATGTATAAGCTATATTACTGCAAAGTTTCATCTAAATCCGTTCAGTAGTTTTTACGTGAAATAGGAACAAACATCCATCCTCACAAACATTCCCGTTTATAATATTAAGTAGCATTAGTAGAAAGAAGGATATATCCTACTTCGGGTCTCAGATTTCTGGGAGAAATTTTTCATGCATACAAATGTTTATAGACATTACCCCTAGCCCTTAACTTTATGGGACAAGCAATGAAACTCACATGAAAGAGTCTTTACTATATATGTAACTATTCGCCTGTAAATTTCAAAATCTAACTAAAAAAAACTAAAAATTAACTTTACATCACCATATTCATTGAATTTATAAGTTAATATAGAGTATTTTATCAGTTACTGTTTTCCGTATTCTCTCTTCTACCCCAAAGTTGCCTGGAAGAGATCGCTCATTTACCGATAATGCCGCCTATTGTGCTATTTTACTTAATGTGTAAAATTATATATAGGCATATGGTGTACAATAGAGAGTAATTTAATAGTAATAAAGTCAAAATTAAAATATCAAAAGTCAAAATAAACGACGCACTTAATCTCACCATCCCGTAAAAGGTAGAACTTATTTTTTATACTGCACTAACGCCCGCAACTTCGTCCACGTGGAATTTAATCCACAATATTATAATTTATCCACTCGCACTAGTAGTTCCTGAGATGAGGAATTGAAATCTCATCATTGCATCGAATAACATACGTACATCGCAATAACCGCGACGCATTAGTGTAAATATTTGTATGACTTTTTTTGCAACCTCTTATTTTTTTATAAATACCTGATTAAAGTGTCAATGACTTCAAAGTGGGAGTAATAACTTGTTACGCTTATATGGATTATACTGTGACTAGCAATAATAATATGTTTTTACGTACCTCAAAAAAAACGAAACGCTTATGCTTAAAGTGACCCCCTTTGTTGTCCGTCTGTCTGTCTGTCGGTCTCTCCGTCGGTCAAGACCATTTTCTCGAAATAAAGTGTAAAAACCAAAGTCAACGCAATCAAAAGATATCAACGTTTGTGGTATTTTTTTGCATTTTGTGTGAAAATCGCGTTAATATAGAGTTATGAAGTTTGGCTAAAGTATATGTTTGAATTTATAGAATAAACCAAAGATTTATAAAGTTCAATTCCGAAAATTGGAAATTTTAACATATATCCTAGAAAAAAACCATTACAAACTTATACCATATAGTTCATTCATATCATACAAAATGCATGTTTGTATGCAAATTTTATTTTGTGGCCTCTTTTTTGTATTTGTCTAGAATTTGACAATAAGTGAAAACTTACAGTATATATAAAAGGAAAATTCTGAAAATTTATAATTTATATGTTTAACACATATAAATCCTTACAAACTTACATTTGTAGTTCGTTTCGTAAAAAAATTGTGGATACGACCGAAAATTAAAGTTTGTAAATTTGTATAAGTAATATTTTTCTTAGCGAAATACCTACATGAAATAGGTACGGAACTCTTTGTGCACGAGTATTACTTGCACTTGATCGATTTTTTTAAATTATATAATACGTTTTTATTTAGGTTGATTGTTTTCCGTTAGTTATGGGATTCGGTACAACATACGATGTTATTGTTCAAGCGCCAAGTGAAGAAGAATGTGACCGTTGTTGATGACTATCTCTCCTTTATTAGAAGTCCAATGTAAGTAATGATGCAATTTGCTTTATGTAATACTAAAATTGATATTATTATCTATTATTGACCTTGTATAATTTGGAATTTATTTTATTATATGAATAAATTTTGAACTGATAACCGTCCTATTTAGATGATTGCCCTTTATAGATAATAATTAATAGATGTAAAGAAATTCTTCCAGTACTACAATATATATATATATATATATATATATATATATATATATATATATATATATATATATATATATATATATATATATATATATTATATATATATATATATATATATATATATATATATATATATATATATATATATGTGTGTGTGTGTGTATATACGTCGTAATTGTAGGTTCATCAAATATTACTATTGAAAATGTTGACTTTTAATTGTTACCTAGGTCCTCTGCTTCAAAATAAGCGAATAAGAAAATATAGATGGGATTTGGAAAAATAATTACATTAAATACTATGTCATGAAACAATTAAAACTTTGAATTATGAATCATATTTATGGTTAAATTGAAATACTTTATAAGTAATTCGATCAGTAAGAGAGGTCAAGACCAGGTTCAACAGGCTATTTAAATTTTAATAAGCCAAAGAATTCAATTAATGAAAAACTACCAATAAAGTTTTGTCGATTAAACAATTTAGTCACTTGAGCCGTGCTAGTAACTTTTTTTACGTTTTTAATGACAATACATACATAATTCAAAATAATCTTATTTTTTAATATCAAAAGCAGTGTGTATTTGTTAGGGTTATCCATAGCATGTAAGTAGATATATACCGACATTACTATAAAATTTTGTTTTGATCGAATAATTGAAACTTTCAAAGTAATTTTGTTTTTTATATATGCGAGAGATGTGAGGGCAATAAATATTTTAAATATTTAATTTATATTTTTATTCAGAAAATAAGTGCGCCTCCACTCCGGCCAGGGTTGCCCCGGAGCCTCCACATATGGTAATACAGTCCTGCACGTCATTAATATATATTTTTAATTTATTAGTCCTCCTAACCCTAATAAAAACTTTTACTTCATAACACAAAACTGTAAATCAACTCATTAGTTGTCTGTTAGGTGGAATACCGTTAATAGGGTTCGCTAGAATACCGTATAACCAAGTTACTTTAGAGCCAAAGAGGAGGAGGATACCAAATGTCCCTCGCATATTGTCACTACCTAAATTAATTATCTGCTTCTAATTATTATTGTGTAATGCTATTCATATTTTATAATTATTTTATTAATTAGTTTTAATTTTTCTAGTAATTTAAATGCAGTTTATAATTATAATTGCAATCAAACAAAAAATATGGCTTCGTTCTTGTAGTTAAAACCATTTTTATTTGGGTCAGTGCATAAACATTGAAAGCTATTAGTTATTTATAGTTAATACATAATTATTTTTTATGGAAATTGCAAATATTTATTGATAAATTCTTATCATTCCATTTCTTATCGTTTTTTAATGTTATTATAGGCTAGCGACCGCCCTCGCTTTGCACGGTGCATGCTGATACTAAATATACTCTAGAATGTCTTTATATACAATGTTCACGGCTTTTTTGTCATTATACAATACAAACATATTGTCTTTAGAGATTCCTCTTCAAACAGCGACATATAATTGGCCATGTGAAAGATATCACATTAGAAATTTAAAAAATGGGCAGTGTGCAGCGGTATTGTGCATATAAATCTTCCTTTTGAATCATTCCATCCTCATCTATTAAAAAACAGACAGCGGAAAGCGACTTTGTTTTATACTATGTAGTGGTATTAACGGTAGACTTTTTTAAAGAAAACTAATAAAATTTTATCGAACTTGGAAGTTATATATCGTATTGAAGCAGTTTAATTGTTTGTTATACGTTTACTAAAATATTTTACATAGAGGATATATTATATAGGGGAAAAACATGATCCATAAAAATTATACGGAAAATATATACATTATAAGAAAATAAAACAAGTTCTTTAAAATACATTTATGTGTACAATATTTACTTTATTTAATACAATAAACAAATAAATAAAACAATTTTAACTACAAATGCTAGAAATGCAAAGGTATAATAGATATAAATCTTGATTTATTCGATATTCAAATGTTCTATGGAACGTGTCAATAAGAGGTGGCTGAGACTGGCCATAATATTTTGACTTCTAATCTTTCCTTTGGACTTATCAAGCTAAAAAAAATTAAGAAATATTAACAAGACTAATAAAATAAATTGAATAATAAGAAAAAATAAATCAAGTATACAGTTATACAACTACTACTGTATTATTTTATGTAATATAAGAATTTGAATTCTATTGTAACTTTAATTCTAAAATGTCATAATAGAAGTCATAGCTCAATTTCCCGCATATGAAGGGGAAACGGTGTTCTTTTTTTTAATTTTTTTTTTTTGAAAATGACAAATGCTTTTAACCGCAATTGGCCTTGACACCGTGCGGGGGACGAGTGTGTCTCGTCCCAAGAGAAGGGAATGGTGTTAACGTTTGACTCGATTTATGGTATTAATAAAACATTACACGTTAACATATTCTCATAGAACTCAAGCGTAAAAATTATTACGATACTTAAAAAAAACAAAATATACAATGAATACTATTGTATAATAAGTACTTATATTATATTTATTTTATTTAATACAATAAAAATCTTATATTTTAACAAAAAATACTAAAAACTCATATTAGAAGGCATAGACGATATATCTTCAGAGGGACTCTGGCTAGAACTGAACGAGCTCAAAGTCTCCCGCGTCTCCTCTTTGATCTTCAAATGTTCTGTGCTGGAGGGAGGTCGGGGAGGGAAGGACTTGTCTTTGTCTTTAGATTTTTCTTTACTACTGTGTTTATGTTTGTGCTTGTGTTTGTGCTTCTTCTTTTCCTTCTTCTTCTTTTTTGCCTGCGATATGAAAAATATATTAGTATTAATTTATTTCAAAAGTAATAATTAATATTAAAATTTAACAAAGCAAGTCTTGAAGCTGCGTGTCTTGAAAATGGTCTAAGAGCGTTCAAATTTTCATACATTTTAAAATACTTTTCTGTGATTTACTTTTTAAAAAGTTCAAATTAAAGATTATAAATTAATATCATTTCTATTCACAACACTACTTATTTATTATACTAAAAATCTAAATTCTTGAATTATGTACACCATGGAATTCCAGATAACATAAAGCATGATGAATTAATATTATATATTAATTAATATTTGTAGTTATTTCCGTTTTTTATTATATTTAATTATTTATTACCTTAGGTGCTCCCAAATCATCTTTATCGTGTCTAAACATGCCGGGTTCAAATCCAATGGGACCTGAGGAGCCAGGGATGCCGGGCAATGGCGCCGCGTTGTCAGATATGAAATCACGTTTGGCTTCATCCTACAAATAATAAAATATACATTTAAATTATGACTATAAATATGATGTTTTACTTAAAAGGGTCATGTAAGCCGACATAGACAATATAGCAGAAAAAAAGTAACAGAGAGAACCTAGGGTTGAGACACTGTTAAGACAATGTTTTCCCACTTCCCGCCAAATGGAGACATTGCGTGTTGAGAGGGGGAACTCAACGCCGCGCTGCATCTTACCGAGGAAATTAAATTATTCACAGTCAGACGCTACGCCACGAGGGCCACTAATATTACAATCCGTTCGTCAAGAAGTCAATAGATAAATATTAAATACATCAAAAAAAATATATTTAAAAAGAACACGCAAATTGGCACCTAGTCCAAGAATAGTGCATAATATGTATCGATCGATAAATTCATTTATAATTTTTTAAATTCCTTTATTCTAAAGTAATTAAAATAATATTTTTAACATTTTAGTTTAAGTTTGTATATTAAGAATGGTATATTTTTTATTAACATTAATTCAAGATTAAAAAATTAAGGCCATTTTAAAAGTAACAACATTTAACTTAAAATAATTTATACTAATAAAAAAAAGCTGATGAATTTCTTTTGTATTTTTCATAAATTATAAAGTGTTCCACGCTAAGTATAAAAAATACTTAAAGAAAACATTAATATATAACCTTTGAAACGTCTACTACGTTTGTAAAAAAATCTCCCTACAGAGATGCTACCAATGTATTAAATTGTACAAAGCAAGAAGTATATAAGAATTTTCATAAGGCTTTCCATTCTTTAAGTATGAATTTGTTTCGTTAAAGAAACGCCCTTATCTCGGCCTTATATCTAGTTCTCTGGTTCGAATTGAAAAAATATTTTCAGTCCATTTATCCATAAAAGCTATAAATTAAGCTATATTACATCACGTACACTTCACTTGTAAAAGACGCGTGCTGCTGCTGCTGCTAAACTGCTGGTAAAAATATATAAAAACTTACGCTATAGATCCTAATAGGTGCATCTGTTACAGAGATGACATCTATTTTATCGTCTTCCTCTTTAATACTTGATATGGGTACGGGAAGATTAGCGTCCTTTGGCGGTTCACGGCCCAGTAGTGAGCCACCTAGTGGTCCCACATCTAACTCCATTTTTACAGGTACCTGTAATATTGAACTATAATGTAGAATTTCTTTAAAATATTGAACTCAGCAACTGTTAACTCATTTAATTTAACAATAATATAAAATCTATGAAGCAGTTTTTGGGACGGCAATTTCTTGTACAGATGTTAAGCAAGAAACATCCCTGTATTTTATTAAAATTACTGTAGATCTCATAATTATTTAAAACATTTACTAAACATTTGTAGAACATAAAATATGCACACAAAACCTAAAAACCTAAAAAAGACCAGTACCAGAAATACGGCTTAAAAAATTTCAAACTATGATGTGATACCATATAAATATCTTTTTTTATATTTTTATTTATAAGACAATAAAAGTAAAACTTACATCCATAATCTCTTGCTTAATAACCGGCTTCATTTCCAATTCCCTTTGCCTCTCTCTGTCCCGCTCCAACCTGTCCCTCTCCCGCTCTATCCTCTCCCTCTCCTTGTGGTGCATTTGTTTCATCATTGCCTGTATTTCCGGTAAGGGCACACACAATGGCCGCTTTAAACCATACAAAGTATAGTACAAGTCTACAAGATCGCATCTTAGTCTGGCGTCATTTGATAGCTGACTGTTGATGTTATTCCATAATCTGTAATAATACAGGTAATTAAGTAAAACTGAGAAAGTAATACTAAATTTAACAGCTTAGAAATGTGCTTGAGAAATATATAAATATATCGTCATACTTATATCATACAGTCTATATAAAACATGTAGCACCAGGCAGTCATGGTATTGCGTCTAATTGGAAACATGATAGGTACCACTATGTATACTACATGTGTGGTGCGTACGTACTGGTACGTACTGGTACGCGTTTTCTGGGAACACGTGAACTGATACCTTTGTGTTGTGGCGTGTCTTCTGGTACGTGCGTTTTGATGTCTGTGTAGTAGTGTGTGAACTGTGTCAAATAGGCCAATAAATGACCCTAGTGCTTACCTATGGACAACCGCCTCAGTATCGAGTCTATGTCTTGATGCTTTTTCAAATGGCGGCATGGAAACTAGTAACCGGGCCAGGCCATGCCTCACCCCGGGGTCAGGGTCGTTCTCCACCGCGGTGAGAAGGGAGGAAAGGTCTTCCGGCTTGCCGTCCACGCGGACGAAGTCCACCAGACACTCGAAAGCTGCTAGACGCACGTCTAAAATTGGCTTGCTATGTTAATATTAAGTTTATTCAAATTCATTTTTATTCAATGATTAATTTGATAGTATTAATATTTTCTGTATATTAATTGCATCTTTATATATTATATTATGTTATATTAAGTAAATCTTAATTTAAACATATTTTACATTAAGTCTTAAAAGTTCTAAGTTCTTAGAAATAAATGTTCATATATAAATTAAAACACAACTTTCTAAAAAGATTTTTTTAAATCAATTGTAATCGTAATTTTCTACGTCACACATATATATTATAAATATATGTGTGATAATTTAATAGTATATTATTATTTAAGGCTCCTATGAAGGACAAAGAACATACGTAATGAGTACATGAATCATGTATTCTTATCTTGAATAAATAAATCATTTGAATTGGAATTTATTTTGTTTCTTTTCGAAAACTCCCATAACATATAGATGATTATAAAACACTCACTGTCTAAAATTACAAAATGACATTTGAAACCAAAAATTCATGTCATCGAAAACTCCATTAATAAAGAAAAACAAAACAAAAAGGCACGGACGAAAAAACATTGCAACGTTACGTTCACGTAACTAGCTTTGACTCGCTCCCATGGTCCAAAGGAAATAATTTAATATATATATATATATATATATATATATATATATATATATATATATATATATATATATATATATATATATATATGTATATATATATATATATATATATATATATATATATATATATATATATATATATATATATATATATATATATATATATATATATATATATATATTATATATATATATATATATATATATATATATATATATATATATATATATATATATATATATATATATATATATATATATATATATATATATATATATATATATATATATATATATATATATATATATATATATATATATATATATATATATATATATATATATATATATATATATATATATACATACATATATAATAATTAAAAATTATATATACTTAAATAGAATAAAACATTCAAATTCAACTCGCCTATGTACTGTCCATATTCCGCGTATGACCTAAATATAGTAGGTATGCTAGGTAGATGTCCGCACTGCTGCAAGCGTCGTATCGCCCTCAAACAACTAACGCTGACGGTATTCTTATAACAAGGAAGGACTTTCTCTAAGTTGAGCACTCGAGTTATTTCCTCTAATACTAGTCTCGTGTCAGCCGACAGGGAGTCTGCGGTTATTGGGGCTCCCTGTACAGAGATACAAAAAAAAATATTATTAAGGTTCAGCAGGCTCACACCAGTACACGGTCACGCTAGGGAGTCAAGTCTACAGAGTATTTAGTTATGTCACTTCAGTCTCCGATTTGTTGATAAAATTCAACTCTTGTGGTAAGCCACAATGGGAAAACAAAAGTTGTTAATCTTAATTGGGACTTATTCTTTTCAACTTTACACTATAGCTCACATATCTCACATATCGCGGCAGACAGAACATAGAGTCAAAACACATCGTTCTACGTTTTACATTCTGGTTTGAGACATGAAAATAATTCTTCCCAGTGGTGGTGGGACCCACGACCAAAGCGTTGTCGGTGTCCCACTGCGTCGCGATGGCCAACATAAATAGTTAAACGCTTTTTCCCGCATTTAGAAAACTAGACAGAGAATCAAGACACTACGTTCCCCTGTTTGCGCACAATTTTCGAGAAAGATAACTGAGTGGATGAAATCAAGTCATCAAGTCAAGTCATCAAGTCAAGTCATCAGTGTCCTCCTACCACAGCTGCGCCAGGATGGCCTCTGAAATAATACGTGTTTGTTGACAACATATTAAATGCATTTCTTTACTAACCGGTTGTAGCACGGATATGACAGGTGTGATGGTGGCTGCGAGAGCGTCGACTAGAGCCGCTTTATAATAATTATCGGAAAAATGATTTTTTGAATTATCGTTATATTTGAAGAGATCTAGTAGAAATCGGACCACTTCCGGCGGACAAATACCGTGGATGTTCCTTAAACCTGAAATTAATATAATTTTATATATACTGAATAACAAAGTTTTTATTTAAGATATTTAAAACATTTAAAATTAAATAATGAAGTCAATATTGTTGTACAGCGATATATAATAAATATGTATATATTTAGATTTACATATATATTTGCACATATATAAAAAAATATCATATACAACACAAAAATACGCACAAATTACAAATGTCAAGAACAGTCAGCAATGTCAGTGGAATAATTTAGACATCAAAATAAAATGCCAAAAGATAGAAGGTCACGTACCGCAGCAGCAGGGGGCGTCTCACAATAAACGTCACCCTGTCTAGTCACTTACCCGCCATAGCCACAGGAATGTTCCTTTGCAAGAAATAATGTTGCAAATTATCAAAATTGTTCTGTTTTATAATATGAGGTGCTGAGAACGAGCCGAACATTTTGCGGAATATCGTCAACATGGCCGGAGGTCCCGCCCACGAGCTTATCATTGCGTTCGCCACCTGTATTCAAAAAAATATATATAAATATTAAATAATTGATATTTCCTATGTAATGTCAATTATTTAATATTTATATATTAAATAATTGGACACGCAGGCAAATTTTCAACTAAATAAGTCTGCAATGTGATTTGAATTAACGCGACAAAATTCCCTTACGTAAATAAATATACATTACTTTTTCTTTCTTTTATTCTTTTTAGTTCACACTGCATCCCGCGTATAGGAGTATATTAGGGTAATCATAGATATTTTGGTGTCAAAATACTTGGTACACCGTTTTCCATCCAAATTCCAGACATTGTGTGAGTGGCGGAACTCAACGTACAAAATATACAAATGTGGGTTATAAAAACTCATAAAACCTCATAAAATAATATAAGAACGCAATATTATATATAAATGATAAATAAAAATAACCTTGGTCAAACAATGCGCAGCTCTGCACCTGATCTTGTAGTAAGTCTGCTCGTTCTCTATAGTGTCAGTGAGGGCTTTGCGGGTCGCGGGCTCGGGGTAGTTGTGGAGGGCGTCTATAGCCTCGCTCTGCGCTGTGACGTCACGCTCGTGACGCAGCTGGTACTGCCACTGGTAGTCCGGCTGAGAGATTATTGTGCTACGGAGTAGGGACATTTCCGGGTCTAGACGTATCCATAGTACCGGTGAGTCGCTGTGCGGAAATAAATTTGTAGATGCAATTCTTCTTTAATTCATGTATTGTATTTCATTATAGACCGATATTATAGATCGAGACGAACTGATAAAAATATGTTCATATAAATACTTTTTTATATATTAATAAATAAAAAGGCACAACAGTAAGATTCTGAAACTATTTAATTATTCTTAGAATAATACATAAAACTTTGGTTCAAATATTCAAAATCCAGTCTTTTTACATTTTCAATATAAATATATAATAAAATTGACATAAAACGAAACGAAATTCTTATACGAAACGGTCATTCTTCAAAATATAAGCATTTGCTACCCATACATAAAAAAATACTTACTCCATTGCAGACAAATCCATATCAACTTCTTCACCAGTACATAGAGGAATCTTCTTCTTCTTGTTTCTCCTACTCTTGCTATGACAGGTGATGTCAGCTTTGACAACGATGTTCTCTATTTGCAGTGTATGTTTGAATGTGCCATCTAACTCTTGTAGTTGAACTAGTAACGGCCCAACATATTTCCTTATCCCACGCTCGTGGACGCTATCTTGTCGGATTTCTAGTTCTACTGTGTTTCTAAAAGCAACAATTTAATATTTTATTAAATGGACATATTTTTAATTTATATTTGAAAATAAATAAATATAGCTACTCTAACCATTCGGTATCTCTTGAACAGTATATCTTCGAGTAACATAACCAAACTCATAATTATATCAGACCAAGAAATTGAAAGTATTTTAAAGATTAAAAAAACAAGGAAATCATCGCACAGAGTCGGACTGAAGCGCGTGTATATGGATTCGATGGAGAGAATATTTCCATTTTCCCTTTCTGGTAAGAGACAAAGTGACGCGTGGAGTTCCGCCACTGTTAAAATATAAGCATGTTTTAGCTAACCTTAAATAATATCTGACTAATTTAATAAAGCTTACATAAATTCACTGTCTGATTTGCATTTGTGGAGGCCCTAGGACCACGTTGGAGTGGAGGTCCTTTTATTTACCAAATAAAAGAATAAGGCAGAATTAATTTAAAAGTATTTACTGGCCACATATAAAAGTAATAAAAAACAAAATAGTTTCAAATTCTCAATTTTTTTAATGAAATATCATTCATGGCTTCTGTAGTCTAGGCTAAGTAGTCAGTCAGTAATTATATCATCAACAAAATTTGCAAAATCATGATAAAAGATACTTTCTCATTTCAATTGTAGCGGCAAATCCGGCCCTGCATAAATTACCTTTTCCTATTGAAAACGGAGGTAAGTTGAAACTTAGCGTGTCCACCGGTCCGCACCCACTGGTCGACGAACACCGCCATATCTTTGCCGGTGACCGTGAATATTGCTTTCACGAATAGATTCGTAGACAACAGCAAGTGTCCCCAAAGGCCGCTGCCTATTTTTGTATTGGCTGCGTTGGTTGCCAGGGACAGTTGTTTGTTGAACACTTGCAAGAGTAACTCTTGGCCGATACGCTGCTCCAACATTCTTAGTACTAGTTGAGATTTTTTTCGCATTACCTTGAAAATGTGTTAATGAATTATAAAATATATCTTTATAAGCAACTTTAATTAGATTTGTATATAAAATTTCAATATATTAATACTTGTTGCAGTAACAAATAAAATCTCTGTGATGTTATTCAATAAATATAAATATGCCACATCACCATTTGCTATATGATCATGAGACGATCATGTAAACACATTAGTTGCGGGTTCAAACCCCATTCGGGGGATCTATACAACAAAACGGTGTTCAGTTCTGCAACTCAACATGCCATGTCTCGAACATGGGCAGAAAGCGGAGAACGGAATGTTGTAACTAAACACAAAGTTCTCTGCTTAAAAATATTAAAAAAAAGCTCACATGTGACATATAAAAAAAAAAGAGTTACGAGTTTAAGTCTTTAATTCATTTTTACTATCGAATTTCAATATTATCTATAATTTGACTTAATAACAATGTATGCTGTAGTTTAAAAACTACACACTACGCAATAGGATCACAAATACAATACAATTTTCCTTTCATACAAAGGAATAGTAAATATTTCAAACTAAATATTTCTATAGTCCATATTTATTGTATAATAAAGACATGACAAGCTTGTACTCACTTCAATATATCTCGGCGACATGGTGTGCACGTTCCTAACGGGAAAATAAAACACGTCGTTGGAGTCCGGCCGCGCGCCGCTGGCGGGCGGCTGCCACGGGTCCAGGACTATCCCGCCGTACTGCTCCTCGTATGTCACTACCTGCAATGTGTTCACATTATCATTCTTAAATATTGTGGAAATATATATTATTATTATAGAAGAATATCTGAATCAATATAGACCCTTTCAAAAAGTGATTGTAAAAACCACATTGTTCAGAGTGTTTCTCAATAGCTTGTTTTCTTTTTTTATTATGAAACTTGTTAAACCATTTACAGATGTACAAGAGGTTCGTGTGTCAAAACAAATTTTGACACAATTTTTTTTATTAACATTGGCTATGCTAAAAACTAACACATCAAGTTAAAAATAATACAAAAAAAATTAAGCTTATCGTTTTATTTATTTGTTAAAATAGTACTAATAAGTAAAAAAAAATCCTTACTTCTTGCAACTCCTGATGTATCCAATATCTGTATTCATTGTTACCAAAACATTTCTTGGAGTATAAACCACACAAATATTCAGGTATACCCTTAGCCAGCCACAAGTCAGACCAATTCTGCATGGTAATGAAGCATCCAAAGAACTGTTCTGCGACTGCTTGAGCCATCGCTTTACGACTTATGTAAGTTTGATCGATTATGGCAATTGAGTGGAGTAAGTGAGTGCTCAGTATTGACATTGTTGTGTATGCTGTTGCATCATCTTCTGTCTAAAATATTATTTTTATTATGAAAAATGTGATGCTCATACCCATTATAAGCAAATAGTTAAATTATTTTTACAAATAAAAAATATATAATATCATAAACATAAAATACATGCTTACATATGTAAGAAGTACATTATTTATTTATTTATTATTTTATGTACATAAAGTACATTTGCATCATGCTCCAGGGAACTTTATACCAAATTGGAAACATTAGTAATATTAACATTAAGTGTAACTAACATTTTAGCATTAATAGCAAAATTTTATCTTTCAATACTGAGGATTCAAAAATAATATTTTTTTCCTGAGTGGGGGCCGAACCCACAACCATCACTTTTACAGTCAGACACTATGGAATCGCGACACGACAGCCTTATTTAAAAAAAAATTATAATACTAAAAAGGTTTCAAAAGAAATTCTAAGCAGCATAAAATTATACACCACTGTATCAATTAAACTAGTTCAACTTGCCTCATCAACAAACACTTGTTTATAGCATGGATAAGGATATCTAGTAGAAAGAGTCTCTTCATAAAACTCAAAAGCCTCATGCAAGTAACGCACAGTGTTCTTCAATATTTGCATGAGATTGGGCAAACAGTAGTGTGTGACTTCATTCATATGGGGGTCCACATAAGTCTCAAATGGTCTGTAAATGTAATAAATATAATAACAAATTTGAATTTTTTTATGCAGGTATAAATTTAATAAATCATAGAAAAATTAAATTTTAATATAAATATTGGCTAATTTTGTAATTTTATTCTAAAATTATTAAATATTTAAGATATAAGGATATAATCATAAGAAATTGTAATAAAATCTAAATTAGCAGTTCAGTTCTAAGTACAGTATAGTTGTAGCTATAGTACAGTTCTAAGTTCCACAAGTTATATTTTAGAAATAAATCATAATTAGTTAGAAATTATTTTAAGTTATTAATTTAATATAAAATCATAATAACTCACCCAATGGCTAATGCAATGTTGGGTGCACAAGCTGGTGTATTCACAACATAGTGGAACGTCTTTCGTCTATGATCAGGAGTGTATACTACGTCTAGTAATTCTCCACAAGACACTGCTGTCAAACTTTCGTCTACAGTAAATTCTAATTTCCAAGTGCACGGTTCAGCAAAACTGTCTACACAAGGAAACCATAGGCGGGCTGAATGACCATATGTAAACATGTGGGCTGATTTCTGAAATATATATTGGCGACAATTTGAATATAAATAGTCAGACAGAACATTGAGGTCAGCAGACAGCATCTGACTCTTAATGCATTAATTGTGGATTCTATTCCCACTCAAGGAGAATTAATTATTTATTTCCATTTCCGCAATCTGGCAACAAGAAAGAGCCCAATATATCAGAATTAGGAGAAAATCGGGGAAAGGAGTTTCGTAACACTAGGTACTCTGTCTTGTGTATATATCCTGTATTGATTGTCTGTATAATTTTACATAATCAAAACAGAAACTTTCTTGTATTACATTTAAACATGTCCAAATATTAACATGTTAAGGAAATCATTACTGCATGCAATACATAATTTTACGTTAAAGGGTAATACATAATATGACAAATAAGATAATATTGTATTACTCATTTCACTTTTAAGTAATAAAACATCAGAAGAATATGATGGTAGCTTTGTTTGTACTTTACCTCAACTAAAGTACCTTCTCCATCAGGTACAACAAAATGCATACCACCCTGTGGAGATTCTAATGAGAATTCAATTCCAATTCTCAACCCTCTTCCTTCTCCAACCAAGTGAGCGGCATCATCTGGTATTTGTATTTGTAATTCACCAGAATTATGATCTGGGTCAATCTTTTGGGCTGCTGATAAGTGAAATTGAGAGAAAGCTTCAAGAGATCTCCTGTTAACATAAATAATCAATGAAACAAAGAAAACTAAACCAAGATCAATTTAATAAGGTCTATATACTAAAAGATGAAAATCAGTATTTAAATACAAAAACTAATAGACATTTTGAGTTTTATGCTAGTGAGGTCAGCTATAAAGTAGTTACATGTCAAAATGAGACTGTTAGAGATTAAATTATAGTGGTAAAAAATACTTACGTATTTGGATCACTTTGAGAAATGTCCAAGAACGGGTCGAAATATTGGAAATTGGCTTCATATTGATCATTCAAGCACACTCGATAGATACGACACTGTTTGGCATTAAGGCGAATGTATCGCAAATTATCTTTAAGTGGCACTATAGTCAACTCAACAAAGCCCTTAAATTGATACAAATGACAAAATTAAGCATCTTAAGAAATTTTATTTATTACAAAAACTTAAACTGTATATTCAATTAAGTAAATGAGTAATGTAAAATAAATTATTAACTTACAATAACACTTCTTCTTTCAAAACTTATACCAGTTAAACTTAGAATTTGATGAGCTGTGAACATAACAATATTTCAATAAAGCAATAGATTTAACGGATATCTACAAAATTCTAGTAATGTTTTCATGATACTCATAATTTAAAAGGACGACAATTGTCGCCTGTTCGCTCTTTCTTCATATTAATAAAATTATATTACGATGTACAGAAACAATAGAGTTCAATCATTATTTGATTACTTTTAAACAACTGTAATAATGTTAAAAAGCAAATATTATAGTCAACAGGCCACCACCACACGATTGTTTGTGATTTTTTGACAATGACATTAAAAAAATTATCGAGCTGTAAACATGTACTAACATAACACAGATAGTTAATAATATCTTATTTTATTTAACATCTATGCCAATGTTTCATATGTAATATTTAATTATACCTCAAATATAAAAATAAAGGTTTTGTTAAACTTATGTAACTTCGAATCTCTTGATAAATATACAGATTTTTTAAATATATTCCATTTTAAAGGTTACATTAAAATAATAATACAACCTTTTTAACCAATTAAAATATTTCTAACAAAATTATAGTTTTATTTAAATATTACATTTTATAATTTGTCTAATATTATTCACAAATTACTGAACTAAAATTTTAAGAAATCTAATTCTATATTCTGTATTCTAAAAACTCAACCTGTCAAAATAAAGACAAGAAAGAGAAGAGGAGATTACGATAAATTTATAATTTTTGATTATTGTGTCCCAAATAAATTGTTTTATGTAAACCATTTTATTTAGAAATAAGATTTAAAGCTTTTTACATGTTTTCTTTTGACCTTACTACTCAAAATGTGGGAATCACCATACTTGACTTGTTTGGTTTTGTATATATTTTCGTTCCAAATTATAGCCACAAATTCTCGCACCTCTAATATTTGGAAATTGGACGTTGAAGAAGGCCAAATAGTTGACGGCAATACATTATCACAGGTCAGCATATTATATTACAATCTTTATTCAGTTCTATATACATAGTGGAATATTCAAGATTCTATAACATATTGTCGCGGTAGTTTACATATTTAGTGAATAATCTTGTTAGCCTTGAAGAACAAGAGTTTTAAATAGAATATAAAATAGAGTAGCATATCATTTGAATTAAAACATCTTTGTTATGCATATAAATTATTAAAAAAGTTACAATAATTTTTCAACTTTACTGAAATTGTTACATAAACTGTTTTCAACTACTTTCACTTGTTACTTTTTAGGACGACTCTGACAAAACTAAAATAACTGAAGAAGATACTGTATTTAATATAATAACATCAACTGTATACTATGGCAATACATGGACTAAACATGGATTTGATATGTTTTGCACTGATTGCCAAATGTATGAACAGCAGAGGTATAATATAATAAGTCAATAATATTAAATATAATAATAATAATAATAGTTCATAAAATTAGTATATAATACAAGTATTATGGTTAGCCATAAAAAGATAAAACAAATTGTAAAAATATACTATATTCTTAATATAAAATTAGAAAAAATCCAATTTATAATATTATGTATAAATTTGATTCTTAGAGCCAATGGGGAAAATGGAGATGAATTACAATCAACAGAATCTAATGGTGGTGAAGCTGATGATGAATATCTAGATTGTGGCAAAGCAGTTAATTTTACATACTATGACACTCTTGTTGGGGTGGCAAGGCGTCATAGACACCCTAATGTACCTGAACCCCAGGTAAGTCAAGTATTTATTTATTTATATTTAGTAGCATTCTTAAAAAAATTATATTAAAGTAATATGTATGTATATGTAGTAGTGTACGTCTTAAAAATTAATCTATTGATATGAAAGTATGAAATAGATATAGGTATTGTAAAAAAGGGCCATAAATTAAATGTAAGTTCAAAAATATTTTTACAATATTTCCAGGTTGCACTTATATTTTCAAAGAAAAAGTCATATAAAAGTAGTATAACAGATTTAGACATAAATGCTTTAGAGAAGCGTTTAAAGAAAGCTAAAAGAGAAAAACCAAAATCTGTACAGCTCTACAACCAAATTGGCAATTTTTGGAGAATAAAAGGTGATACTCGTCTATCCATAGAGTGTTTCAGGCGTGCTCTTGCTGTATCTCCTTACAATGCTGAGGTAAGTGTTCACATTTTCTACTCTGCTCTGTTCTGTTCTTTGGTAATGTAATGGTAATTATGCTATAAGGTAATGGTGCTTCGAGTGTGCCAGTTGAGCACTTTGCCAATGTCACATTGATTAGAGAATACACAAAGCAAGATGTATGATAAAAAGAAAATGAACTTTACACGATAATAAAATGCATATTAAAAAGAGATCCATTAAAAAGTTCGTCCTTGTGTTCACAGTTCATATTAAAATCTTTCAGTTGTCAAATGATTATGATATGAAACTGTTTTGTATGACATTTGTTTTACAATGTGTAGACTTAATATCACATCTTACTAATATTATAAATGCGAAAGTTTATGAGTGACTTTGTGTGTATGTAAGTTACTCAAACATTGTTACTCAACTCACAACAAGACGGCTGAAGGGATTGGGATGAAATTCGGAACAGAGATAGATTATGGTGAGGAATAACACATAGGCTACTTTTTATCCCACAGAAACACATTAAACGGGATATATTTAAATATATATCATAATGAATTAAATTTAATTGAATGTTTTGGAATATAAATTCGAACTGTGCTAAGTAGATATTGTAGTTAATGTGGAAACTGTAAAAAAATTCTCACACATTGTATGTACATACAATATATAAATTTATTATTATATACATTACTTTAGCAACAATAAGCATAAAAAAAATTTTGCATATAAAAATATCCTTTTTAAAATACTTGTATACAGATTCATTTGAAAGAAAGATTTATTATATGTTTATATAATATATATTAATATTAGTGAAGTATGCGAAAGTGAAAGTATGGGAATAAAAAATGTTAAAAATATTTATTAGATAGCATTCTCACTTGCCTGATGCCTGGCAATGATGTTTGGGTATTGAAAAAATGTAAAAACCTCCATAGAGATCCTAACAAGTAACAACGTAAATTTGTAACAATTGTGTAAGAACTTCGACATATCCATAGATAAGAACATATGGTACACAATAGTAGTGGTGCTGGTTCGAGTTTCATTAAATTTAATTCGACAAGTTTTCCATTAGTTTATTTATACCTTTTAAAATTGACAATGTCCACTATTTGTTTTGATGTTTTATAATAAAATATATTATTTGTCTTACAATTGTGTACCTCCATATATAACAAGTAAATAAATATTTTTATACAATTTTTACATAAATAGGTTCTACTAAACCTGGCGCGGGTACTCTTCACACTGCAGTATTTGGACGACGCTATATATTTAACACGTCGGTCTCTCGAAGTACAACCCCCTGACAGGAGCACGTGGCAACAGTATTTTACGCTGGGTGAAATATTTAAAGCATATGGACATTATCAGGTTAATATTATATTTATTTTATATACTTTCTATGTATATTTATTATTAATATATTGTTTGTTTTACAAATACATTCTAAGTTATAGTTTTATAACGAGTTTAGCTTAGCCAGTAACTACTGTTGAAAATCTTGTTAAAGTATTTTAAAAATAGTACATCAGGCACAAAGCAGATTTATACACTAAAGTATTTTTTATTATAATCAATATTTTTTCAGGAAATGATTTCTATCTAGAATACTAAGAACTGAACCTCTTATGCGGTTTTCAAAATAATTTATATTACTAAAAAAAATATTTGTGTGTTAGTAAATATTTTAAAAAATGTAAAAATACAAAGTAAATTATTAAATGTTAGTAACACATAGTGAAAACTTTTTGATAATAACAAATAATAATTATACAGGAAGCAGCAATACATTTAAAGCACGCGCTTGATTTGCGACCCGACTTCGAGCCCGCACTCATAGCGCTCAAAGACATCGAGAACATACCGGAGGCGTCCGTGCATGTGTATACGCTTCTTATTATTGTTTGTCTTGTAAGTATAATTTACCATTGGATCTATCTAACTTAATAGATTTACTGACTTATTTATCTAACTTAAAAATTCTTTAAAACTACTACAGATTAGCTTAGTGTTCAGAAAATATTTAGACTAATCTATATCTGTACCAAAAAAAATTGGAGTGTCTGTTTGTAATATTAAAATAACCAGCTTTTACTACATGCATATGTATATATATGCGGTACATATACCGAAATAACAAAAATTACATTTGTTTATTTGTTCCACTGAATCTCAAAAACGGCTGGACTGACTTTGACGGGACTTTCACTGATACGTAGCTAATGTAATGAGGAGTAACTTAGGCTACTTTTATGTTGGAAAAAATATATATTATTTTAGAGTGAATACGAGTTTACTGAACATGTACAATGTGATTTCGTATAAATTCGAAACGAACGCAATTCAGTTTACTTAAGCAGTGTAAACGCTTCTTTCCGCATAGCAGAGAACGAAGTGTCTAGGCACTCCTTACAATTCTTTACTCTCTGGTCCAACATTCACATACATGTCTATCATAATAGACTCGCTTACAGTTAGAACCTGTCCCTCTTTTCCTTGATGACCTTCTAATAATATATTATAGTACCAACACGTAAAATTTAAAATGAAACTTAACTAATTCTCGCTCAATCCAATAAGGTAATGGGCGTTCTACTAGTAATTCTATCATCAGTGGACAATGGCGGCGATACCGACGAGCACAAAACGCAACGACATTTTAACCGCGCAATGGCCATGCGCTCCTTGCGAGGGGTCGCGCTCGGCTCGCGCAGCAGGAAGAAAGGCGGATCGTAAACGAATAATACTATAGCAACTGAGTTTACAACCTCTGCAAGTATGTCCTTTGCCATTTTTTTTTATTGTCTTTTTAGTATGGTTATTTTGTTTTTATTTTTTTTATTTTTTCTTCTTTCATTGTACTCGTATTAGTAAATGGTCTGTCAAAATAAAAATTGGAATATTTTTTTGAAATTGGAATCTGTTTTTCAATTTATTGTTTGTGGAAACTTTCTAATGTGAGTTTAGAATATGTATAAAGCAAGCGAGCTTCAACAGTATTTTTTGTCTAAATTATTAAAGTTTTAACAAATGTTATTCAATTTAATTCAGTTAGTGTGTGGCAGGCGATATATTTTTTTACGGAATTTATTATGTTTAGAATTATCTTTAAAAAATAACATTACGTAAGTGTTCCAAATTCGGAAGCCATTATTTATTTAGGAAATAAAAATATGATAACTGCTTTAATAAAAAATGATCCATGAATATTAAAATCTACGTATATTGTTTAATTTAGACAAATTATACAGCCATATATATGTTTCTGTTTCTTATATTTAATATCAACATAATATAACATTTATAAGAGTACTTACTGATAAATGCTCAACTATCTCATGTGATTTTCGAAATTTTCTTTTTGTATATGTTAGTGTTGTTTAATCATGTTATTTCGTGTACTTGTTTTATGAAAGTAATGTCATGTGTAGGGATCTCTGTTGTATTTAATTTTGAGTATTTATTAAATATATCAAAAAAAACAAAGTATGTTTGATACATACCAAGTACATAATTTTATATTTTTCATGAATTTGTCGTTTGTCTTCCTTGTGGCTTAATAAACAGATTATTGTTTGTCACCTTTGCCTGAAAAAGAAGCTATTGATAGATAGAATAGTATATGTGAACATGACATAAGTACGCAAACATATATATATATATATATATATATATATATATATATATATATATATATATATATATATATATATATATATATATATATATATATATATATATATATATATATAAAAATTGTATATTTGACTTATGTAACTGTGTGTTTATAAACGTAGTACAAATATTATTGAATGTGTTCCACAAAGTGCCTACCCAATTAACTACAAAATAGCAAACTGCTTCCACGTCACATAATAATATATTGAGTTGAAATCAATGTAATGTAACATATTATGTAGTTTGAAATGAATCTAATGTTTTAATTTTGTATGCAGATTCACAGCACATTAACAATGTAAAACAATAACTAAGAACAGTTTTGGGACTTTTCTTTTTTTTAATGGAAGTTGATACGATGTATGATACTTGATCAGAATTTAGAAATTGACTAAACTTAATGACTATGATACTTATATAAAAAATACAAATTGCTACTTTCAATAATTTCATTATTCTTGTGTTCTACTATTATATTAATTTAGCGTCCTTAAGAATTTTTCGAGATCCCTAAGTAATAATTAAGCGATATTACTTTTGCTCACTTGTTAATTTTTAAAACATTAATAATAATTTAGATTAATTTGTACATTTTAGTTAAGGTTGTGACTTCCAAGCTCTAACTTGTAAGAGATTTTAAACTCAGGCTTATAAGTAATAATAAAAACGTTGAATAGCTTTTTAACTGCGATTTCTAGTGGCGTTGCATGCTAATGTTTATCGCTATCTATATCTACGGCGAGTATCAAAAAGTACTGTTCTCTTAAATCTTGTTTAATATTTAACCGCAATTAAACTTAATTGTCCACCTCACGTAGAATTGGACCATAGTCAATAATAGAGTAAATGCAAATATACATTATGACTGATCAGTATAAAATACTTATATTTACAAATAATAAAGCAGTTGTTACAGTTATAGATATACTCGATAGAAATAGTCTATTTATTTTAACGGATCCAATTATATCAAAATCGCAGAGGAACAGCGTCTCGCCTGTAGACGCGACGGCTTGTGGGTTCAATTCCCATTTTGATTGAAACGGGCTCGGGTTCTCTAAAATTTACTTTCGAATACCAAAACATGCCAAATAAAATTGTCTAATTTAAAACGTATTACTGTTGTTATAAGATCATTGCTTACTTACCTGTCATGATCTGTTTTAAGTAAAAGTACATCTGATTACAATCCATATATGGAAGATAATGTGAGTTCATTTGAATTCAATGAGTGGGTGTGGTTAATCATGGCCGCACTACAATATACTGCGATGACGTCAAATATATAGGAAGAAACAATAAGATGTAATACATTACAAGTAATTTATTATAACGTGACTCATTTAGATAACTATAAATTTATCTACGACTATACTCCAAAAATCAAGGTCAAAGTTAAGTTTATTTTGATAGAGATTGTAGTTTTGATAACAATTGTCTTTAAATAGGAATCCCAAGTCATTGATTTCATTTCAACAAGAGAACGCCACAATTAATTTTAAAATCAAAAGTAGAAACGCGACTATACCAAAAAAACGCTACTTTTTATCCTTAATTTTTCTTGCTTGTTGATAATTAATAAATTTATAAAAACAAAGCCGCTGTTATAGTGACTTTATATACTAAATAAGCGATAATCTGTTTTTAATTTCTCAACAACAAATCTATTAACCACTATAGTGAGGTGTATAGTTATTTTAATGTTAACTTATACATTAATAATTAACCACCACTGAAAATGTGACTGATCATATTTTATTCAGACATTTAACAGAACAGTACTATGGAAAAGAGGCTATAATATGGCTTATGTACAAATATAATTAAACGATCCAGACGACTTGCCAAGTCTGATTTGATCTCCGCTTTGTAGTCTTCGACATCCTAAGATAGATAGTACCTGTTGTGCCCTACGCGGTGTTTTTTTTAGCAGTTGTATACCTTAAAAAAATAGTTTTTATATACAATTTTAACTCTTTAGTATTGTAAATGTAATTGTTAGATATTCAGTGAATATTATTATAGTAAAAATAATTAGAAGGCAGTTTTATAGTATGTCATAGATCATAGTAATATATATATACAAAGACATAATAGATTAACATGTTCGCAGAGTTATCCTATATTTTTTAAAAGAATAACATGTTAAGTTTAGTTTAAATAATGCACCATATAGCTATTTAATGTTTCCCATATCTAACAATTACATGACACTTTCGATAAGCAGTAGTCCTTATTAGATAACAGAATAACCGAGAAAGTCTCAAATTTCCGTTTGACATACAAACTGCTAATAAAGGAAAGGAGAAGTGTAAGCAAAGAATGGAGATGAAATAGTTGGACTCGCCATAATTGCAACCTAGTCATTCTCTTAGACTCGCGTCTGCGGAACCGCGTGTGTTTCATAGTAGTGCATGCATACTGTAAGTGTTCGTAGCGTCTAAGGATATTAAAGTTGCAAAACTTAAACTGAGATTGGTAAAAATGTACCTGTTTTCATTGGTTCTTTCGTTATTTTTGACTATTTATTAATTTAAATACATGATTGTCTTAGCATCTATGATTGTTTTATTTGATTTTGATGTTGACTTCCTATTATCCATCTCATCAGGGGGGGACAGGACTCGGAAGAGAAAAGGCACGAATCCGCCCATACCAGACTTACTGCCTTTATGTTATTGTTTTATTTATATGATGACGTTGATAGGTGTATAAATATTTCACATTTCTATCTACAGCTCATGGGTGAAATAGTTAAATACATAAATAATACAATATAAATAAAAAATAATGTATTTATTATAAAATGTATACATGTAACTGAAAGTCCGTCTTTACATTGACTAAAGCCATCTCGAATAATTCATCTAAGCCGAATGACGCCAAAAAGTGTGTGATTTAATTTACAATTTTCAATTTATTGGGCAGTGACCAACTAGCTTATACCTAGATAACCAAAACAAGATGGAAATTAGCAATTATGTTAGCATCCAATGATGGATGTTGGTGATGGTGTGAGTTTAGGCGACGTCGTGGATGCCGAGGCGGAATATATCGTGCTGTACAAAGAAGGATTCTCCGAGAGGCTTCAACACAAATGTCTGCATGTAGGGGTGTGGTGGGTCATCGTCGCACTGTAATAAAATTAATTCACTATTAAAAAATATTGGTAGATTAATTTATGGTATTATTGCCGACTTAGCCACATACATATGGAAATTAATCATAATTATACTGATTATTAGAATAAAAATAAGTGTTCTGAGCAACTGAGCATGTAACAGGACTAAAGAAAATCTGTAAATGATTCTGCAAAATATTATTATAATTTGACAATATGTATTTTATAGCTGTTTAAAAAGGAGCTTTAAGATTTTTTTGTATAGAGTAAATCTAGAGAAAAAATACTCCCTTCTCCAGTTCTCGCCTGATTTGGAATATTGTGTGAGGATATAAAGTAATAATCATTCCACTGAGTGGGGATTGAACTCACGCTTTTATTAACAGATAATGCTACTGTGTTAATTATTTTTATACCTGTTGTTCATTATAATCTATATTTTCTATATAAAGACATTATACAAAATTATTTCTACATTAATTGAATATTCTATTTAAAAAAACATCAAAATTAAATAAAAACCAAAACTTAAATGGAACAAAAACCAGTTCACGCTTTGCCCCTCATATTGCAGACCCAGAGGAAAATTAGTATAACTCTGTTCCCAACTTTTCGCCTAATATTCGAGACAGATAGACATGTTGAGTGGCAGCAAGTAAATTAAATATAATCATTCCCCCGAGTGGGGATCGAACCCACAATCACAGCATAAACACTCAAGACGCTCTCACTGCGCCACGAGGACCGAAAAATTAAATATAAGGTATATAAAAAATAATATGTTAAAAATTGTTTCTATTAACTATTCCTAATGATGACATTACGGACATTAAACTTAATAAATGCTGATTTTACTTGGAAAAGCAATAATATAATGTTATTATAATATATTTTTTATAAACAAAAGATAATATCACCCATAGTAAATAATAAAACTGATTGTTATATAAAAATATTATTTCAACATGCTGTAAGTAATACATTGTGCATATTAAAATGTAGCACTATAATAGTAAGCCATTGTTAGAACAAACAAAAAAATATATATATTTGGGTTTTTGTTTTAGATTTGTGGATGAAATTGTTTTGTATATTTGTTGCTCCATAATTTTTACCATGTTTATATATACTAAGGTACTAATAACAAACGTAAAATAAAATTCAAACATATTGAAGTTACAGGTGCTCGTATCTGCCGTTCATTTACAATGTAAAATTAGACTAAAGTATACCTACATAGCTAGATGAAAATATGTAAGGGACACATGACACATTCTAATTCTCTCTCTCTCTCTCTCATAAATTATGATTTGTGTGATAGCTGTCTGCTATAAACTATAAACTATCCAATACAAAAAAATATCCTAGCTATAAAATATCCAATACAAAAAAATATCCTAGCTATAAAATATCCAATACAAAAAAAAATATCAATTTGAAACTAGTGTTTCTTGAAATTATGCAGTTCAACCCAATCATTTGTTCAGCTTTGTAATGTTAGAGAGAACAAATAGATAAAGATTAATTTTAAGAAGAGAGAAATGAGATGTTAATAATGTGCGTATAAGAAAAGCTACATATATTTTATAGTACACAATAATATCGTTTACTTTATAAGTTATACAAATATCTCTAATATATATTTTTTTTATTTGCACAAATTGTTATCCATATTGAACTTATGTTTTTGATATTTCTGTCTAAAATAAAAATTTTCATGGGATCAAACATGGATATAGAATCATACTGGGATATTATTTACAAAGTGCTAATTTCAAAGCAGGGCACAGGCATGCTTGTAAGCAATTTACCCTTAAACATCATGTAGTGCCAGCCTGAACATATCATGTTCTACATAGAATGAGTTTCCTATTGGCTTCAACACAAATGTTTGGAAGTATGCATGTGGCTGATCCTCATCCGTCTGTTTAAATAGCAATTATAATATATATTTTTTTAATTTAGATGTTATTGATATTTTAATGGATTTAATAAGCATTTGAATAATTGTTCTTTACACATATACCAGTATTTATTATATATCCTGCATTGGAAATGCAAATCAATATGCTTGTGAGATTAATTTTACTATAGAACAATAAAATATATATATAAAATGACTATAATATTGCTTACACAATTTTGCTTCTTAACTCTTACTATCAAAGTTAGTTATAGATAATCTTATTCTAGATCTAGACTAACCTGCAATCTGCCAAGAACATTAATTAGAACTCCACCATCAAACATAGGCTGTGAATCCACTGAGGTCACCAGTCTGCCGATTTTTTGAAATGTTAGACCCTATAAAGTAAAATATAACTTTTAATTCATAGAATTATTCATACAGTTATGATAATGTAAACCAAAATGTAATATGATGCACTAATAGTTATACAAACTTAAATGAAAATTTATATTATTACCTTTTTAACACACATATTGATGATAGATAATAATTGTAACATTCTAAGGACTATCAGTTGTTAAGTTATATTTACTTCACTGGTTTATTAACTACTTACATTCAGTTTCTCCATAATTTTTACAGCACCTTGTAATTGTACACCTTCAAAAGTCATAAACGACGTTTCAACCTGAAATTTGAATAAAGTAAATGATTCTAATAAGGGATTATAACTTTTTATTTACCTTTTAATACTTTTGACTTCTAATGTATATGTTAATTAAATTAATTTTAGTATAGTCTGTTAAAAGTATTTTATTACTTTAAAAAATAAAAATAAGCATATCAATAATAATAATTAGAGAAATTTGTAATAATATTGTCTTCAATGACATTTTCGGCGGGAGGCTATTCCGCTTAACCTCAAAATAAAAACCTAAATATTGTTTAAATACATAATATATGACTTTTTAAATAAGTAACTTAACATTTATTTTTATTAAGATCTGTTTAATACTTACATTGTACATATTAGCTAGATTTGGTCGCTGTGCCGGATCATCGAATAGTGTGTAGTATTGCTGAACAAAACCTTTTCCAATTGCATCATATTGCGGATTCAGCGCCATTTAAACGACTTGTTAGTCCCAAATATTAACAAATTATCCCAACTACACTTTAGTTACGAAAATTCGGGCCTTTACGGGCCTCAGCATACCTTTTACACAGCAAAAATGGCAAACCGTTTTTGGTGTTGCTATTAATTTTGTATTGACATCATTTTGACGAATGAGATGAATCAGTAATAAACAAATAATTCTATATATTTTAAATAATTTATTTATTAAGGCTTATTTGATATTTAAAATATTATTTAATATATAATTTAAAAAGGTTTTTATTATATTATTTATAATATAAATATAATACCTATTTATGATTTCACTTTCATTTCATTCTTTACGTATGGCGAACGTATGAGACATCAGTTGAACACAAATCACTTCGTTAACGTTACGTTGGTTGGTTAACATTTTGTGTTTTCATCTGTATTTTGTAAATTTTTAGTCTGTAACCGGGCTGGCTTTGTAATTTTGTTATCTGCTGTCGACCTGTCAGTTTCACAGTTCACACTACGTTTTAGTTCTGTGCACTTTACGTTTCACTTGAAATTTTTGGATGTTTACTGTATTTTGTGAATACTTTGCTTCATATAATATAATAGTTTAGGGTAAAATATTAAGCATATTTGATTTTTTCCTCCAATTAAATAAAAATGTCTTTAGCTGACGAGTTACTCGCTGACTTGGAAGAAAATGACGATGGAGAACTGGAAGCTATGATTGTGGACTCCACTAATCAGGAATCCGATGAATTTGCAGTACCATTTCCCGTAATACCAAATGAAGAAGAAATTAAAAACGTCTCCATTCGGGAATTAGCGAAGCTAAGACATTCAGATCGCTTAAAAAGGGTAAATAGTTTTAACAGATACATTTATACTTAATATAGTATTATTTCTGTGAGTCATATCTTTTAATAATTAAATTAAGTCCAGAAAAAAATTAAAAGTTCAATAAAAAATTCAGTACAGCAAAAAATTCTTAACATTACTTCTATGAGAAGTGGAACAAGCTCACATACCTACACACACAGTAAATAATAAATTTGTTATAAAACCATTATTTATTTAATTATTTCAGGTTATAACTGAAGTAGAACAAAATGCTGGTAATGATAGAAAAAAAATCGAAGTTACTGGTTTAATGGAATCTGATCCAGAGTATCAGCTAATTGTAGAAGCCAATAATGTTGCAGTTGAAATTGATGGAGAAATAGGTAAGCTTAAGTTGTAATAATTTATTGATATAAAATATATCATGTTCAATCATGTTTCAAATTTATAGTAAAGTAATTTTATTTAAAATTGATATTTGTGACAAAATGACAATAGTGGGCATAACATATTCATTCAGTGTAGGTTAACTTTAAAGACATATTACACTTTGCAGCTATTATTCACAGATTTGTTCGGGATAAATACCAGAAGAGGTTCCCTGAACTGGAGTCACTAATAATCACTCCACTGGAATACATAAGGAGTGTTAAGGAACTTGGCAATGACTTAGATAGAGCTAAGAATAATGAAATTCTACAAAGTTTTCTTACTCAAGCTACTATTATGATTGTGTCTGTTACTGCTTCTACTACACAGGGGTATTGTGATTCAGGATATTTTATTTGTATTTTTTAAACTTTCTGTGTAATATATATATTTTTTATATTATACAACTATAAATATAACTAGAGATGTTATAGAGGTGGTTTTAAAGAAACCAATTTTGGAGTTGGAGCTTGAACTAGTGTTTAGATATAGACATTCCCTGCATGACACTTTTTAACTTATTTGTACACAAAGACTGTGCCATTGTATGCCACCTTCATTTTTAACCTCTGTCTGAAAAGTATTGGAACAGAAGTTGGATTCAAAGTGTACCAATTAGAAGATCTGGCCTATAATAACCAGAGAAGAAGAGAATTTTTCTTTTTCATTATAATATAGACAAAAAATAGATCACAATGGCTACACTCTTTTATTTTGGAGTAAACTAAAATAAGATAAATGACATTTCTTCTTTTCTCTATTCTTCTCTATAGACTGTTGATGATGTTTTAGCTCACACATAAAGCTGACATATCAACACTATTTTAGAGACATTTTTATATATTTTCTTTTCTTACTACAGCAAGTTACTCTCTGAAAATGAGTTGAGTGAAATATTTGAAGCATGTGACATGGCTGCCGAGTTAAACAACTTTAAATCTAGGATATATGAATATGTGGAAAGCAGAATGACCTTTATTGCACCCAATTTAACAGCTATTGTTGGTAAGTATTATTTTTACTTATAATTAATAATAGGAAAGCTTTCAATGGTAAGAAATTGTGATTTATTAAAATATCATTACACATATGCTCACACTTATATATATGTATATATGCATCCACCTGGGATTTTTATTTGACCAAATATAATAGTGTCTGTTCTTATTACCCTTCCAGGTTTATAAATCTATTTTTCCAACAATTCGCAACTATTCTCCTGACTACACAGTTATATACTATTTATTTTTTTTTTCGCCTTCTACCTCCTGGTCTACGACGGCGGAGCAGATCTGCGTCCCCGCACAGTTATCTATTACTAAAACATGCATGACATCTCGTCCAAATGTTTGCCCATCTACTCACCCAACTAATTTTATTACTTATATTATAATTATTTAGTATTTTATTATTTTTAAATTTAATTAAGGACAGCTTACAAAACATACACTTATACTAATATTACAAACATGTCTCAAAACTATGGGCTTAGTGCTGCTTTAATTACAAACTGCCACAATAACAATATGGTTAGGGACTGTATTTTATTAAAATAATAAAAAATAAAAAATTAAACCTATTTAACACAAACAATATATAATCTAACTTAAAAATAAAATTTAACTTATAAATAGCTAATAAATAATTCTATGAATTTGTGAAATTTTTGGGAAAAATACAAAACAAAATTTAAAGCTATAAATTAAAAAAAATTCTTTCCTTAAATAAATTACTAACTAAGATTGACCATTTATTTTGTAGGAGCATCTACAGCAGCAAAGATCCTAGGCGTGGCTGGGGGTTTATCAAAGCTGTCTAAAATGCCTGCCTGCAATGTATTGCCATTAGGTCAACAAAAAAAGACATTATCAGGCTTTTCACAAGCAGCTGCTTTACCCCATACTGGTTTTTTATATTTTTCACAGATTGTTCAAGATACATCCCCTGTAAGTCAATTTAAAATAATATTTCTTTTTATCTTCACTCTTACTTTATCTAATCTATTGCCAAGACCCCACTCTCTGCCTTCTGCTCGAATTCAAGTTATTTTTTTTACTTACCAGAGCAGGGAAATAAAAGTAATTCATTTCCTCTAATGTGGATTGAACCCACAATCGTGTCAACTATCTGACCACTTGTCTCACTGTGCTTCGATACTCAATTAAATTATACAATCTAATAATGTTCTCTTCCGAACTTCTTTATCCACACTAAAAAATTATGATATGTTGCTTTATTTTAATATAAACCAATTATTTTCATAGGAACTTAGATATAAAGCGGCTAAGCTTGTGTCGACAAAGGTAACTCTAGCCGCAAGGGTGGACGCCTGTCATGAAAGTACCGACGGCAGTGTCGGACGACAGTTACGCGAAAGTATTGAAAAGAAATTGGATAAATTACAGGTATTAAATTAATTTTTTTATTCATACGTAAATATTAAATACAATATTAAATTTTTTAATGCATTTTTTTAATAATTTATTATAAAAACAATTGAGTTCATAGTAGCGCATTGCAAATGTTCTTACTAAAAAGGTGTTGTGAAAAAAATTATGTACTGAAAAGACAAAGTGCAGTGTTGACTTCTGTCACTGAAGATGTAATGTCTTGAATTCAACTGACACATAGAAAATGGAGTGTCTTAACACTAGTTTCTCTCTGCTGTCCCTGCCATCTGCGGGGATTATATTTGTTTCATAGTATTTTTTAAAATTATAACAAGTAAAAATAATTTAGAAATTATGTATAAATATAAAATACAAGAAGCAAGAAAAACTTTGATTAAAAAGTTATAATTATAGGACAAGTATTTCTCCAGTTTCATCATACATTATGATGAAACTGGGGAACTACTTGTCCTATAATTATAACTTTTTAATCAAAGTTTATACATATTCATCATTACTAATAAGTTTAATATGTGGTCATTTTCACACACGTCTTGTCTATTTAAATTTAATTGCTTGGTAAATCTATAGTTTTTTTTATCTTTAATGAAACGCATAACCTTCGCTTTACTATGTATTTGATACTCACAACAGTACATTAAGATTTACAAAAATTAAATTTATATAGTTATCTTAACAATAGTTCATTCCAATTTGCATACTATGAATAATTATTTATCTCCTACAAAACAATGAAAAGGAAGTCTGGTATTTTAAAATGCATTAATACTGGGCTCAGCTTAGTATATGTTTTTTCACGCATATATTAGTTCATGTTTAGTGATGGTATTCAACGCCCCTGTTAGTGCTGTTAAAGCGAGGAAATAAAAACAATTCATACATCCCCCCCCCCCCTCCCCCCGGTGGGGATTGAATCAACATTTAATTTTTCGTTAAAAATCTGTTTTTGGTTTTGGCATTTAAAATTTTTAATCGATGCTAATTTTAAATTATTTTTGTGTGTTATCACTATAAAAAAGAGAATTAAGCATTATTAAAAAAATATACCTCTGGTTTAATACCTAAAAATTATTATGTACTTTTCTCTCCAGGAACCGCCACCAGTCAAATTTGTCAAGCCTCTGCCAAAACCAATAGAGCAAAGTCGTAAAAAACGGGGCGGGAAACGAGTACGCAAGATGAAGGAGAGATACGCTTTGACGGAATTCAGAAAGAATGCGAATCGTCTGAACTTTGCCGACGTGAGTGTAGTGTACCTTTTTTTTATTATTGGGGTAGTTGGCAGGGAGACGCAGAGGCACGGCATCTGCCTATAAGCGCAACGGTCTGTGGGTTCGATTCCCATGAGGGGAGAGTGAATTATTTTCATTTTGTTCAAGGTGGAAAGTGGGGGACGGAGTGTCTTAACTCTAGGTTCCTTCTGCCCACGGTTCCCTGCCTACATGCCGCTCCTGTACGCCGCGGTATATAGCTTAAAATTAAAAAAAAGAAACTTCGCAAATATAAAAGAATATAATTTATAACAGCATTAGCTTTTCACCACGGCTACGTCTAATGAAAATAACTAAGTTTTGTGACGAAGCATGATGTATCATGCTGCGTGCGGTACTTAAAATGTATTTTAAGTATCCAAAGTACGATGCGTTACATAGAAACAATTAACGTGATGTCAAATAGCCTGTAGTCTTTCTAGATAAATTGACTATCCTACGCAAAAATTATATTTCAATTTGAACCTGTTTCTTGAGATTGGCGCGTTCATTTATTTATAATTTTATTTTCTTGCATTTGGCAAGTCTCGTAGATGAGGAATATAATAATTATACTATATATAAAAATATAATTATTATATAATATATAATGTATAAAAATATAATTTCCACCAATCTACTTTCTGTTTTAAATTTTTAATAGGTTGCATAGGCGGCAAAGAGTTTGTATTAGCTTTTGAGATGAAATATTCAATAAAATTATTTTTTTACGTGTGATCATTATACGTAATGTATTTCCTGTATGTCATGTAAAGATAATTACTTTAAATGACAACAAAAACAAAACAAATTAACAAAAGCTTTAACGAGCTTCAAAATTTTATACTAAGGCACTTAATGTCTTGTTAACTGCTTTTTTTCCATTAGGAGGATTAGGAGGATTATTTTAATAAACGTATAGATTTCATATTGGATACCATCTTATTTGCTCTGAAACCGAACTCTTGTAGTAATTACTTGGAAGTGAGATTTCTGCTAAGATAAATGCTGCCGTCGAACAATATAAATTATACATGACAGAAATGGGGTCTTGATAATGAAAATCCCATTAGACTTGGGTGAAAGCTAATTGAAATTGAAACGCGTAATTGGTAATAATAAATAATAAATAGATACGTGCAAGGTATTAATAAACGCTTTATTAATGTACAGTGGAGCCCGATACGGCCCTCAGTTATACGGATTCGCAATTTTCTGAACTGTCAATCTGTAAAATGTTTAAAGGAAACATTGAACAGTAATACAATATGTGTATAAATACAGATAAAATAAACGAAAAAGGAGTCTTCTTAAAAAGAGTATTTTTAATAAATATATATAGATAGAAAATTTGTTGTACATATTGAAGTAGTTAAATCGAATTTCTGCTGTATTTTGAATTCATTAAATAATCTTGTATTGAATAATTCTAGATATTATTATAATCTTAGCTTATGTACGTGTATGTATGTTTATGCGTGTATATCAAGTATATACATGAAATATGAAGATTCAAAATTGGTTCCTTAGGTAGTGTGGGGTAGCATTAAGAGAGGACATTTTTGAATGACTTTGGAATTGAGGAAAAAAATATAAATTTACGTTTTATCCGCGCTAACGACCGTAAGCTATAATTTGTAAATTTATATTGATCGTGCTATACCTGCAATTTCATTTGCATTTGTTCCCGCTCCCATTGGAATTTCAGGAAATCTCCAAGGAGAGTAACGGAAGAGCTATAAAGATAACCTATTAAATTAAAAGCTATTTATAACAAGTTGCTACATCTACACTTATAATAACATCGATGTCTTAAAACTTTATACGACGAAGGATTTATGACCAATTATAATTAAAACAGAATGAAGGGCGTAAATCATTAGGATTTATCTAAGACATTACCATTGTAGCACTCTGTATATTTCACCATTCATCACAAGTAACATCGCATCTGGGCGAATGGATAGTATCGGTTAACAGCTAACAGGTCGCGACTAACCCAATTCTTACGTGAAGGGCAACTTATATGTTAATCATTTTAATAAATAAATTATAAACATTATATGGCTAATTAAAAGTATTCCATTACTAACTGGATTCATGATAGATCACGCACAAAAGTAAAAAAAATATGCTAAAATTTGGCCATAATTACCTTTAGAGGGAGTAATAGGAGCCGGCTTCAAGATTCAAATTTCATGTTTTACCTACTTACAGTCCACGTAAACGTAGTTGCCAGTTATAGCCCGTAGATAAGAGAATTGCATATTTGATGACTAATTCCGTTGCCACATATACCTAAGCCTGGGTTTGGCACGATGAAGTTAATAACGGCTTAGGGATCACAAATAATTAATATTTATCAATCTCATAAAGCGAGATAATTTTATCCTATGACAGTTGACTGTAATATTATAAATGAACAAGCAAGCAAGTGGTCATTTAAAGGTGTCACAAGATAAATATCAGTTTAAACGCAGGTGTTACACTTGTTGGTATTAAAAATCTATGGAACGTATAGTTCTATATGCATGTTGTGGAGCAACGGGTTCCGCATCCGTGCTTCGACTGCTATAGTTCCGGTCTATTTGAAATAAGCGAAAAAAAATTTAAAACGTTTCAAACTCTTCTCATCTGCCGCAATTCATAGAGCGTGGAGTCCATTTTATTACTATAGAACAGTAGACGGAAGTGGCATCGTGTAGTCTTTTCATACTTGACTGGACGTACAGTAGTACGTAAGTGACCCACTTATTTGATTTGTTGTATCTTTTATTATTTATAACATTATCTAAATAGTTCCTATTTAGCGTACGCTTTGCTATAGTGAAAGTAAATAAGTATATTTCACGATAAACGTTTATTTATTTATTTAAGAGAATACATTATGCGTTTTTTTTTTATTTATTGTGTATTATTTTTCATGCATTAAATTTTTTAGTCTCATAATAAACAGTAATGGGCAATCGTACGTAAGATGTTTATTGGTGATCGAGTGATCTTATTTTAGATAGACACAAGAATAAACAGAACTATAATTTAAACATGTTGTTAGTGTTGTATAATAATACTTTAAATTTTCTACACTTAAACAATTTATAATACCTATAGATTATTAAGTAACTGTATTTATGATTAAATTCAAAATGTTACAATAACTCTTTTTAATCTACAATAAATATTCAAAACACCTTTTATCAAATTAAATATATTTTTTTAAATAAAAAATTGCGTTCATGCTATTGCTATATAATGTTTTTTATTCTTAGCTTAAAACTAAGTATAAACTATATTGCAAATGAAACGGCAAATATCGGTAATAATTACCGCAATCTTGCATAAAGTATTTACATGTGCTTACAGGTTTTGTATACTAATATGGCACTAGTATTGACGAGTACGACTTTACAAATTGTTCTTGGAACACGTAGTGTTTTATAGAAACTTGTTATTTTATTATGGAAGCTACACGATATAAGTATCGACATATTTTTTACTCAATTAAGGTAACCTAATCATAATTTATAAGATAATTAACATTCACTTAAAATCAATTAAAATATGTTTTAGCTGCTCGCTTTGTCCCTCTTTTCGTCTACCGGATGGGGAAATGAGAGCAATTTATTCCCCGACTGATCGAATCCGAAATCGAATCCAAAACCGTCTCGTTTGCAGTCAGACACTCTTCCACCATGGCCATGATACCCTCGTTCTTTCTTAATATTTTTTTATTCCCATTTTCACATAAAATATAATAGTAACATTTGTGTTTATGTAATACAAGTTTATTTGGTACTACATTATTGAAGCTTTATTCAGGCTATGTGTACGTACAATCAACATAAATCAGAATTGTTATCCACCGCGGATTGCTTTTTACGACAGTGTATAAATCTGCCATTTCATTTCTTCACGTGTGTATAAAACTAGCATATATGTGAAATAATTTAATTATACTTTTATACTATCTTAACTTTATTATAATAAAGGTAGGTTTGTTTGGCTAAACGCTAATCTCAGGAACTGCTTCGATTTGAAAAGTTATTTTTGTTTTTGGATATTTCATTTATCGAGGAATACGGGACGTTAATCGTTTCTTTGTAATCTACAGTCTTTTCTACTGATCTACTTGCTCTTAAAGTTAACTCGAGCCCAAGAAATGTCATGAATCATACACTCCTTTACTTATTTCTATTAGGGTTATTAACACGCGGGCGAAGCCGCAAGTAAAAGCTAGCTAGTCATACATTTTACATCTTCACTAAACATTTTGACTACACACGTTTTTTGTTAACCTTAAAAAGGTTTAGAAAGTAATCTGTTTAAAACTTTAGAGATTATTTCAAAGATACAGTAACTAGTGATAATTAGATTCTTAAGAACACTTAGATTGATACAATAACAATACAATAACTTACCAAAGATCCCTTGGTGACGCTGTACCTTTATATATTGTAATTATACTAGCTTATAATTTTTTATTTAAAATCAGAGGAGATTTATATAATCAAAAATATTTTGAGAAAAGAGTGTTTTTAGTTTATCATATTTACAGACAGTTTGTATTTATAGTGATATATGTATAATTAAATTCGACATCGACTACTACGTTACTTTTAAAATTATTTCCTTAAGTTGAATAAAATAGACAACAATATTTTTGGAAATATTTTCCATCCCGGAATATATTTTACTTTTGATATTATTTACATACTTTTGTTCACAGATTGAAGACGACGCGTACCAAGAAGATTTAGGCTATACACGTGGTACAATTGGCAAATCAGGCACAGGTAGGATCCGTCTACCGCAAATAGACGAAAAGACCAAGGTTCGAATTAGTAAAACTTTGCAAAAGAACCTTCAAAAGCAAAATCAGCAATATGGAGGAGCGACTAGTATACGGCGGCAGGTTTCTGGTACAGCGTCTTCGGTAGCCTTCACGCCTTTACAGGTCAGTAACTTAACGCCTGTGTAGTGTAAATGGTAGGTTTTAAGTTACTTAAGATTAATTTAAATAAATTTTAACTAATTCTTGAATTTTAAAAAACTGATCTTTTTGTTTATATTCTAAATGAATCTATTGAATATATTATATTTTTACATGTAAATTGCTTATTTTTATCAATTTACATATAAAAATATTATTATGCACCGTTATATATTATACCGTTGTAAATTATTTTTGTATGCTTTCTGGCGCCTTTTTCTGGTTGTAGTGTTAATAACAGAAAAATAGTAAAAACTACTTCGAGAAATCTGTATATTATGTAATATATGTATATAAAACTTTTTCGTTATTGAGTGACTAGCAGACAACGTACAGCAGAAGACTCAGAGGTGTCAACTTTAGCGTGTTGGGGAGTGTGGGGGAGCACTCGAGGATTTCCTGAAATTCTAATGGGAACGGGAAAACGAACGGGATATTACGTTTTATAGCAAACAGAAATGAAAGTGCGGGCTACAGCTCGTAAATTATGTAATTTAGATAAGAATAATTTATTTTGCAAATAGTTATTATAAATTCAAATTCAAAATATTCTTCATTCAAATATACTTTTACAAGCACCGGCTCGGAAGGCAGTTCTGCTAAAAAGAGCTAGTAAGAAACTCAGCAGTTGATCTTTTAAAGATCTTTATTACAATTTTTATTAAATAATGGTAGCAGTATTCTGCATACAACTCAACAGCACTGTTTTATATTTTCTTTAAATTTAATGGCCAATTAGAGTACATTGCGGAATTTTGTTATACACGCGTATACTAAGACAAGATATATTGTTTAACACAAATAACATAGTATCTATATATTATGTTATTCTAAGAGTTGCTTCGCAATATATCTATATATATTGCGAAGCAACTGTTAGAATACCCGTTTCTTTAAACACATCTTGCAGGGAATCTCTAGCTTTTAAATTAAGAATCGATCTTACGGCTTTTTGGAGAAATATAACTTTGTTAAGTATACCTATCCCCTTTAGATTATCGGTCTTGGTATTACTATTCTTGACCTCCAATTTGTCCACGCTGTGAACCATAACGTTTTGTCAAGCAAAACAATGGCTTTTTTATGTTAAAAAAATATAGAAACATGTTTCGTTACAGCCTGCCGTTTAAAGTGGATTTTACAACATGTTTAAAAGCAATAATAATTAATAAATATTTTTTTGTTTGCTATTTAGCAAGCATTTTAGCATTTTAATTTACTCTTGAAAAAACTTTTACGATTCAGAAGAAATCGATTAAATTCGAACGTAAATCAAGTCAAAATACTACAGTTAGCTTAAACGGACGTTAAATTGGATTAAGGAACTAATAAACAGCGCAGCCTTCCGACCTTTAAAGAGAAATTAAGCTGATATGAATCGAAGCAATCTAGTAATCTCAAGACCTTTGTGGAAAATCGCCACGATACTATAATAAAGTAGCTTGATAGCATCGTTCATTGGATAGTACAGTGTAAAATATTTACCTCTCAAAGTGAACTATCGATCGATTCAAATATGGTAACGATTTAAAGGTTAACCGATGTGGTCATATTATGGATAATAGAGATGTTTTGGGTTTTTATATAAAAGCTTTTGTATTACTATTTTCATTTTATTTTATAATGTTGTCCAAACTATATTTTGAATAATAATCATATATTTAAATCATAAAAAACTTATTAAATAATCATAAAAGTAGTAATAATCATAAAATAAAGTATAAGAATTACAAAATGACTAAATGTGCCTACAAGACTTTACGTATCTTCCGCATTATATTTGGTGGACAAGTAACAATTGGTGGAAGTAATATATTTAACGTCATAGTTAGATGAGTAACTTGACTTGGGATACAAAAACAAAAAAAAAATTCTCATTAATATTTGTCCGAACGGGATTCAAACCCACAAACTACATCTGCCCCACAATTTTATTTAAAAAAATATGGTAATCAAAAGCATTATTCTCTTATTAATAACGTTCTAAAATCTAAAAACAATGAACACCTATAATCTCGTTGATGATAATAATAATTTAAAGTAATGCGAATGCGAAAAATTTAATTACTATATGAAAGTATATCATAGTAGCCGTGAGAAAGTACTGGCAGTTTTAAAATTATGACTTTTGCTTTTTGAACTAATTACCGCCTCCTTGGGATTCGTTCAAAGATATCAATGAATAGATTCGTACGATGTTTTAAAAACTACGTTACATAAACATACGTAAACTGTCTTTGGAAACTGTGCCGATGTAAGTTAACAAGTTCCATTGTCAACGTAACTATAATAGAGTGTACATTATCTCACGTATGCCGTATTCTTAATATGCAAACGCTATTTTATTCAAAGAAAGAACGCGACAGCTTCTTGCCGTTGTAATTTTTTGTGCGTATTCGTGATTGAACAATTACACTGGCGTAAATACTTGTAGCTTGATTGAACACTGACAGTTGTTATTATTATGTACAAAAAAATATACGTTATTTGTGTGTTTTATGTGAAAAACGATTATTCTTGTAATATTGTATAAATTATAAGTTTTGTGTCAAGTCTTTAACATATATTCCTGTGAGAATCTTTGCTCATTGTTTAATCTTATGTATGATTGCTACAATGGCCTATGGTTACTAGGACACAAATGTAAAATATTATTCGTGTTTGGTCCATCTTAACTTATATAGGTATAGGATAATGTTCAGCATTCATCAAGTTAATTACGTTTACGCGTTTAGTAAAGATCTACATTTATACTTTCACACCATAAAAGCGAAAGTTGTTGGATGAGGAAATTATCAAAAATAAGAAAAAATATATTAATGACAATGTTTAATAAAATTAATGAATTGAATTTTAATATTTTAATAATAGAGACTATTTGTAAATTATTGCTGTAATAATATGGCACACCTTAACGCTCAAATTTTGCATAGTACAAGTGTTCTATAGCTGAGGCGAAACATTGCTAGCTATCGAATGTCAATCTTGCCCTTAGAGAAATAAGATGTAGTCCTATATTTACCCCAGGCTCAGCCTCAGTCATAAATAATATTAAATACTTAGTGCCTCTTATATGCTAATATTCTTTGACATTTCCACCAATCGTGCGAAATTACAATGTTTCATACAAAGTTTAGGCGTTAAGTAATTGCAGGGAAACTTATATTTTTATTTCATCAATGGAAAAAGTGAAAGATAATTACTTTTTATGGCTAACATAAATATTACGTGTGTAAATTGACCCATGATCCCTTGTAGGCGCATAGTGCACTTAAAGCCGACTATGGTTATTGAAGTACAGTAGTAATATTAATGTTTTGTGCCCCAACAATAAACTCTTTCACTTAATACTACTATAAAATTAAACTACCATCTAAATGCATGTATAAAGTTGTTCTATTCTCATCGTCCACAACATCTTTGCTATCAAGAAATTTATAGACCATAAAACATTACGATGGTTTCTTGAATGTGATGGGACGTATCGTTAATACTATCTTCTGGAGCAAATGTAATATTTCAAGTTCATTGGGAAAGTAGAAATCTGGCATACGTCTGTTATATTCCTTTGGCCCTGTATTTATTTTTAGATTATCCTCATTTACTTGATTTGTACGGCAATGGTCATTTACAAGTTACATGCGAGAAAATAGACTACTTGTGTTTCAGACGATCTGGTTTGGACTTTCACCGTTTTCGTTTCGTTGCTGGTATTTGTGTTATGGAAATGACGCCCTTTTCCTACATCGTTAAACGCTGAAATTCTATTAGATTTAGTGGTCTCGCAAGTCGAATGTAAACAGCCACCTCCCAAGCGCCATTGTTAACTCACGATGCAATGTACGAAAGCTTGTAAATATATTATGGCTTTTCACTTTTGATTTCGCTGTATTTTATTATTATTTTTAATAATATGTTTATTTTTAAATAATGTCAAATGATATATTTTATTAGAAAGTTTATGTTTAATACTCCAGTGCAATTTGCGTACTTAAGGTTATAAACGTACTCATAAACACCGGCGAGATTCTCTCTAATTGCATGTGATGGAATAAGAAATTTTGTGTTTCAAATTATTATTATAATTTCAATAAATAGAAATTTCACCAACGTATTATTTTTAATGAACACAAAATGTAACAAACAACACAAAAAATCGTAACATTATTGCAAATAATGTGTAATATATCATAATCTTCATCTCTCAATCTGGCCTAAATGGCTACAACCAAATACTTATATACATAATAGCGCTATTAGCTCAGAGGTCCTCGTGCTTGCGGTTTTCAATACTATTATTCAGTTAAAGTATTCTAAAGTGCTAACGACCTGCAAGAACTGGGTGCCATTATGGTGTACCTTAGGTTCTTGCGATACCTCGTTACGCGAGATCCGCATGGAATGTCCATAGGTTGTATTATACTGGTATTCAAGCTTCATTGAACACTTAAGCTATCTAACCATGTTATATAAAATATTGTACTTAGATATTTTATTAATTTGTTTTGTGACTTAAATTCAACCCCACATTTCGCTGATTAAAACTATAAATGTTCAGTTTCATAAAAATATAATGCTAGTCAGAGCAGTAAGTTGACGTTTCCATAACAATGAATTCTGTAGCAGCACTCGGTAGGTGTTTTACTTTTTCTTTCAATAGTTTGTGCTTATTAGTTCACGTAAAGATAAGATAAATAATAACACTCGTGTAAAATAGATGCTATCTATATAATACAGGTATTGCAAAATTGTTATATCACTGTACTAGAAAATAATCAAGTATGCATGTATTGTCAGAAAACGAACAAAAACCTCGGGAGATGTCCCCAATTCTCACAAGTGAAAACCTTATACAATACAAAATTTGAATTACAAATCAAAACTAAAAGTAAACTTTAACTTTAATAAAGTTAACTTTAAAAGTTAACTTTATTAAATATCCGTGTTATATTTTTTCCTTAGCTGGTAATACCTAACCTGGTATGTTGATTCAATCGTTTTTTTTTTCTACGTGTTCAAACTTCACGTCAAATTAACATTATCTCGTGTGAGATTTCATGAACATACACCAATAGCACACAATCAATGGCAACTGCACCCCCATCACGTTTTAACAGTGTAATCTCATGTTATTCTATAAATTCCAACATATATAGATGCTAGAAGCACGCAGTCCTTGTACAACCGTCCGGTCGCATCACCGTTAGGCAGATAGCAATCGGCAAAGATTATGCGCCGCAATGCCGCGGGATATGCGCTCCTTAGTAGTGTTTATGACCATCCACGGACAAACGTTAACTTTATAACCGAGCACGCCTTGCAATTGAAATACGTTGACTGGCATAGTTTGTTTATTTATATACTTATAGTTTATAGCTTGTAATAATGGTTAACAATAGGCTTTGATTAAATTAACTCGGACATTGCTTGAATAGTTTCGTTAATGTGCCTTCTTTAGACGTATATTAATTTTAATTGTATATTTTTTTTATTGTATAATTGTAAATGACTATATAAAAAAAATATTCCGCTGAGTTTCTTGCGCCGGTTCTTCTCAGGTCTGAGGCATGAACTTTAGTGGACCGGTGGTAATGTTTCAGACGAATATTAATATGGATTCTTACTTTGAATAAAATTACTTGAATTTGAATTCAATTTTCGTTACGTAAGTGTCTATAGTTATAAAGTGATACATGGTTTAATCATTTGTACGCTATGCTCTATTTTGATACAATTTTTGTATGGAGTAGTTTATACGGTCTTCGCCTATCCGGACCAAATATGTACTTTTATTACAATTAAATATAAATAACTGTTGTACTAAATGACAAAGAAAGTCAGAGTTTTGATCAAACAGCCATGCCGTTAAGTGAAATTTGTCCCACCAATTTGATTTCCACTTAATTTAGTCATCTAATTAGTATTAATAACATTTTTTATTTCATTTTGATAATGTTCCATTAGACGAGGCCTTTGTGGCGTAGTGGCATAGCGACATAATGTAAACGCAATGATTATAGATTCGATTCCCATTCAGGGGAATAAATTTTCATTTCGTCACCGGTAAGAACACAAAACGTTGGGTCGAGTCTAACACTCGAAAATTGGACGGATATTGAAGAACAGAGTGTTTTAACACAATGTTCCTTTTATACCGTAGTGTTGAAAAGGGTTATAGTGATGTTTTTGTTTTTTATATATTAAAAAAATTACTTACTCTCGGTTAATGCATTATCGTCGTTGGGACGTGCCTAACTGAACAATGTGGTTTCTTGCTTATTTTCCAGTAGACGTAGTGTTTTTATTTAAAGGCACCACCCGTCACGAAATGCTTTTAAAAAAGTTAAGAGTAGTTTCTTATTTTGTGCTCGCTATAAATGATTGATTGCCTTAATGAAGTGAAAAGTATTAATCTCATCATATTTAATATATTAAAACAATTTTAACATGTACCAATTACAATTAGGACGTTTAATCTCTAATTACTCGATAGAAACACGTCGCTTTTACAAGTAAATGAACAGTCATCGCGGACCATTGCCTTACTTATCTACTTATGTATGACGGCTAGTACCAACATCTGGTGATCACAGATCTAAATGATTGTCTACCGGAGATAGCAAAAAGCAACTATCACTAGAAAAAATAACATCAAACTTGGCATTCTCTCTAGTGTCGTTTTCCTCTTGCTCGTGACGGCAGGTGTAATCATAATTAGGGTCCACTGCGTGCTCTTTATAAACGCCCGACCGCTACTAATGGCAACAAATGTCTTAAAGCCACGATTCTTTTGATCAACTTTTGTTTTTTAGAAAATGAAATATTAAATTGAGTTAAATAAATCAGCGTGGTATGCTAAGCCTTACTTAAAACATTTACATTTTAAATATTTATGCTATTCTTATTAATATTTCATTAGCGTTTAATTAGTTAAAGGAGTTTTCACTCTTTTTGGTTAAGTCTTTAACAAGATGTAAAATGTATGTACATATTTAGTAATATTTCGCATTGTTCTTATTTTTTAATTTTTTTACTTCACACTTTATCCTAGTATATACAAGGGTAGGTAGATAAAAACCTAGTGTAGTAGTAACCTTGAACTAGATAGGAGAAATTGTACATAATTAATTCTCCCATTCGAACCCACAATCTCTCGCTTACAGTTATATTCTTTCTCACTGCACAACGATACCCTCGTTCTTATTTTAATAAGTAAATATTTGTTACAGGGCTTAGAAATCGTTAATCCGCAAGCAGCTGAAACGCGTGTGAATGAAGCCAATGCAAAGTATTTTTCCAACACGTCTGGATTTTTATCTGTAGGTAAAAAGACGACATAGCATTATCTGAGTTTGACCTGCAGAGTTTTGACAAAGTGGATGAGGGATTTCATCATAGCAGTCAACAAGAAAATATAGTGGATATAATTTCGTGACATTGTATCAATGAGAAATTTTACAAAATAAAATTAATTTTACACGCATTTGTGTTTTTTATTAGCAATGTTTCACTACAGTTTTCAAACAATAAATTTAAGTAATTGGACACAGAGATTGTAAGTAGTTTGTTTTTGCAAAATCAAATATATATTTATGTGTATATTTCGCACTTAGTAAATTAGGTAAGTCGGCACAGTGACCGCTCGAATGTTACTCCATAATAAATAAAATGAACGCTATAAAAGCTAAAATTACATATGTCAATGATATATACAATTTACAGCGTTGGGAAATAATCTATATTAGTTCATCTAGCAATTACTTAAATGTTATAATAATTCTAAAAATAGCATTAGTTTCGACAAAAATGGTATGAATAAGGCTTTTCGGTGTTACCTTATATGGATTTATTGTAACCTTGGCCCGCTCAAAGTTGAACGCTCTTGGATGTTTCGAAGCGAACCAACTCCCTTCAAAATTTGTTATCAATTCAAATTTCGTGGTTTCGACAAGGTGTTAATGATAAATAGTTTTTATATTATTTGATAAATAAAGTTTGTACATTATTATTTATTATTTCAATATTATTATTAAAACTAGTTTTCACTTTGTTCAATTTCAATATCACACTGGTTGATATATTTGGTAAATAATGCACAGATTAAAAATATTTTTCAACCTCAATAGTTTCTATGTGCATCTATGGGAGCTTAGTATGATTAGGTAAAACGATTAGAAATACCTGTAATGATTTATCTATTAGCGTTGAAATTCTCGGAAATAATGTGAAGTTAACGGCCGACGAACGTGTTAATTTGTCTCGAGTAAGGCTCGATGAGAAACACGAGCTCGCATGCCCTGTTTACCACGTGCGTTCGTGTTAGATTCAGCGAATGCGTTTACTTTTGCGCACAATTTCAAATTATAGTTTTCAATAAACCGAATAATAATAAAATAAATATAAATATAGATAGGTAGTAATAATAAAATAAAAATCTTTTTTTCAGCACGAATTTTAATTTATTTAATTTTTATATAATATTTTATAATAAAAAATTATTATAGGAACAATTATATGCGAAAATTTAGCTCTCGCTTGAAATTAGGCCATTTATGCTAATATAATCTAAACATAGTCTAATCAATTTTTTTATTTATGCGTAAGTTACTTTTTAGTAGTAGTTATTTTTTTATTAAAAAATTTTACAGATTCCAGTGTGTTATGAAATTACTTTTTATTACCTTTTTTTAATTTATTAAAAATATTCAAGAAATTTATTAAGAAATATCGGTCAAGTGCAAGTAGTACTCGCCCAACTTGGGTTCCGTATCTATTTAACGATTGTTATTTATAAGTCAACGGAAAATATGACTTGTAAGGTTGACCAACTCGTAATTTGTTTAGTTACACTTCGAGACAATATCGTGTATTTCAGTTATATTGTAATTAAGATGGACCATGTGCTCATACTTAAAGTGCCTGTGCGTATACCTACGTAACTTTTATCTGTGCCTTCGGCCCCGTGATCAAATGAAAATGAAATGAAATTGAAATTTTGCAGCTTAATCTTCATTCATAATATTTATCGAGGCATCGTGTTTCTTTTACAATCTTGTATTATTATATAAATGTATTTTTTAATGAACTGACTCAAATACGTACACACTTTTTTTTATTTAAAATAATACAGTCGATACAGTCTGTACACTTAACACAATATCTTTCTAAATATTTATAATAAAAATGTACCTATTAGTTAGTGAATTAATGAAGTCCTCAAGAATACAGATTCAGTATATTAACGAATTATCTTTGCTGGTACTATATTATTATTAAATATAATAATCAAAAGGTCACCTTGAGAATACACAGTATATGAATATAAACTACATTTAGAAATATATATGTATATCTAAAACAATTGTAACAATCACAGATATACAACAGTGAACAGTTAAGCTTACGCATTACATTACGTTGGACGTGGCTAACTATCTGTGCTACTATAGTTCAAGGACGCCTCGTTTAACTTAAACTGCACACAATTTACAAATTAATTATAATAATATACGACATGCTGTATGTACTTGCTTTCACGTCTTTTACTGTCAGCATCTACGTAATATGAATAATTAAATTATAAACCATTAGTAAATATTTGGGAGCCAAATTTTTATAAATGTCTTGTTAGATGCGAACGCAGATAAGGTGGAGTGTAAAAGGTTTTAAATTAATTTTATGAGTGAATAACGCGCTCACTTGCCGCTTTCTGCTTTGGCAACCGCTAAAGCAACGACTTCGCAATTAATGCCATGCTTTATGCGAAATAAAATTGAGCAAGAATTTACATAGATGGCACATTTGATGAACACTATGAAAAATTTTAACATGAATATAATGTATTTACTTTAAATCTACACTTTTACATTAAACAGAAATAATCTTGAAAATATTAACCAGGTCGCTTAGATATCACAATATGAAATGCTTTTCATTTGAAATGATTTTTGCATATGTACATAGGTATATCGTATTTTATACAATTGGACCTGTAAATAACATTGAATAATACAGCATCTGCATTTGGTATTATTTAATAACTTGCTTGGTTCTTAAAAAGGAAAAGTCTCTTGAAATTCTTTAGCCAAATAAGTAAATATACCTACAGTCGTATTAACTTTTCCGCGTTGTAAACAAATTTGCTTGATAGACATATTTATAAACAAAGAACAAAAGGCAATATAGAAATAATTTAAATAAATATAAAAAGAAAATGTATATGAGTACGTTGCATAATGCATTAGAAAACGGCGTAGGCGCTAAGGTCGTATATTGGCGGTCACTAAACGATCATAAAATGTATTTCGCCACAAGGCTAATATAAGATTTAAACAAAATTATCATTATTATATATAAAAATATATTTTAATCGGTGCAGAAACTTAGAAGATGATATCATATAATGTGATCATGATGGTCGTATTGATAAGGCACACCCTTAGAAAAACTTTAACGGTTCATTGAAATCGAAATAACGCTCGGTGAATGCTTCGCTAAGAGTCCGAGGAACAGGTTTAGAACGACATCCCGAGTGGCCCGCGAGCTTGCCACTTGCCGCAGTGCTCTGTCGGCCGTTAATGTGTATGCGCGCGCACATAAGGCATAAGACCAACGCGCGAGCCACGATCTTATTAACAACCTTATGACATATGATTTAATTTTGCTAAATAATACAAACATTATTTCGTAAAGATTGACGACAAGTGTTCCAGTTCGAGTGTTTGTGTAGTATAGCATGGTTCTAGTGGTTTTGTAATTAGAGCTTAGTGATGGCGAGCTTTGAGGACCTCGCCTTCGACTGGTCGACGCTTTGCCAGGAATGTCCTGAATGCTGGACGGCATCAGGTAAGTTGAAAAATTTCGATTTGAGATCCCTTTTAAAACACATAATTATGCAATGTTTTTAATAAATAATTTACAATATGTAATATGATCGGCAGTTAATTTGAATTTTTAGCGAGTTTCTTTTCGCAAACTACCCACAGTTTCTGCGAGTACACCTTTCATTTGATTGGTAGTCTTGAGATCATCTTTCGTTACTTTCATTATTTCACAATTTTTTATATTTAGCTAGATATTTTTGTGCTATAATATTTGTTTTATTGTGCTATAAATGAAAAACATGGAACATTTATTGCTGTGTTGAAATTTATGAAGGGTTTAAAAAAGTTTTTACATATTTTTAAAGTAAAACAAATGAGTTTTCTTTTTTAAATGGACCGTTTAATCACTTATTGCACTATTTAAATTAATTTATTTACTTTTTTAATAAACAAAGGCCGACAGTAACCGAGTAAAGATCAAACAATATAAACATTGGAAGAAATTTTTCTGTATAATAATTATAATAAATTAAATCTGAAAAAAATTGTATACTTTTTGGAAAAAATATTAACATATATTGTTCAATTTATCGTAGTTTTGCAACGATGGTTGCATCTGCACCCCAAGCGCTTGTCGTACGTTTGCTTAATCACTTGACAGCGTCCACGGTCACGCTTTCATATACCTATGAAGAAGTCCATCTCTTAAGATAATTTTAGTGTGGTATTAGAGATTTATACATGAAGAAAAACATTTGCATGCAATTAGTGTAGTGAATAAAATTGTATATATTTTTTTAATTAACTATTATGACTTTCATTGCGATGTGCGGATGTTCTAATATATATTAATTTATGGAAAGCAAGCTTTTTCTTTTGATTTTACTTGGTAAAATTATTAGGCTATGTATATTTTTGCTTGATTTTACTTTTTTTTAATTTTTTCATTAATTTTTTCACCTGATGTTCTAGAGACAAGTATGATACTTGAATTTTGTAAGATTCGTAGACGTATTAATGCTGTAATTAATGTGCAAAGAGTTCAGAATATAAAGTTGCAATAAACAATTTATAATTTTATGTTTCGCTAAATATATAAAAACTATGAAGCAATATAGACAATTAGCACATGATAGTAATAAATATTAAAGTACGTATAAACATACATGTATGGTAAACATATTATTTGAACTGGAGTCTGAAGTAGGAGATACTTGCTGGTATTTTATTAGTTCCATAGCCAAAGGGTAAAACTGGAACTGGAACCTTATTTCTAAGATTTCGCTGTATCATGAACCGCGATAGAGAAACAGTTGAAATTTTGATAGATATGTATTTTTGTTGCCGCTATAACAAAAAATACAAAAACAGAATAAAATAAATATTCAAAGGGTATATGAGTATACAGCAGAAATATTTTCTATAGCTTATGGTACGGAATCCTCAATTCCTGTAAGTTCATAGACTGATAATATTTTTTTGATTTCATTAACTACTAAGAGCGTCATCATATCATCGGATGTACGTTTAATTAAATTCATTAACACAAGTACAGTTCGTGTAGTCTTTTAATAGTTACCTCGATATTCTCACGAAATAAAACGAACTCGCTATTGAACTCCCAAATTACCTAGACGTTGATTTCGAAAATTCCTTACCTTTTATAGTGTTTAAATTTTACTTCGTTATAAAATAATATTCACGATTCTGACCTGAACAGTTGTGTAATATCTGTGGTTATTTACTAATTTACACTTCACGTGGAAAATGATTTGATGATCTCATTGACTTCTTTAAATATTGTTGGATACTTTTGTGTCAAAAGTGAGAGGACACTGAAATTATATTAACGTGCGTGTAACATATTGAAACATATTTTTATGATTTTTAATGTGGTAACACTAAGGATAGAAAGAGTACTAACTTAAAATTTCAAAATTATATTTTAAAAATGGCTTTTAAAAATATAATAAGTTGTATAAAGCATATAAGTATTTCGACGCTTGATGAAGAACGCATGGCTTAGTGGTCGGAGTGCTTGGACGGGTTCCATGAGACGCGGGTTCAAATCTCATTAAAATTCAAATTTTCACATGTTTTCTTTAAGTATATTGTAACTTTTTTTATGTGAAGGAAATAATAAGATGTGTAAGATATTTAATTAGTAGTATAGCGTCACCGGTCACGTCTGCTTAGTAAAAAATGCCACTCGGAATTATAAGGTGCATTATGCACCTATACTTACCTATAGCGTGCTCATCACTTTAATAAACATTCTTCAATATTCAATTAGATTCTTTTGATTGTGGCGTTCCGATCATGCCAGTTGAGTACAGAGATCCAGGTAAAATCACCATACAAAATAATAAATATTTACATTATGTAGTTACACAATATAGTAGGATTAGTAAAAGTTATATTTAACAATGATGCAATATTAGTGATGATGTTAGTTTATAGTTGTTATTTTTCTGTCATCGTAAAATCATCTATATTTTAATAGAAAAGTTAGTAATTTTGTAGAAATACGTTTAAAAAAAACGTTTTGTACAAAATACCTCTTTGCACGGCTATAGTCTCATCTTAGCAGAACATTAATATCACAATAAATTAATAAAAAGATAAAAGAGGCGTCATTCCTTTGTTGTAATTTGGATAAAGATAAATAAATACTCTTCCAAGATCTTTTATCTAGGGCTAACCAAATCAAAAAAATATATATATTTACAAAATGTTTGTACTTAGTTCAGTTCAATATACAGTTGTTATTTTTACGGTCTATCTCTATTGCTAATGGGACAAAAAAATTTAGTAGTGTAGTTGCTCAATATGATTAATATTTATATAAAATATATTTACTATTTAGAGGTGCGTATGTGAAACCACTATGTTATGTACTAATAACCAGTATGCGTGAGCTACAAATTATGTCGACTGTTAAGAACACAATTTTTTATGAAAAAAAGGCTGATTTAATTTCAGCATAAATGAGTTATTTTTGTATACAAAGGTGAACAAAAAAAATTGTGAAATATATGTCACGATATTCACGAAACGAAAAATTCCTTTTTAATAACATAACTTGTAACATGTTTGTATTTGTTTCTATATATTTTCTATGTAACTATTGAACGCGTTCTAAATCATCGTTTAAAAGGGACAAGTGTCATTAGAATAACAATAAGGTTGACATGGCCAAACTACCGTTACAGTGATGCAGCCGAATTCTTGACTCGTAGGCGCGCTTAAGTTTTGCTATTAGGCTGCCAAAGTATTTAGTCAAAGTAAAATTAAATGTTTTTTATCAGTGGATTAGTTGTTAATTCACATTTGAACTATTAAGATTATATGAATAAATTAAATGAAATTACATGTATATTTTTCTAGAATTTTCACTAGTTTTCGTTTATTTTAACTTATTATTATTATTACAATTTCGCTAAATGTAAAGTAGATGGCTGCAGTCGATTTGCCTTGACTGTACGCTAATTAATCTGTGATTCCCATAATATTTGTCTATAAGTCATTACTACACAATTACTTATAATGATTTGATAAAAATATACCTATATTTATCCACTTACCACGCTGTATCCCTCATATAGCAAGGTTGGCAGAAGGTATCTTCGGTCCCTTCCTTCTGTTCTATAAGTCTTATCAGAGTTGGGAAATTAATGAATTGTCCCGAGTAGGGATTAAAACCACAATCATCCCACAACATTCCCACAACGGCAACGACAACAACAGCGGCATTCCCACAACATGATGGCCTTAATATCTATTTATCAATTATAATATTTACGTTATCATCGTGTACGTGGTACCCATATTTAGACGACAGATTGTTGCGTCTGATCCTTCTACTTTAAAATAGGTAGGCAGAGATAACCTAATGTTAAATACGTTACGCCCGTGGTTGTTGTAACCTATATATCTCTAAAGGTCCTGACAGGAACCCTGACAGGCCTGACAGGAATATAAAGACTAAATACATTTATCGTCTATATAATATATATGTATCTTTATATGTCAATATAAATTTTTATATTTTGTATTTTAATCAATTCCTTTAAATTTTTATTGACTATAAACAAGAATACAATTCAAATTATGCAAAAAAATGTTGATTTATAATCATACAATTAACGAGTACATTTACGTCAATGATTAATTATTGTTATTGAAATATTGTATTAGTATTTTTTTGGATTAAGGTCACTGAGCTGTAGATAAAAAAATTGTTGCACAATGATACAAATGACAGCACGCGATGTGTTTGTACAGTGTAATAGAATCGGCTGCATCGATTATGTACGATTTACGGTTTTATTAAGCAGCAGACATCTCATTTTAATTACACAAACAAATTAGATACAAAATGGATCCATGTACATAATGGACAAACAAACAGAAACGATATTAATTATTGTACAGCAGACAATAGTCCATAAGTATTGTGGGTTCAAACCTCGTTTATATTAAAGTTAAAGTTATGTTTAATTCTGCCGTATAAAAAGTCAAAGCCAAATAGATTGTTTTGCCATTAGTTCACCGCCTATATAAAAAGAGAAGTTCACTAAACTAAATTAAAAAAGTTTAACTGTATGTGATGTTTAATATTCAGAATTTAGTGTAAATATGGAAGAAAATAGTATAAGTGCATATAAGGATAGTGTTTCTAAAGACGCTTAAATTGCTTAGCTACTTACTAACCTAAGTAAATACTTAATAAGCTTCTTGAATGATTATAGAGAGTTTAAATACATGAGTGTATACAAGTTACATAGCTGTTACCTCTTTACGTTGACAAGATGAACTTAATCTACACCTCTGCAGAACTACTTCCTTTATCAACTTCGTTATTAAACTAATTAGAAAGGTCATTCTCGCTCGCCAAAGGTCTATTCCGTTCACGTTACATCATTATGTAAAGTATCAGTTCATACTTTGTTTCAGGTTAATTAAATGTAATTGTACATATTATTACAACATTGTATAACCTAGTGGCAAAAGAACTAACAAAATATATTAATATTTTTAATTTAAATCTTCTCAAAAGAGGGCCCTGCACTATTTTGTTTTTATTTTTAATTAATTTTACATGTCATATAGTCAATTATAATTATTGGGAAGTGTAAATTCTACTAGCTATAATAGAGAACTTTCATTGACAGTATGAAGTAAATTATTATAATCTATGATAAGCTCAAGGCAATAAAAATCATGGCTTATTAATGTCAATGCCATGTGATAGGTTGATAATAAAATTAAAAATGATTATATTTTATCTAATAACTGTAATACATTGATAGGGACTTTGCAGTAATAATTATTAATAGTATGAAAAACCAGTTTGTAAACCTGTATTATGTATAGATACAATCGTACTACGGTGATATAAATACGGTGAATAAACGTACATTCGTAGCTATACATACTTACATATTTAAAAAAAAAGAAAAAGGATCAGTTAAATACAATCAGTAGGCCATCTAGAACAAATTAACAAAAAGAAAATCATTACCAAAACAGGATATGATTTTCCCGAATTCCAAACGGGAATGTGACTAATTTAATTTTTTTCCTATTTCCTCTAGAGTCTAATAAGACAAAGATCTTATCATACTACCTGATATGTCTTTAACATGGCATGGTTGTATTGATATCTTTTAAAAAAATATTATAAACGAATATTTCTCTACTGTTTTTCAAAAATATTTGATTACTGTATACTGATATTTAATACCTTAATATATGCCTACCATTGTGGATTAAAACAATACTTATATACGTAACGCTTGAATAAATTTTATTTTGGCACCTTAAATTCATACTTGAACAATGATATTATGTTACTTCCAAAAGAATACCGATTGCAAAACAATATCAATGAAAACGATACCATATAATAATAATAATAACAAAAAATTGTATATGTTATACAATATTTACCATTCATGCATAATATTTATGTACATTTCATTCTATAGAGTCTTTGAATTAAAAATCATTTTATTTTCATCCAAGCCCTTAGAGAAAACTGCGCAAAAAGTAATGAAAGCAAAATGTGCTCTTTGTATTACACAGACGAAGGGGAATTTCGATTCTATAGAACTTTTCCCCCTTTGAAAGATTTAGTCCACTATTTTGGCATACGACCTAGTATATACCATTTATATTTCTTAATATTCGATTCAGAGAACATGTAAATATATGGGATTTAAAGCGGTGGAATTTATCGTGATAATTAACATAATGTAGACATCTCAAAAAAACACCTATAACTTGCTTTAGAATAAAATATTTTTTTATATGTAAGGCCTGTTTCCTTAACAGCAGACTACTAATGGCGATAAATAATTGCACCTGTAAAGATAATGTGTATAATACTTTTAAATAAGGACGTTGACCGAGCTTGTAGGCTAGTCCGAGTTCGAGCGGAAGGAAAATAGATAACGAGATTTACAGGTTGTAACACAATATAGGTAAATAAAATTCAACTGATTATAGTATTTGTTATAAAATAGAATACAAACTGACATCATTTGTTCCTAATTTACTAAAATATAACGGCTATAAAAGTATAGTTATTTCAACTTCATTGATCAATATGACCTATTATTGATCAACTAGCTGCGCCCGCAACATTGCCTGCGTGGGATAGTAAATTTGAAGTTTCAGCCAATTCAATAAATTTTGCCGTACAAAAAATTTAAATTGATATATTTATTTATTATGAACCGAGTAATATAAATTTTATGTATATTCCATGTTCGGACAGAAATAACATTAATTTTTATTATATATAGTCTATACATATTATAATGAACATATATGGAATCTATATAGTATAGTGAAGTCGCAGTGGCAGTGGGCTGGTCATATTTGTCGCAGAACCGACGACCGCTGGGGTAAACGTGTTCTGGAGTGGAGACCGCGACTCGGCAAGCGTAGTGTAGGACGTCCTCCAGCTAGGTGGAGTGACGACGTACACAAAGTAGCTGGCAGTGGTTGGATGCGAAGCACTGAAGATCGAGCTCAGTGTCGTGCCATTGGAGAGGATTATGCCCAGCAGTGGACAAGGACAGGCTGATGATGATGATGATGATAGTATAGATGTATAATCAAATATTGTATGAGTAGGAAGAAAAAGGCTTGAAGAACAGAGTTTTACGATCCTCTACTTTTTTTATTTCAATCTATATACCTATCTAGTTGCATAAGCAGGCTTTGCGTTTTTTGGTTTATACTATTGTTACCTACTATCACGATTTACTAAGCTTTTGTCTTTAATAGAGCGCTGAAATAAAAATAATTAATTTCCCCGATAGGGATCGAACCCATAACCATCGCATTTACAATTAAACGCTGTTCCACTGCGCCACGATGGCCATATATAACTTATAAACAAAATTCATTAATGTTTTGGCTGAATAATAAAAAAAACACAAGCATGCCAATAGAGAAATATTATTAGAATAATGTAACTGTAAAACCTCACTAAAATGTAATAAAAAAACCAAACATTTCATGCAATCTCAATTTCAAAATGCTAAACGTTAAACGAAAACCAAAGTACTTACATTTTCCCCATTCAGTGTGTTTCAAACACTTTTGTATTCAAGTTTTTTATATCGCTAGGATATATTTTATATCACGGTGCGGGCGTACAAATAAAAGGATTCGATGCAGTCAATTGTTGTTATTTTACTTGTACGAGGTTTTTCAGTAACGTGATATTTGTCACACTCGTGAGACGAGCCGCTGTCGGGCGTGACTGTCATCATGGTGTGAACGGAAGATGTCAATGAACGATGGCAAGGCAAAGTAATGAGAAGTGTATGTGCATCTCACAAAAGTGCTAGATTATAAAAAAAAATCTATTCTAAATAAATGGGCACTAGATGTATTTTTCTAAGAAAATTTCTGAAGAATAAGTTTTAAATTTTATAGAAGTATTTAGAAATATACTTCTCTAATATTGTATTTTATAATATACTAGCGACGCGTTCGCGGCTTCGCCTGCTTATGTTAAGTAGATCGCGATCGTTTTAAAATATTATACTTACATAACAATGCAATTATTCGATTTTCACGTCGTCTTTTTTTTAATCACTCTTGGCTGTTATTAAAAATCGTGATAATGTACATAAATGTTTATTGCATATATATATTATAACGTAAACGTATTTGTAATTTACAATTTATAGTCTGTAACGCTATTTATTTTTTATTTATTGGAACGCCTTAATAATAATTAATTTATAAATTAAATTTTATTATTTAAATTAAATTAAATTTTAATTTTAAAATTAAATTGATATCAAATATCCAAATTGATGACCTGCTGAAGCACAGTAAAAATCCAACTTCTAAGTCAACGCAATCAAAAGATGTGATTGATAGATAAAAACCATTAAAAATTTATACTGTAGTTCGTTTGATACAAAATTATTATCGACTCTTATTAGTTGTATTTCATTGACGTAGACTTAGAACTTACAGTATAAATAAAGGATACAATCTTAAATTTGATCATTTATAAGTTAAATGCCAGATAACAAGCCATTGCAAACTTATATTTGTAGTTAATTTCACACAAAGTGAGTAGATACGACTGCAAATTTAAGCTTGTAATTTCCTATAGGTTGTGTTTTCCTCATCGGAATACGTACAATATTTAAATAGGTACGGAGCCCTCGGTGCGCGAGTACTACAGTACATGCACTTGACCGATATTTTTTTTATTTTTATATTTTTTATTTTTATACACCGCCCTTCCTTGGCGTTCTTTATTCTAGTCCTGATAAATGTACCTCTAATATATTCTATTTTTAACATTGTCAATGTTATCAATTTAAAAAAAATATTAATATTATACTAAAAAAAGTTATTTGAACTTAAATAATGCTCATATAACAAAGATGTAATTTATTTGACAAAATCTATTATATAACTTAGCTTCACTTGACGTAATTAAAATATGGCTATTTTTTTCCACGGAAACCTTATTGAACGCCAGGATGACAACTATTCTATATATTGATTTTGGTTTTAGGCTGTTAAAATTTATTCATTTATTTATACTTATTATTTATTTATACTTATTTTTTAGGAAAACTGTTGAAATGCTGAAATTCATCAATTTTCAATTTTTTGGCCAGTAGCTTTTACGTGATTCGCGAATAAATATATTTATAATAACTATAATGATAGATTAACGATATATAAATCGACCCATTAATTTTAAAATCTTTTATGAACATAGTTTCTTTTCTGACTTTGACTTTTCTATACTTTAATACTACGTCAATTTCATCTGTGGTCTTTAGGTGTATTTAATATATAATCGACATAATACTAATAAAAAAATCCCGCCAGCGTAATGCAGAAATTTTATTTCAATGAATATCGACATCTGTTGACAGATATTATAAAATATTACTTACTTTAGATTTTTAAACACGTTATATTTATTTATAATTAATTGAAGACCAATGGATGATATTCTATCAAAAACTACTAAATTACCTTCTGATTTTTAAATGTCACTGTAATAATTGTAAATCAAATGATTTATAACTATTACTGTGACATCTAGGTAGACTATGGAAATAATGTTTATATATTTAAATTTTAAATAAAAAAATCTTTTACCATTTGTCACTGTTACTAAGTGAGATTGGAATAGAACTACCTTTACTTGCCAGTAATCGACGTGATTTAACCGTCTCAGTTTTTATTTTTCGTTCGAGGTTTGCATTGCATATATATTGTTATATTGCTATATATATTGTTTAAGTCTATGAACTATTAGCATGCCAAATCTAACAGTTCTTTTCATTTATTTTCCGGGACAGCATGGAATACCGCGATAAAAATTAAAATTAATAGAAATATAAAATTAATAATAAAGTAGCAACGTAAAATATTTATGTATATGATCTGTGATAATTTTGTATACTGATATTACATGCCAAGTCAGGCTTATAATCGTACCTTTGCTTTTATACATATGTAATTCCTGTTTACATAAGAATCATTCGTATGATTTTTGCAATTTCCAGTTACATTATATATATATATATATATATATATATATATATATATATATATATATATATATATATATATATATATATATATATATATATTCTTTCTCAACATTATAATATTTTCTTTTAATTAACCTTGACTGTTACAATTTTTTTAAATATTACAGACAACGTAAAATTGTAATAAACAAAATTCTAAAACTTAAAAAAACAAACAATATCAATAATAATAAAAGTGACGGTAAAACAATTAATAGAGCCTTGCCGTCAAGATTAATGGTTATATGTACAACCAAGGCCAAATCTAAAGCTAAACCTACAGATACAAGTTGAGCGGATATATACGTGACAAGTTAACGATAGAGGCACATAAGGTACTTGGTAATACATTTAAAATGTTAAGTGTATACCGTGTTTAGTAAATCAACATGATGGAATGCGGTTTGATCCGCGCTAGCGATCTACTGTTGCTATTCACGTATCCATTGTGATAACTAATCATGCTATTGATTATTTTGCATGTTAACTTTTATCCATTTTGATTTGTTAAAATGAAAATAACTGATTACAGTTATATATAATGTGTTTAACGACATTAAGCTACACGTAATATATTAATTATGGTTTTTTTTTAAACAAAAATAATATTAAATTAGTGTAATGTATAGTAATTAATATTATTTAAAGTCAAGCTTTTTTTAAATAAATAAATACGTCATTTTCAGAATTCCGTAACAAAGAAAAATGATAAAAACCCTTATAGTGTGACTATTTTCTCTAAATAGTGTGGAGTGAACATGCTGAAACTGTATTCAAGTATCCAGGCTTATAGTCTTTTGGAGCATAAAAGAAATCAAACTTCTAAATAAAAGTATACATATTCCATCCATTCATTTTGCATTCAGGCATTCTGTTGACCTAGAATTATGAAATTTGACAAAAAATAAGAACAACAAGTCTAAGTCTAACACAGAAAAAATAACTGTATATCTGTACTTTATTTCATACAAAATGAGTACGTAAGCCCTGCATTTTATATGTTGTACTTTTCGCTGACCTATTATGAATTTGGTAAGGAACCCTCAGAACGCGCGTAACACTCGCACTTGACCGATATTTAATTCTTAAGAACCTGTAACAAACTCATTATTTTCATTACAGAATTAACAGAAGCATATAATTACGTTTTTATGGCAAAGTACCTACATATTATGTAACTGGAAATTGCAAAAATCATACGAATGATTCTTATGTAAACAGGAATTACATATGTATAAAAGCAAAGGTACGATTATAAGCCTGACTTGGCATGTAATATCAGTATACAAAATTATCACAGATCATATACATAAATATTTTACGTTGCTACTTTATTATTAATTTTATATTTCTATTAATTTTAATTTTTATCGCGGTATTCCATGCTGTTCCCGGAAAATAAATGAAAATGTAATAAAATTAAATTACTAAAATAAATGAAAAGAACTGTTAGATTTGGCATGCTAATAGTTCATAGACTTAAACAATATATATAGCAATATAACAATATATATTCAATGCAAACCTCGAACGAAAAATAAAAACTGAGACGGTTAAATCACGTCGATTACTGGCAAGTAAAGGTAGTTCTATTCCAATCTCACTTAGTAACAGTGACAAATGGTAAAAGATTTTTTTATTTAAAATTTAAATATATAAACATTATTTCCATAGTCTACCTAGATGTCACAGTAATAGTTATAAATCATTTGATTGATGGTCAAGGTTAATTAAAAGAAAATATTATAATGTTGAGAAAGAATATATATATATATATATATATATATATATATATATATATATATATATATATATATATATATATATATATATATATATATATATATATATATATATATATATATATATATATATATATATATATATATATATTTATACTAACACTAAATTAAAACAATGACGATAACTTTATATTAAAAAAAAATGAAAAAGTCTCGAACGAAAAATAAAAACTGAGACGGTTAAATCACGTCGATTACTGGCAAGTAAAGGTAGTTCTATTCCAATCTCACTTAGTAACAGTGACAAATGGTAAAAGATTTTTTTATTTAAAATTTAAATATATAAACATTATTTCCATAGTCTACCTAGATGTCACAGTAATAGTTATAAATCATTTGATTGATGGTCAAGGTTAATTAAAAGAAAATATTATAATGTTGAGAAAGAATATATATATATATATATATATATATATATATATATATATATATATATATATATATATATATATATATATATATATATATATATATATATTTATACTAACACTAAATTAAAACAATGACGATAACTTTATATTAAAAAAAAATGAAAAAGTCTATTGTAAATATGATGGTTGTAGGTTCTTTCCTCACGCGGAGAAATGAAATATTTGAATTTTTTTGTTCTAGGTTCTCTTTACCTATCCGTCTATAGGCCGAATCTATATCACACTATTGCGAAGCTAACTATTAAGGTATGATAAACTAAGTTAAATTCCCAAATTTAAGTTAGTTCCCAAATTTTCTGAGAAAGTACAAAATTATTTAGTGACGTTTTGCTCTCTTCTCGCTTCTTCTTTATTAAGTGTTATTTTGTGAAATGCCATGGAAACCAACGCTAAGTTTTGTCCAACAAACGTAGGAAAAAAAATAAACGTGTACATTAGAATGATCTGATATCTATCTCTGAATCTGAGTTCTCGAATGAACCCACAGCATCGTTCCCAACATCGTTATAAATCCATACTATATACATTTTAAATATCATTATAGACAAGTTCTATAAGCTTAGTATAAAATATCAAATAATACTATCCATTTATAAAAAAAAAATTGGATAGTTACATAAAATAAAAAATTAAAAACATAATATGCATGTAGTATACATAATTATAATTATTCATGAACTGTAAAGACGTCATGTATGTGTGTATCATATGACAGATTGTTGACATTCAATACGACAGGTTTTATCATTATATAACCTTATACAGCAATCATAGTTATATGTAGTATTACGCAAAATACGAAAAGACAATTGTATCGAATATCGTTATACATATACGCGTGTTACATTATTTGTATTTATATTATTCCTATATTTTGATATACATTTGTTCCACCACGCTGCCTCTCTAGAACTATCTTTCTCGCGGTCTCTAACTTTAGTCTCTTGGCTCTAGGTAATCTCTGCATATTTTGCTATACGCAACTCTAGAATACACTCTAGAACCGTTTCTAGAAGGCACTGTACTGCACGTATAGCTGTTATTTCAGCTCTTGTTTTAAAAAACTTTAAATATATCTAAAAAAATGTAAAATTATAAAGATAACGATCATTATATTTTAGTTACTGATAAAAAAAATTGCCACTAACAATTTAAATACACCATCCATAAACAATACGCACCAAATAAAAAATGGTGTTGCCATAAAAATTATATTTTTGCAAAAAAAAAGCATTATATCATAACCGTATAATTACTAACATGATTATACTCTGTAATTATGATAACACATTGTCATGACATTATTTCTTATTTACACCAGCACACTTATCAATATTCCGTGTTAGGCGCCTATCATGTTTGATGATGATGTCTCACGTTAAAATTACGTAGCGTGCTTGATGGTTTGCTGTCACGAAACAGCTATCGAGAACTTTTATATTCACTTGCTTATACCAAAGGTCACAAAGATAAAGCAATTTTATAAAAATATTATCTTGTTATAAAGGAAGGTTTTAAGTAGTTAAATATTGGATGAATCAATTCATTAATTTAATAATATATATAGACAGCGCCACGCAGCATATTTATGATGTTTAAGCATTAATAAAATAATTTATTTTAATTATTGGTTAAAATAATGCGCGGCATTGGTTTTTGGCGTCAGTCGCGCAGTATTTGGTCGGCCATTGGAGAAAGGAGAGATTAAGCGGCTCTCTTTTCCTACTTATCAGAAAGCAACAGTTGCGTGAAGTAAAATCGTTTTGTTTATCCACCCATAGTTACTCAATGTAACATGTATATATATAAAATTTTACATATAAAACAATACATATAATATTCATAAGTTATTGCATAAATGGATACCATAATGAAGGACAAGTTACGCATACCGAATTTGGAAAGGTCAAGACACCTTTCAACGTAGTAGTAATATTTTTTATTGCAGCTTCCGTTTTCAATGTACATATATTTTATTGCATACCAATGCATTGTGGCTGTGTCTGACTGTAGACGTTGCGAGTTCGACCCTACTCCGGGAAAGGAGAAGGCAAAAACAAAATGAAACAATTAAATTTTACTCAAAATGAAAACGGTAAAATAAACATAACAAACTTTCCTTAGCTGAGAAAATCACCTGTAAGATATTTGAGAGACTGTAATGAGAGATTAATAAGAAATGAAATGGAAATGAATGTTTTATTCCATTACATTTGTAATAAGAACGTAAATAATGTTTTGTAAAATTAAATTCATATTAAATGAATGCAAACGTACACTAACGACTAATAGTAATGTAATTTTAATATCTTAAATGGAGATTTATTTGATAGGCGCTTTTTCCCGTATAACAGGGTAGGGTTGAGACACTCCGTACTCCGGTTTCCGCCGGAATTCGAAACAAAGCGTGTTGAGTGATGGAACTTTTCGCGTAAATCGTCAAACTAAAATGAAAACCACACACGCTTCACTTTCCGCTTCACCACGATGGATATAAATATATCATTTAAGATTATATTCAACCTCCTTAATGAAAGCCTTTTTGTTTGCTACTTACCGTCTATCATTTAATCTGCTTCTTGTAGATAATCCGAGGAAATCAAATATAATTACATCCGAGTGGTATTTTAGTCCTTTAGTTCTAGATCTAGCATATCATCTGCACCAACAGATAGATTGAAATTAAGTCAGAATATATTTAAACATTAATTTCATCCACAGATGCATTTGTAGTCGTTAGTAAAAGCTGTGTCAGATCGTTATAAATCGCTTTATATCAATATTGTTATATACTTTGTGAAGTTATTAATTCCAGCTTTTTACACGTAATTTTATATATGACAGAGTGATGAATATTGCTGTTATATAGCGCACATTCGTTTCGCCTCATTTAGAAGGTACGGCGGAAATAATGAATCTTAGGAAGAACAATTAGTTTAACTATTTTGTGATAAATTGAGTATAGTCAATCATATTTTTTTTAAAATTATAAAAACTTGACGGTTGTTTCGAATTCTAATGAGAAGATTTAATTAACAATTTAACTTTATTTAAAATTTAAATATTTATATCGTAGTTGACATTTTACTTAATGGTGTTCACAATTTATGCATTGTTTTATTAAATTTCTGTTTATTAATTTGTAGTCGATGTTTTTTTTTTCATTTAAATACGTAAATTACGCTATTTTACATAACAGTGAAAGTATTTTTAGAGGCAATCATATTTATAAATAATAGCTGTACAAATATAGATTGTTTTACATTTAGTATCTACCATTTATTATAATCAGAGTAATTTCTTCATGTATCGCCTGCGGCTACGGTGTGGGTTCATGGTGTAAGCTATTACCTGTTATGTTGTAACATGATGATACGTATCTCACTCGTTTTGTAGCGTTCTCAGTAAGTACCACAAGCTTATTTCGTTAGCTTTTATATTATTATTTCACGTAGTTGATACGTATATTTATATTGAAGATGGGTTGAGGTTTTTGTAGAAAAAAATAGCTACGGCTACGACACTTCACAAGGAAATTACAATAATATATCTTCATCATCTTCACTAATTATGATTTCAGTAAATATAGTCAAACATTTAAAACACAACTGAATTCAATATTAAACAATTAAAAGTCTAAAACTAATTGCACCACCATCGTAAAGACAAAAATTCAATCCAATTAGGACAATACCAAAAAGTAACTAATTGTACTATTTTGTCAAAACATGTAATGAAAAAAAAATAAATATTTCACTAAAAGACAATTTACTTTGCTACTATAGCAATTTTTCTCAATTAATATTAATAACATCTGTTTCAAGTAATATAACAGAAACGACTAGAGCTCACAATTTTAATAATAAAACGTAGAGTTAATAAAGTTAATAAACGTTAATAAATTAATAATACATCAGGAGGCACATTTTGGGATGTCAAGATTTTGAAATATTTTTTGAATATTATGAATATTCTCGTGTCTTAGAGATAAAATTTGTATTCGTAAATGTATAATTGTAATGTTCGTAATTTGTATGTATAAATTAAGAGCATTAACTTGACGTTATAGACGTCAAGTTAATGCTTTTATGTTAATGCTTTGAGTTATTAGATTAAAAAATGTTCAAAACTAATTTAACGCGCATTTCCCGCGAAATTGTTGAACTGTAACAACAAACTAGGAACTGACTATTAAAGAGGTAATGGCGTCAAAAACTTAACAGTCTACACCTTGAAAATGAGTAAATCCGCAACTTAAAATGATATTTATAAATAATACCTACTCGATAAATTATTTTGAACAAATAAATTTAAACATACTTCACAATTATACCTATGTACAAATGCACAAATTTAAACAAAATCAAAAATGTAGAAACACATAGTAATTTGGACATTTTATTTAATATTTATTGATACTTGCATATACGAGTACTCGTATACTACTACCTAGTTACTATTTAAAATTCGTTATTGGAGTCTGTGCCCATTTTAATATTATTAAATATATATTTTATTACTTTTCCTTGGTCTTTTCGTTGTAGTTGCTTAGTTATTTATTAAATATATTTTTCTTTGGCTTGTACTCATTTCAACTTGATTTGTTTGTTATTTAAATTTTCTTAAGCTGTTTATATTGTAAATGAATATTTAGAAAATATTAAGTTTGGAATGTGCAAGTCAAATTAGACTTAAGACACGAAGAAAGTGTAATTTGTAGTCACGTATCTATTGTATATTATATAAAAAAAAAGTATTTTAAACACCAGTTCTCTATAAAATACAGATTAAAACATATAAAAGTCACTTTGACCCTAATTTACAATAACAATTGGTTGGAAATGGAAAACGGAAGGAAATGTTCATGAGATTCGCGCAAACATAGGAGTGGGTGCCAGTATATGAATATAAACCACAACTGTCACGTTTACAACCAGACGCTGGTCCACTGCACTACGATTGACTTAATTTGCAACGGCTTTTATTTGTCGAGAACGAGAACTTACTATCCTGTTACATATTCTATCTTACTATCCTGTTTGTATCCGATTTTATTATGTTAACAGGAAATCACGGTGAATTACTTTTGCTTTGGCGTTATTAATTTATTTCTTGTACCTGAGCTAGTCTATTATAGTTCCACATCAAGTGTCAAGTCTTCAAAATCAATTATACATCTTGTCCAAGCATAATAACTATACAAAAAGAGATTCATTCAAATCCGCTAAGTTTTTCCAAAGATATGATTTAATTGTGTTTGTTTGCTTGTATACGCATACAAAGAGATAGATAAATATTTACAAAATGAATTCATAATAGAAACGTATGTTAGTATATAGTATGAGTCACTTTTCTCCCTATTTTTTTATTTATAAAAAAACTCTTAAATACTTCAGAATTTATTAAATAATACGCATATAACTGTACGAATTGTTGTAGTGTAAGCCGAAATAAGAACGTAACTCAATTAATATTTAATATTATAAAGCAAACGTTTTTATAAGTTTACGTATTGCCTTTAACTAAGATAAAAAATACTTTACTGCCACTACACACATGTAGGTAATTAAAATTAAAATGATATTTTATTACAATATATTACATCTAAATAAGTACAAAACTTTTCTACGGTTATTACTTGCAAAATATACATTACTCTTGTCCAATTAAGGTCTAGTACAAGCTATATAAGTAACTAAATTCAATTAATTCAGTGAAGTAAGTATACGTTGTTCGTTGTCCGATAACGGCAGTAAGAAAGTAACAATTTATGATAAAATCTCGAAGAAATTGCCATTGGTTATATTCGAATTTTAAATACTATTGAATTATTACAGTGAATTGTTGTTATGATTTACAAAGACTATGTTTATTCGGTGCGTTATAGTGAACAAAATAAGTAAAGCCCTAGATTTTATATTATTGTAAAAAATGTGTACTTGAAAAAAAAATGTTTTCTTTAGTCATCTGGATTCCCTTATTTATTGTTCCACTGTATACCAAAGAACTACCGAAGCCTATATATAAAAATGTATATAGCGCGTTGTGTGCATCGAATTTTCAAAACTATCCGACAAAACTACGATTTTTGGAGCACAAGAGAAGGTGGCCATCCCTAACAATTTTACATAGAGGGAATTGTAAAAGAGTATGTCAGATTTACGCGCCAGTTTGCGCGAGCGATTGGAGAACATATCACAATGAATGCCAAATGGAATTTGCAAAAAGGTATGATCAAAGTTTATACATCAGATATAGAGGTAAATGTCCTTTAAGTCTTTTGTATGGAACTAGAAATGTAACTTCGATGATAGGTGAGGATTACTATTTTGGTACTCACGAAGAAGATGAGATTTCAAAAACAAGTATATGCACTTTACACTGTTAATTTGTACTATTAATAAAATCAACCATGTATAATGTAATATTAAAAAATAGCAGTATATAGGTGTGTATGTAAATAATATTTATTCTTGTCGAGCAATAATCTAATTTAATTTAATCATATTTTTTTATGTGTTTAATTTATAAGCGAAATTAAATTTGAAATAAAGCAAATATACCTAAAAATACCTTTTATTTAATTTGCTGGTTTTGATTAATTATAGACAGATATTTTTTTACATTTTTATATTTAAAGAAGCTTATGGTTAAAATTCTTTTTAGTTTTTCCTGCCGTTACTTAATAGTTTTTTTAAATCCTCCTAAGAATTTTCATTATATGTATTAATAATAATTCATTAATCAATAACTATAACAAATTAAAAAAATTGCTTTAGTAACATATTAAATTCAAAACAAAACTTAGTCGAAAGTTATACAGTACATCTACTTGCATATTACTGATATTATTATTTTAAATCGATATCGTTTCATATATTGATATTTGAATATTGAATCCCAATTTTAGAACTATTTAAATAAGAAACTGTTTTTATAAATAATTTATATACCTAACTGTACATGTAAAAGGTATACTTGACAAAATAATTAGCACATTACATTTAAGTTACCTTAATTATAATAATAATAATAAGTACTTTTAAATATATCAGATCTGTTATAATTTTGAGCAAAAAGATTTTATTTACAGATTTATACCCTTTTTAATCAATAGCTGAATAAATAAAAATTACAGACACCATTGATGTTGCAATCATATGTTAATACATTATTATTATTATTTATATTTAGACCATATAAAAGATTAACATACGCAAAATAAACTAAACATTAATTTATTTCGTATATTTTTATAAATAAATTATTATTATTTATTTCAATCGAATCTAATTCTATATGAATTGTGATAATTTTGAAACAACAAACAACACAAATTTAAAGTAATCTTTTTTATAAAATATGGTATAAATAATAGTTAATTAATGCTTCTAAATAAATGTTGACCTAGAAACATTCAGACACATAATGATTTTTCTTTTTCATAAACAAGTGCTTAAGTGAATTAAAATAAATATAACCTCCTCGAATTTACTTTATGAGTTAATTTCATCTTATTTTTTCTGAAATCAAGAATTGTACATGTATTATTATTATATATAGCATGTCCTCATTTACATATTTAGCAATAGAGCAAAAAAAAATGTAGAAATCACGTGTCAGAGTGCCAAGACATCTCGTTCTCTGGTTTTTGCTCGAACTCGAGACAATATATGTTAAGTGGCAGACCTCAACACCGCACTTTGTGTTGTTAGAGCGGGAAAATGAAAATAATTCGTTACCTCAAGGGGGAATTTAATCCATTACCGGCATTAGCATTTAGAATGCACCTATGTCCCACTGTACTACGATGGTTGGCATGTTTAAATTGTTCTGTCCTAGGTTCCCTATTTTTGGGAAAAGTGTAAAGTGTAACCACTATACAAATTAGTTTCAATTAAGTTCAAATCTCACACTATTGTGAGGTATATAGATATTGTGGATAATAATATATATATAAAATAATATTTACTGCTTGAGGTAGTCCTGTAGTATACCCTGTGTTTCCCTTACATTTTCATCCCTATCATTGCCGTATAACATTTGTTTTGAACCAAAAAAGAAATAATTATCGAAAGGTTTCCCATGTGGTTCAGTATAGGTTTCCGTGTATTGCAATGGTTTTTCATAACAAGCATTTACTGATAATATTTCAAGACTTGGATAATGTAAAAGCTTATCTTGTTGAAAGTCGCATAAGTTGTTATAGGTTTTCCCATTAGATGCGCATAGTTTGGGAAATTTTATCATATACTCATATTTACATCCAACAATCATGTATGTATTGACAAAATATATATTTATAAGTACAGTTAATAATGTTGCAAAGCCTAAAAAAGAAATATTAATCTTCATATTTATTTATATCCATATCTCTAAACAAGAGATTGTATCTTACCCGTATTTAATAGCATCATTATTACACAAGGTCTCTTCGTTTAAGAACTTCGTCTAGTAGAACTTTGTCAAAAGACCTATGAGAATGAGTAAATTGAAATAATTTATTTTTGATAATTAAAATTACATACAGACACTTAAATGGAAATTGCTTTATAATTCATTAGTCAAGCGCTAATGTTATACACAAAAGCTTATTAAAGTGATTATTTAACGACTGCAACGTGTGATTGTTTTGCCTAATATCATGTCAAAGATATATGAATAATGTAAAAATAAACAAATGTATCTAACTTTTTTCAAATAAATATTATAGAACTCGATGATTTTCCAAAATATCTACTTTATTCTTCATGTTTCAAAATCAGTCAGTTCATGCATGAAAGCATGAGTCACGGTGTCTAAGGACGTTCTGCTAAGAAGATCCGGCAGGAAACACAATAGTTGTTCTTTTGCTTTCTAAGTTTCAACATTATTTTGTTCGTAACAGTAATCGTCACCGTCGTTCGACTGTTCTAATGGAATTCAAGCCTATAACAAATATGTATATATAATACATACTCACTGAATGTATGTCTGATCACATGGTGAACTAATAGAATGAGGCGGTAAAAAACATAAAGCGAAAGTAATTATCTCATATATGAGTTACGAGCTTACATAATTAATTGATGAAGAACATATACTAAATATTCTTAAAAGTAAAGTAAAGTAGATATATGTTCTTTCAAATAGGAAACAGATTAAAAATAAATTACAACTAAGTATCCCAAAATTATATTTCCTGGTAAACTTATTTTTAATTGTATTCGATAGAAAACTTGTACAAAAAGTAAATTATATATTAAATTTAACAACTGCATTAATATTTAATTATTTATATAGTTTCATATAACTTTACAATTAAAATCAAGGTTTGATAAATAATTTAGTTCATTCTTTATAATAATAATTCTATATTTTTTTGTTTATTCGATATATAAATTAATAAGTGTTGAATATTCAAAGCAAGTGTTTTAATAAATGAAATCATCATGTACAAAGATTACATTTTTTCAAAATACAATATTGAATATAATTTAAAATTAAGTGCCATTACGTCCTTCAAAATGAAAATAAACAATAAAATTTATTATTTAATACAGCATATTAATAGTTATAAATCATATTACTTTTGTAATAAATATTTCTTTTATTCGTCCAAACTGAGCTGATACCTGTGAAAATCTCTATTTACTGCTGAAGTACGTATAGAGGTAAAATTATAATTAATTTCTTAGAATCATTTTTACTTCTCTTGTCAGTCTTGAGTATATTTTTAGATTTCTTTACCTTCGTAATTTGTGATAAGTTGTGATCTTTAGTTAATTTGATGTGCATAAGACAAGGACCGTCATGTAAAACTGCTAAGTCTCTATCTTCAGCCTTTGCTCGTTTAAATTCACATATATTTTCATACGTCCTTCCGTCTGTAGCGCATACGGGTTGGTTTGAAGGGCAATCCCAATTCACAGCGTAGTTGTTTTGTATAAACAACATAAGAAGAACTATCGCTAAAAGTTGAGTATAAGCTTTAATTTTAAGTGCTAATTATTACATTTTAAAAAAAAATAATTTTGTAAAGTATTTACTACAAAATAAACTAGCCTGAAATTTTACTAGCATAGCGTGAAATAATTAAAATTATTTTTATTTGAAAACACTAATTGGAACATCGAATTCTTAAATAGGTATATAATATATATAAAAATAAACATTAATAATTATGAAATAAGGAAAAAAATATGTCGATACTTACACAACAATAACATGATTATGTACTTAATATTTTTGAAGGAAAACTCATCGTCTCTATATTACAGCCTGAAGCGTGAACAATACAAATGCTCGTTAGCTATACAGTCCATACCAGTATTTCTCAAACCATGAGTCGCAAGCAAAGATTGAATGGGTTCTAAATGAAATAATTAAATTAATTAAAAAGAAAAGCAATTTATCTTTGGTTTCTTAATGGTAAATATAAACGTAATTGCCTAATTTATATTGACAATTCTAATATTATATAGTTAACGATCATAGAAAACTTGGTAGCCTCTAGTCAACATTATACGTCAATGTCCATCGTTTAATCTACAGTGTCAATAGAAGACACCGTCGATAACGTCTTTTAAAACGTTAAGTGAAGGCTGGTACGTCACATAATTCAATGTCACCCTATTCAACTTTGAGAGCCGCTGGTCCATATTGTTGTAGCTATTAAAATAGCCATACGCTTAAAATTTCTGTAATTTGCTATAATAAGGTAAAACGTGTTCAAACTACACTTTATGTTTAATTTATTTTGGGTGTATACATAATAAGCATACAATTTACGTAACGTGTTAAATAAAATGAAGAGTAAATATAAACATATATATTTCAACATCATGGTATCGTAAGATCGCGAAAAAAATTGTTCGTTGAATAATATAATATAATATTTAAAGTATATTTATTTATTTACTTCGTTCCGTTTTCGTTAAGTTCAATTCTTGCATCTGCACATAAAGCACATAAACGATATAAATATATTGTTATTGAACATTTACATCGTTTATGTACGTATGCAACGAAAACTTGAATTAAATTTTAGAAAAAAAGGTAAGCAAATGATACTGTAACGTTTTGAATAGCGGAAATGAACACCAAACTTTGTATTGTTGCCAAAGCGAAGAAAATGAAGATAATAAAATCTGAGTGAGATTTTAAGTGGGAATCGAACTCACTCCCAGTCAGTCTGATGCTGTACCTTCGCCATGATGGCTTATAACAATTACTCAATACTATTTTAATCGTAAATAAAATTTTAAATGTTTAAGAAATGTTAAAAATATGAAAAAAACACACATAATATAATAGAAAAAATTACATTGGCCCATGAGGGGATCGAACCCGCGACCTTCGCGTTATTAGCACGACGCTCTAACCAACTGAGCTAATGGGCCAATGGACAATGCGACTAAAGTAGGTAACATATACAATGTGTTTTATTTTTATTTATATAAATTATTTTATTTTATTTTGTCAGGACAGGAGCATTCCTTTTTTTGGTTAACTCATTATTACTTTTTCCTTTCTGTGAATGACTTAAAACTAAGCTTATAATGTTTACAAGGTTTTAAAGTCAAAGAGTTCTCTCAGAGAGTGTCTCTACATGTAGAACTCATATATTTTTTATTTTTTATTTTAAATAAGGTAAAAAACTTTAGATTTAGCGACAGGTAGTGACGTGCCGGTCATGGCGTTAGCGATCACAACACATGGCCACAGATCATATTCCTTTCACATAGAAGCCGTACAGAAATTATTTAGAACAAACTACTTGTTTTATCATAAAGTTCGATAAAAAGTTTACTATAATATAAAAATGTGTTATTTTGATAACCATATAAGTATTTCTACTGGAGCTTGAAAATGAACATAATTTCTAAATTCATTATCATTTCTCGAGTGCGGATACGAACCGGCAACCATTGCGTCAAGAGTCAGTTACCTTTCTACTGCGTCAAATGTGTCAATTATATTTTATAATAGTGTATGTTAGCTGTCCGTTTAGTTTGTTGGTCATTAAAATGACATGTTTCAACACATTTATTTATTTGTATGACACAGCACTGGCGAAATAGTTCACCTGATGCTGTATCTAACTTCCTCTATGATGTTTTGACGATATGTATAAGAACACACACGGTACAAAATTATATATATATATATATATATATATATATATATATATATATATATATATATATATATATATATATATATATATATATATATATATATATATATATATATATATATATATATATATATATAATTATTTTTATATAATATTAAATTGTTACTGTAATGTCTAGTGGACTAAGTAACAACATAATATGTTATGTTATTTTAAAATAAAAAAAAATGTGAACCAGTGTACCATTGAATACTAAGTTGACCTTTAAAGGTTACGTAGTTATTGAAACTCACAACAGTATTACGGGTGCAGAGCATAATTACAAAATTTGAGAGAGCGCTTTTTTTAAAATTACTTTAATGTCATAATATTTGTAAGCTTGAATTCATTTTGTCATATAATTACAAAATATTATGTAAACTTAATAGGGCGAAAGTATGGAATCATTTATGATCAATCAGATTTTTGATTGGTTTCTATGTATAGTAGTTAATACAAATTAATTATTGATGAAAGCCAGAGGACATGGTGATGGGAGGACATAAATAAAACTAAGGTTAAATTATTATACATTGAGAAATTTAAATATATTAATCGCATGTTATTATATATAATAATTGTATCAATTGACAAACAAATGCTACCTCAGTCTACCCGTGTAAATTTCAAAATGTCCGGTTTCCAAAAAAAATTATATCTAATACACACAATTAATCCGTTTAAATAGTTTCGTTTAAAATATATATGAATATACGCGAAAATTAAAGATCTTATAATGGTATATAAGATAATTCAAATATTGCATATACTACATAATATTGAATGCCATTTGTCTGCCAACCGTTAAGATGAATGCCGAAATTATTGATATTTTTACTATTTCTACCAACGCACCAACTTTTTCCTTAAACTTTAAATTAAATGCATGTACCATTCAGGTTCTAGAGACACTTACATAATCTGTTACACCGGTGTATCTTAATTCACAATTCATGGACGCAATTACTTGCGTTCTCAGATGTTTAAACGCCTTATCAACGTCTAGTGTTCGTGATGTTCGAGAGGGAACTCACAGTTCTACGGTCACGACTTCGCTCGATATTCCAAAATGCTAACAAGTCTTGGCGCGACCGAAAGTGAACAAAACCCATTGTTTAAGGAACAGGTGCTGTGATGTAGATAGCAGCCTTCGTAATCCGACACCTACAGACTATAGAGGCATTGGGAGGAACCTTGCAAGTTATATAAGTGTTTCAACATTCAAAATTTTGCTTTGCTAATCTTATCGTGTATAAGAAATCAATTATTTATATTGTTTTGTATTTTTTTTCTCAATATTTTTTTTTCGTTAGTGTAAAGTGCAAAGAAGCTAAGATTATACGTACATAATATAAAAGGATAAAACGCCTGTAAATACCACTTTTCTCAAGATTTCGTTTTGTTGTCAAGCTGAAATTAATAACAAATATCTAATCTCATATAGTCCCTTGGAGCACATAAAAAATCAAAGTTGTCGCAATCAAAAGACGAGTTTGTATGTTTCGCAATTTATATGGAAGCCGCGCAATCTGAAATTGTACAAATAAAGGTCATAAAATGTCAAAAATGTCAACTGTGGTCATAAAAAATCAACTTTTATAAGTTGTTCGTAGTTGATATGTAATCGACACGGAACCCACGGTGCGCAAGTACTACTAGCACTTGATTGATATCTGTTTTTATTATTTTCTCATTAGTAATTTCCGATACTAGTAGCATACTTTGATTACGAGAGTAACAGGATGCAGATTATATGATAGTAAGAGAAAAGCTGATTATACCGATAGGAAAGCAGATGGAACCGAAGGAAACGAACGACAGTGACAATATCTGTGTAACTTATCAGACCTAGTCTTGACGAGAAACAGTAAAAACCAATCGCATTTCTTTAACGAGTTGATTGATAATATATAATAATGTTGAATTGAGTTTATTAATTTTATGACACCATTCAACATCACTTGAGTTTTATTTGTAAATGTATTATACTTTGTTAAAGTTTTAATTTATATTTAAGTTATATTACATCTTTTTGGACAAATCGCTTTATTTTTAAAATACAAAAATATTTCTATGAAACAAAACTATGATTCAACAGTACACTTTGAAAAAAAAATTATTTAGGTACATGTTAACTGTGTTAAAGTAGCATTGATAATAACATTTTAATTAAGTACCCTACATATGACTATAAGAAGAGATGATTTGTTGTTTAAATATTTGAAACCTTTTTCTTAGTACAATAATTGAAATATTGCAAGACACCGCAAAATCTTTAATAGTTATCATAAACGCATAAAATGTTGGATATTGGTTTTGAAATTGTCTAAATACTTATATCTAAAGGTTCTGTTATATAATTGTCTTTTTAAGCAATAATAAATATTGTTGTGTGAAATATTACAATGGTTAAAAAATCTATTTTATATGAAATATAGTAGGTATAATATATAATACTTGTTTTAGGACCGTCTTGTTGTATGTTGTAATGTTTGAGGACCGTCGTGGCGCAGAGACACAGCGTCTACCTGTAAGCACGACGGCTTGTGGGTTCGATTCCCACACAGGGAGAATGTATTATTTTTATTTTGTTCGCTCTGGCAACAAGGCTAAGCGTCGAATTGAGTTCCGCCACGCAATGCCTCGAAGGGGAATGTGGGGAACGGAGTATCTTAACACTAGGTTCTTTAACCTAACGGGTCCCTCTGCCTGCCCTGCTATGAGAGGGATACCTATATATACATAGAGAGCGTGAAGCGTGAGCTTAAAATAATAAAAAAGTAAAATTAAAACAAAGCTGAACCTGAGACAAACAGCTTTTGTACTAGTAAATAAAATAGATAAGTAACAGCTCGTATTCGTTAGTAAAAGATTTTAAATTACATGAGTTATGGATGTTAATTGGTAAAATATGAAATGATATAATTTCCGTGGTTTTGGTACGGTTGGATTGAACAAACACATTTCGGATGTGTATCTCGCTGGGAGAAAATATATAATTAAAATCCCATTCTGAACTAAATTAAAATCTCATTTCCCAGTCTGGTCATTTATTCGTCTCTCAAAATTTCTAAATAGAAGAGTCACTAGGGACCCTCCGAAATACAAGATTCAAATAAACCACAAACAGAGTTGGTATATGTACTAACTTAAGTGGCAGTTAGCATGTACGTAGATCAAGATATCCATATAAAGAGAGTACCAATTATGTTTAAACATCAAAGGTAAGCTAATTGCGTACAACATTTAGACACAAGAGCTTTGGAATACGTTTTATTAAAGCTGCAAAAGAGATACCGATTAAGTAATAAAAATATTTATCATAGCTTTGATATCGGTATAATATTATAATGTGTTATGCAATTAATTAATTGCTAATTTGTACATTCATACAGTTTCAATTGAAATTTAATTTATTTAATTCTACTAAATATTTTCTTTTAAACACCGCGACGTCATTATTATAACAATTCATTTATGTTTATTATTGATAAAAGTTTGTGTATGTTTATCGCCAGAGCATAACAATAAAAATATAATTGGTAGTCTGTTTTATGCCAAAATTACTAAAATATAATCATGTAATTTACATTTAAGACCGTCGTTGTGCAGAGGCACAGTGTCTGCCTGTAAATGTGACGGTTTGTGGGTACGATGCCTGCTCAGGGAGAAGGAATAGTTTTTTTTGTGCTCTGGCAACAAGGCCAAACGCGGCGTTGAATTTCGCCACATATATTTTTACAAACATTTCAATACATTAAATTATATTCAAATTTTATTTTAATCATTAATTATTGTAAATATATATAGATAGTTATCTCCACCCTTTTATTTAGCGCCCACAATTAAAGTAGATGTAACTACGCGTTAATTAAGCGCCTTATGCAACTTTTAATTGGAGTGGTCGGGATACTTGAGACTAATGACGTCGTACTAGCGCAGTTGGAACAAAACTGTATGAAACTGATTATTTGAGGTCGAAATTTAATTAAATAAAGATTTTTTATATATATAACCTCAGGTAGGTTAGACATAGAGTGGCGGTAGTTTCCATTACCTATTCAGTAACCTGTTAAAATAAATTAAAAAAATTAAACTAAATGACGTGGATGTATTACATGTCAATAAAGGGTAAGTTGTAAATAAATATTGCTCAAACTCTCAACTAATTGAACTACTACTAAACTAATTGATTTTTTATTTCCTATAGAGCTTAAAAATGTAAGTTGCCTATATATATGCCAAATAAATATTGTCAAGTGTGTCATTGCAACATTATAATGCAATTTGAATCAGGTACATTGGTTGCTTTAAAAATGTATTAGATTTCATAATTTCATATCTAATTTTCAAATGAATGGCAATTTGCGAAATAATAATAAATAAAGATTGTTACCAGACGTAGTATGTACCCACCTATGTATGTGCATACATTTATGCTATGACGATGTCATAAGAATTTTGCATGCTCTAATAATCTACGGTCTATAAAAACCGTTGAAGTTTCCATAATTACTATTATTATACATTAACTTTTAATACTAGCCTATTAATATATTTTTACACAGTTGTAAAGTAGATCAAATTTTCTCGAGGCCCCACACCCTTACATTCAAGTAATCGTGAATTATCAGGCCCTGGGTTCAGGGCCCAGTATACCATTAATAAAAAGATTTATAAATAAGTAAATTAGTTGATGCAATTTTGTATAAGATATTTTCGTCATATTTTGAACATAGTAGGGTAGTTATAAAATACCCCAACCTTATTTATCCTGAACACAGTGGTAAATCACCCCGTTACCATTCATTAAAAAATATAAATAGCCGACCAACTCACTATTTTCTAGGTCTAGCCAACCTAAAAAATATTTATATTGACATTGTGATGTTTTAACAAAATAAAATTAGAGCCCGAGTCCATTGCGTTCAGATAGATAAATTTTAAATGTATTTTTAATATTTTCATCACTACGCGGTATTTTACCTCTGAAGTGAAATATATAGAAGTAAATATATAGAGGTAATGTATTAGTTAGTTAATAGAAACGCTATCCCTTCGCTAGCTAATCATTACATTCACGATTAACTTAAATTTCCAAGACAAAAGCTTCATTAATATTTATTACATTAGAAAACTGTTAATTCCTGTTTTCTTTTCATTTTATCTTCATCCATTGATTCAGTACGGTAACTCGTTTGACGAAGGCAATCGAAACTCATTCACACCCTTCTGTGAAACGGCGCCATAACACAACTTTCTTTTTCTTTGATAGCCAAATGTTTTGTTATATCCCTTTCGCTTTAACTTCCATATTAGAACATATATAGTTAAGTAATACGATTGCAGTCGGGATAGGTCTTTGACCGATACCTAAAATGGTTAAGAAAGTTGCGCAAAAACATGCTGCAGACTACGCCTTTGCAGGGCTGGCGGCAAGAAATGTAAGGTTATCTCACAGTCATATTTTGTATTTATTTTCTCATATCACTATATAGTTTATAATGTAAACTTTGAACGCGTACATTTAAAAACATACTTTAAAATCATACATATATATTAGATTACAACAATATATTCATAATTACTTTTTATACTTAAAAAACCTAATACGGTAATTTCGCAATTGGATATATAAAACAATTATTAAAATTCGTTGTCGGAGTCAATTCTATAAAATTGGTATAGTATTTAAAATTTCATATAGAAAATTTTTAATTGATTATTGAATAGTTTACTATCAATATAAAATTTATGGCATGGTGTTGTTGAGACGTGAATTCATGAGATAACTAATGGTTCTTATATGTGGTTCTAATTGATTCTAAGGCATTCCTAATAGTACATCTTCGGTCTGAATATATATAATTTGTAATCTGAAACTACGTTTAGTTTTCAAAGGGCTATAAAGAACTAATGAGAACAGAAAACTTAAATGTTCACTGCAAAATTCAACACAAACAAGTCAAAATAAAAAGTAAATCGCAATCATTTTAAAACTGACAATTAAAACAATATACCTTAGTATTAACCCTACGGCCGGACCCTACGATCATAATTCAAGTAGATCTCGAATCGACACGATGAGGATTTACAATGCGTCTCGCAATTGGTAAAAGTTATTTTACTGGTGTCGTGTTATAGTTAACGAACAAACAAGCCCACACTTTCCAACTAATGTAATGTCTGTTATTTTATATATGGTTTATTGTTTCAGGTACGTTTATAGTTACAAAGCAATGTTTAACATATACTCGTGCAGCTTAGTTACGTACATTTAAAGGTAAGGTAAGGTAAGGTGATATACGGTAATATACATATTAAAATATTTTAATCATGTTTTATATTTTCTCGATGGTTTTTGTTTATATGTACGAAAAAGCATTTAAAAACTTAACCGAATTAAATTAAGTAACCATATGGGACAATCATTTTGGTTTTAAAAATTAACATTTCCACATCTTCATTGTCTCACTATACACTAAAAGTTTAATTACTACAATTATTCATAATAATTAATTCCTATTATTAGTAGCAATAGCACGACGGTTTGTGGGCTCGATTCCCGCTCGGGGAAAGAACTTATTTGTATTTTCTTCGCTCTGGCTACAAGTCAAAGCGCGGCGTTTAATTCCGCCACTCAGCACGCAGTGCCTCGAAAAGTGTTAAGTTGGGAAAGAAGTGTCTTTAAACTAAGTTTCTTCAGACTACGGGTCCCGCTGCCTACCCTGCTATGTGTGAGACAAAAAAGAGGAAAACTAACATAGGATGAATAATAAACACCAATGTGTGTTTTATTATATGTTCGGCTATCTCGAAAAATTTTATAATTGATTTGATGCCTTTCTAATCTAAATAATACTTAGAAAGCTCTTTATCTTAAAGTAATAATATTTTAAATACCAGTCAAAGTAAATCAAATAAATGTATCAGATAAATAGAATTTTGCCAGTCCGTTTAAGTTATTGCATTGAATATATCACTTTCATCGAACTTCAAACGTCAATAGATATGA